>CM049857.1:5988990-6145329 GCA_027422415.1 Schizothorax lantsangensis | reverse complement strand
TAATGTGTATTTTCCCCCATGCACCTCAGTGATCCAAAAATCCCACTCAGTTGAGTATATTGTTAATTTCTGATTTTAACTGTGTTACACTCTAGAAAAAGATTATTTGACAAAATTCTTACTAAAATTACTGATGTCTGGCTTTGTACTTTCTTGATATATTCCATAAGGATTATGATTATGAAGATATGAAGATGATTACATCAACACGATGAAGGCAACATCTATGGAAATGTCTGATGAAAAAGCTACATGTCAAAACCAAAATGGGTTTCATTATAACATTTTTAAGAAGATCAACAATGTCAGACTTCGTTAATAATAAAATATTTGCCATGTATATTGTGTAGCATCAAGATAGTATGCCTTCCAATACAATACTTTACATACTTTTATAATATATGCATTTATCTTTGGAATATCAAATCCTTTGGTCAGGTTGGTTGAGGAAATAACTGCTCTGAAGTATCACTCTGAATAACCCTGGGCTACAAAACCAGTCTTAAGTTGCATAGCTATATTAGCAATAGCCAAAAATACATTGTATGGGTCAAAATGATCCATTTTTATTTTATGCCAAAAATCATTAGGATATTAAATAAAGATCATGTTCAATGAAGATATTTTGTAAATTTCCTTCTGTAAATATATATATATATATATATCACAACTTAATTTTTGATTAGTAATATGCATTGCTATGGACTTCATTTGGACAACTTTAAAGGCAATTTTCTCAATATTTTGATTTGTTTTGCACCCTCAGATCCAGATTTTCAAACAGTGTATACTGGCCAAATGTTGTCCTAAAGCTTATTTATTCAACTTTCAGATGATGTATAAATCTCAATTTCAAAAAATGTACCTCATGCCTGGTTTTGTGGTCCAGGGTCACATATGTAAATTACGCTGATTATTAAAAATCTCTCTACTACTTTTGTATATGACTATTAAATATGATTCAATTATATTAAAGTTTCATATTAAATTAATTTTATCTGTGAACAATTATTTGCTTCTCATATATATATAACAAATTGTGGCGTAATTCCTTCGTGAAATCACTGAGCCCAGGAGACCTTTTTTTAATTCACAGTTTTATGCAATCAGTCAAATGTTCTCAGCTTGGCAGTTCAGCAGTGGCAAATACAAATGTTCAATGAAATTACAAAGCTATATTGTTGCATTTCACACAGTGTAGTGAAACTAAATTTTTCACAGCATTTTTTGGCAAATTTCCAATCAAGAATTGATCACACAAATATATGGTACATTGATACATAATGAAATAGCATTTTTAAAACATTATTAATTATATTTATCAATATTTTATTTAATGCAATAGCAACTCACTGAAAGAAATAAAGTAGAAGTAGAAGACACACTTATAAAATCATAATTTATATAATATTTTCACTTACAAATAACTATAGACCAATATTATAACTATAACACAGATTAAGGATATACTACTTAAATTGGAAACTCCTTGTGTTTATGTTTTAATGGCTGAATATTCAGTTCTGTCCTCATCATCAGAGCTTGTACTGCTTGAACTCTTCTGGTTATGTTTGGGATTTTTAACAGCAGGTTGGCAGCACAAGACACAGTGGAGTAATTCACTTCATCTTCTTCACTGGTATCAGAATCCCAGTCCATATTTGTGAATTGAAGTTTTGGCACAGATGCAGAAGAAACATTCTCATAATCTGGATTTTCCGATTGGGAATTCTAGGAAGAGGAAGAAATAATACAATGTTCTCAATATACAGTTGAATAAAAAGTGTTCCATACAATTTCTGATTTATCCTTATTGTGAACACCTTATTTTGAGTGTGTTTGTTCTGTAGACATTGGTAACAGAATACAACTTTTCTAAATAGAATATAATTATGTAATCTATTTTATTTTAAAATAACAAAATTAAATAATGAGCAATTTAAGTCTAATAATCCTGTGAGATTTTTGTTTGCACAAGGAGTCTGACAACAGCCAGAGATCTGATCTGATCATCATCCAGTCTGTCTGGAGTGACATGAAGAAACAGAACAAACTGAGAAACTAAATCCAGATGAACTCTGGCAACGTCTCCAAGATGCATCAAGAAACCTACTGCAAAGCTACAGTTTTACGCACTTGTGTAAAAATGCTGTAAAATGAGGATGCTGTCAAAAATAATGTCAATGTCATAAATAGATTTTCTTTATCAATTAACTTCTATTAACTAATTAAATCAACATTTAGTGTGACCATCCTTTGGGTTTAAAGCAGCTTTTGCCCTAGGTGCACTTGCACATAGTTTTCAGGTTTGCAGGTAGGTTTCTTGAGACGTTGCCACAGTTCTTCTGTTTCTTCATGTCATTCCAGACAGACTGGATGATGATCAGATCAGATCTCTGGCTGTTGTCAGACTCCTTGTGCAAACAAAATTCTCACAGGATTATTACAATTAATGGCAAAATGAATGTTTGGAAATGTAAACTGATATTTCCTACTGACACACTAAAGCAAAATATATAAATAACTCTATATCTACATATATACAGTGGGTACGGAAAGTATTCAGACCCCTTACATTTTTCACTCTTTGTTATATTGCAGCCATTTGCTAAAATCATTTAAGTTCATTTTTTTTTCATCATTAATGTACACACAGCACCCCATATTGACAGAAAAAACACAGAATTGTTGACATTTTTGCAGATTTATTAAAAAGAAAAACTGAAATATCACATGGTCCTAAGTATTCAGACCCTTTGCTGTGACACTCATATATTTAACTCAGGTGCTGTCCATTCCTTCTGATCATCCTTGAGATGGTTCTACACCTTCATTTGAGTCCAGCTGTGTTTGATTATACTGATTGGACTTGATTAGGAAAGCACACACCTGTCTATATAAGACCCTTACAGCTCACAGTGCATGTCAGAGCAAATGAGAATCATGAGGTCAAAGGAACTGCCTGAAGAGCTCAGAGACAGAATTGTGGCAAGGCACAGATCTGGCCAAGGTTACAAAAATATTCTGCTGCACTTCAGGTTCCTAAGAGCACAGTGGCCTCCATAATCCATAAATGGAAGACGTTTTGGGACGACCAGAACCCTTCCTAGAGCTGGCGTCCGGCCAACTGAGCTATCGGGGGAGAAGAGCCTTGGTGAGAGGGTAAAAGAAGAACCCAGAGATCACTGTGGCTGAGCTCCAGAGATGCATTCGAGAGATGGGAGAAAGTTGTAGAAAGTCAACCATCACTGCAGCCCTCCACCAGTCGGGGCTTTATGGCAGAGTGGCCCGACGTAAGCCTCTCCTCAGTGCAAGACACATGAAAGCCCGCAGGAGTTTGCTAAAAAAACACTGAAGGACTCCAAGATGGTGACAAATAAGATTCTCTGGTCTGATGAGACAAGATAGAACCTTTTGGCCTTAAATCTAAGCGGTATGTGTGGAGAAAACCAGGCACTGCTCATCACTGTCCAATAAGTCCCATCAGTGAAGCATGGTGTGGCAGCATCATGCTGTTGGGGTGTTTTTCAGCTGCAGGGACAGGACGACTGGTTGCAATCGAGGGAAAGATGAATGCGGCAAAGTACAGGGATATCCTGGATGAAAACCTTCTCCAGAGTGCTCAGGACCTCAGACTGGGCCGAAAGGTTTACCTTCCAACAAGACAATGACCCAAGCACACAGCTAAAATAATGAAGGAGTGGCTTCACAACAACTCCGTGACTGTTCTTGAAGCCCAGCCAGAGCCTGACTTAAACCCAATTGAGCATCTCTGGAGAGACTAAAAATGGCTGTCCACCAACTTTTACCATCCAACCTGACAGACTGGAGAGGATCTGCAAGGAGGAATGGCAGAGGATCCAAATCTGGTGTGAAAAATTGTTGCATCTTTCAAAAAAGACTCATGGCTGTATTAAATCAAAGGGTTCCTTTACTAAATACTGAGCAAAGGGTCTGAATACTTAGGACCATGTGATATTTGTTTTTCTTTTTAATAAATCTTGCAAATTGTCAACAATTCTGTGTTTTTCTGTCAATATGGGGTGCTGTGTTACATTAATGAGGAAAAAAAATGAACTTAAATGATTTTAGCAAATGGCTGCAATATAACAAAGAGTGAAAATTTAGGGGGTCTGAATACTTTCCGTACCCACTGTATATATATATAATATATATATATACTGTATATATATATACGTCATTATGTAATCATGATGCAAAATTGTGTCACTACATCAAATCAAGTCAAAAATATATTTTATATATGTTTAATTTAGATTTGTTCGTAAAATAATATAAATGCTAATATAATATTAAAATATAACTATTTTTAAATACAAAATACAATTTTCAACAATTCAATGAATTAATAAACTTACACATTTTTGAACGATTACAATTTAAGTTTTATATTTTTATTAGCTAGTAAAGTAAAACTACACATTCTGAACAATTATAGTTTTAAGCAGTGCATTAGTAGTTAGTGTGCTACACTCTAAGAAAAGTCCACTATGGGACAATCCACTATGTTAATATGAAGGAATTTTCCTTATTGATTTTTCACAGGTTTTTTTACCTGCATTTTAAATTACACATTGTATTTTGTGTTTCCGGGTTACAGGGTTACAATGGATAATAGATAACGGATAATATCCTGGAAAATTACTGTATAATACCTTTTCCATTTTTCTAGATATTTTTCTTACAGTGTAGGCCTACTAACTGATCAACAATCACAGGTACAAGCTACAAACAAGGTGTATCATAAATGAACAATGATTCAATTATTCAATTATTATTATGATTACTAAATTTAACAATTGCAAATAGCAGCTAACTTAATTCATGTGATGTGTGTACTGCTAGGCATCTTTAATTTCCTCTTTTTGTGTAATTTAAATGGAAAATGCCACTTATCAAAAGTTGCTAAAAGTTGCCAAATAAATATAAGAAAGAAAAAAAAAATAGCTCAACATGTTGCTAGGTGCTTTTGGAAGAAAAATTGCTAAATTTAGCAACAAAATTGCTAAGTTGGCAACACTGGCAGAGGAGAAGCAGAACCAAAACAATATTCTTCCGCAAGGCGCATGCAGTTTTATTTTTCAACCGCTAGAGAGCCACAAACTACACATTGTAACTTTTAATATTCTGATATATTCTGAAGTCTTACCGTTGTCTGCTTATTTTTTGACACCATAGCGTAGACTGCTGATCCTTCAGGTACTCTAAAATCACAATCATACATTTAAAAGCATCATTAGTGCATCTGTCATATATTTAAATGAGCATTGAAATTATGTTTTTTTTCCTTCTGATGTCATAATAAAAGTTAGCATTTATGTTTAACTTCTGACTTTAATATTCCTTATCTGCGTTACCTTTTTTCTGGCTCATTTTGCCCCTTGAAATCAATAGTGACATAGTTTAGGGTAGATGTAGCTGCACCATTGTCCATATATCCAGTTTTTTGTTGTTTTGGGGACTGTCTTGTCTGTAACAAAAAAAGTAACAAAAAAACTTGCTAAGCATAAAAACATCAGTTGATTGTGATACTGATGTTTCAATAAAAGATCAACATTCTCTCACCTGTTTCATTTGTGGCAGTTTAATAGCAGAATACACCGTGTGGATATCAGATTTCGGCCTTAAGAGAAAAAAAAAGAATTAATTTCATTACAAAAAGGGGATGTCTCCATCAGTTCTGCAGCTATTACCTTGGATTAAGGTCCTGTGCTCGCATAGGATCTTGGGAACTGGGTGTCGGACGTGATTGATGAACCCTTCCATAACCTGGATCAAGAATGCCCTCCACTGACAGATCCTCCTGGGTATTATTATGTGATCTCTAAGTGTTTAAATATTCCAAACAAAACAGAATTTATCTCTTATTAAGCAAACAGATATATTTCATTGTTTAAAAAAATGCATATTAAGGTGATTTCAATATTATACTGTAAGCAGCCCAGTTGCGAAACAAACAGAAGTAAAATAACCAATAATAGTAAGTTTGTCAGTGTAGAAGAGCGTGACAGGAAAACTGGAAAAAAGCACAATGGATTATCTGCTCCACTCTGCTGATCTGATCTTGCCTTGATGATAGTCCTGTAAAATAACAAGCACAACAATAGGAATAACTGACAACCTCAAACTAAACAACTAATAGGACTACTAATATACAGATAAACTAATAAATGATACAAGCTTATTTAGTTATATTTTTTACTTAAATAACATCTATAAAAAGAAAGAGGAATTCACCTGCGTATCAGAAAGATGGCCATAACAATGAGAATCAACAGGAGAATGATGGGTAAGATGATCTGGTAGAACACCGTAAGAGAGTTATCTAAATTAAAAGAGGTTTGGGAAGAGATCATGACATTGTTTTTAAAACTCAACCCTGCATGACTTAATGTAACCCAAATATATGAATTGACCCAGTTAACCACTTAAAGAACTACAAAATGCTGAAGAATTTGGCTTTAATCATGCATTTACAATGTGTATTTTACCCCTTTTTTTTAAAGGGGCAGTATGAAATATGGTTAATATATTCCAAATTCAAAAATATTACAAACAGGAGTTTCTTCTGCCCCCTCCTCCTAAGACATGATGCTTACGCCGGTTGCCAGATTGAGGACGTGCAACAGTAATGAGCCCTACACTGTAATTTGATGAGTTGATTTATCAGTGCTTTAACATGTCTCTCGTCATACAGTACAGATGTTTAGATGGATGACGAGGCATATTAGGTCGGGTAGAATCTCTGACCCACTTCATTTGCTGGCTTCCATGGACACAGTATGCTGTGTTTTCCACCAACTGGCAACCCGGCATGTTTAATTGGCAGGGGGGCGGAATCACACATTTCAAAGTAGAATAAATGGCTGTAGCATTGTTTTTCAGAGAAACAAGTATGTGAAATTAGCATGTTTCCTAAATATCTTCAAACATAATTGTATTTTTATGGTTTCATAAAGATTTCACGGAATGATATGCAGAAAATTATCCCACACCCTAAAAGATATAATTAAATTTTAGGTAAATATTAGGCAAATAAAAAGCTGTAGAACGAGGGCCATGTCTACAGTCTTGCAGAAGAAGTTCTAGAATAACTAAATGCAGATAATTTGATAAATTAGTTATTTTTTGTGTTATTTCATACTCACTGCCGATAAATAACATGATGTTTTTGGATCGTGATTTTCCGATAGCATTGGCTGCTGTACAGTAATACATTCCTGGGTTCTGAGGCTGAACAGTGAAGTTCTGGTGATGTATCAGTACGGTTGTGTTGTTCTCCTCTCTGTACCATGTGTAGTCAGTGGCGGGAGGATACGCATCTGCACTGCAGGTCAGATAGACTGGAATCTCCCAATTCCACTGAGTTAAAGTTGTCATGTTATGGACTATATTTATATTTGGAGCATCTATAGTAAACAGGCAAACGGACGTGAATATTCATAACATTAGGTAGATGGAAAGCACTGATTATGTGATTTATTGTTATACTGTAATTGAAAGTCATGGCAGACAACAAATTTGGACACTGTAATATTAACCAATCTATCATGACAAAGTCATTCATTAGACTACCTAAACTAATCAGAAACATTTGACAATCTTATATCTGTCAGAAAAGTCAAATTCCAAAAGATAATGCAGCATTTTTGCCTCTAAAAGCTGAAGTGTGTCAAATAACTAGTAGAAAAGAGTACTCACATTTCACCTTGATATCTACAGAAGGGGATTCTGTTTTTCCAATGGAATTACGAGCAATACAGACGTACTGACCAGAGTCAGAGATTTCCAGAGAATGAAAGTGTAGTCTCTGTTCATGTTTCTGTTCAACATTATTTAACTCTCCATTGGTGCGTTTCTTCCACTCATATGAGGATGGAGCAGGATTGGCACGAGCCTCACATGTAAGGGTCAGTTCACTCCTAAATGTTTGTTCTCCTTTAATACTTACAGTCACATTTTTGGGTACATCTATATACAAATGAGAGATAAGATGATGAAATCCAAATTATTTCAACGAAGTAATGCTCAAAGACCTATTAATCAGTTTGGTCACTTTCAAATAAAATTGAAGCTTCTCATGTCCCTCAAAAGTCCTTCAAACATCTTTTTAAATAAATAAAAAATGTGATTATTACTTACGCAACACATTTAGCTTTTTTTCAATATCACCTTTTCCCTCTTGATTTTCTGCTTTGCATGAGTACATTCCTGCATCTGACTCTGTGACATTCAAGTAGACAGCCAGCTTGTTTTCAAATGCAGTGCTGTTCCCTCGATTGTTCTGAATAGATCTCAGATCACCCTGAGGTCCTCTCACTGTGAGGTCTGACTCAGGAAAGCTTTGAACCGTGCAGATAATGGAGATCACTTCAAACTCTCTCACTTCCCTCTTTATGATCAAATTGAGATTAGATGGAGGATCTGCAGAGTTCAGAAGAAAAAGTGATAAAATGATTTGGCTATTTGTGAAATAATTGACTTTGATTAGTTAAGATATGTATTTTAGAGCACAACAGACTTACAAAGCACATCAACTTTAATGGTGTGTGATCTTGTACCAATAGTGTTGGTAACATCACATGAGTACTGCCCTGCATGTTGAACGGTCATGTTCTTAATGTTTAACTGTGCAGTTTCCATTGATAACGGGACAGAAGACAGTCCAGGTGTGTGCTTCCATGTGTACATGTGTGGCCGAGGGTCAGCATCAGCCGAGCATGTCAAAGTCAGTGGAGTGCCCACTTTTACAGAAGTTGTGCCCTCTATTTTGATGTTTCTTGGTGAATCTGTGAGAAACAAGAAAAGTGTAAATTTAGAAGAATACTGTCACACCCAGTATAATATAATAAAATATTATTTCATATATGTAATTGTAATTAATTTATGTGAAGGGACTTAGCCTCTAACATGCTTTTTGATCATTAATATTTACATCATTTTGCAGAAAATTACAAAATGAGCAATACTAAAACAAGAGATTCATCACAACTTCAAGGTAACACTTATGTTAGTTTAGAGATTGATTTTATTTTTAACAGATATTTAATCAAGAACATAAGCATGTTATTAGTAAAATGAAAATAACAATACTTACACTTTACAGATACTGTAATTGTATTTGACTCTGCTTCTTCAATACCATTATTGGCCTTGCAATAGTAAGATCCTTTATCATCTGCTGTCACATTATTGATGGTTAATGTCTCACTGGTTTGTTGTAGTACCTGGTAGTTATTGTACCATGTAAACTGATTGACTGGTGGGTTACTTTCCTTCACTGAACACTTAAGTGTCAGTTTGTCTCCCTCTTTGAGATCAATAATGCTGCCCTGAGGTTCCACTGTGACCACTTTTGGACCATCTGAAGGCACATGAATTACAAGAAAGAATTATTAGAGTAACATTTAAAAATGATTTCTGGTTGGTTTTTCTTCATCTGTTTACATAAAATATAAAACTTACATTTCACATCTATTATAATGATATTTGATTCCTCTGCTCCCAGCTTGTTTTTAGCTTCACAGTAATATTCTCCACTGTCTTCTGGTTTCACTTTATTTAGTTTCAAGTCAGACATTTGTTGAGAGTTTTCTATTTTTATTGTTTTATTGAACCATGTGAAGCTGACATCAGGGCGACCTCTGCTGGTGCAGGAGAGAGTGACAGAATCTCCCTCCTTTACATTATCAGAGCTCACTGTTGCTTTTGTCTCTTTAGGTGCATCTAGATAAGAAAAAGAGATGAAGTGGACAGCTGGAGTGAATAATGCTCAGTCAGTGACAGTGTACAGTAAATATACAGTGTTTGTTCATGAACACATGATGTACACACTCACGTTCCACAAACAGTGTGATATTCCTGATCTGCCAACTATCCTCACTCTTCCCTGGGCGACAAGACAGATTACTGTTGTCATCCTTCCATGTCGCTTTGAGCTTTAATTTGGTGACCTTTCTGCCTTCTTCTTCTTCTTCAGTCTCTGTGGTCATATCAGTTGACAAGGAGGATGTCCATTCTTGCTGTTGTTCTGATGTATGGATGAGCCACTCAGGATAATAATCACAGGAACCAGATGTAGAACAGTGAACAGTGAACTCTTCTGACTCTTGGAGTGGATTCTTCAGCTCTGATGGGTCAATGTGCACCTTACAAGGATTGTCTGGAATCAGGAGAAGAATATGGAGTGAAAACAGGTGATCCAGAACCTTTACATTTTCTCCAACAAAGAAATATATTGAAATCTTGCAATTTCAAGTTCTGAGAAAATAAGTCAGAATTGTGAGATAAACTCACAGTTCTGAAAAGAAAAGCACAATTTATGATAAATAAACTTGTAAATGTTGTAACTGTGAGATAAAGTCAGAATTGTGAGTTAAAAATCACAATTGTTTAATTCCTGTTATTCTGTGACAAAATTTGACTTTTTTCCACACTATTGCAAGTTTATATCACATAGTTCAGACTTTTCTTCTCAGAATTGCGAGTTTATATCTTGCAACTCAGAATTGTAGGAAAAAAAAGACAGATTTGTGAAAAATAAACTAGAAAAAAACTAAAACTAAAAAAGTCAGAATTGTGAGATAAAAATGAGCAATTACCTTTTTAATTTTACCATTCCATAGCAGAAATAAGGTTCCATAATTATCAAAACTATAATCAAAAAATGAAAATGAATCACCCCACCCTCATGTTGTTCGGTTTATTTCTTAGTAAAACATACAAAAAGTTCCAAAAGTGACAAAGACTTTTGCACAATATTCTTCTGAATATTCTCACTGATGATCTACTCCGTCGTAGTTTTATTTGTTTGATTAAAAGACATGTTTATTCATATTTGGAGAATTGTGATTGATTATGAGACACACGAGAACCAGTGGCATCCTCATAAAGACTTCAAATATAGTGTCGGGTCATAGGAACTATTTTATTATTTACTAAGTGTAATTTTTGGAGCCCCTGGTCACATTCAGTTTCATCGTTTAAAAACAGTAGCATGGTCACCACCAGTGGCCTCGTGGGCAGTGTGCCAACATACAGCGCCTTGCGCTTTGGGCATCTCGAGTTCGAGTCGTGGCTCGTGGACCTTTCCCCATCCCCCCCTCCCTCCCTCCCTCCCTCCCTCCCTCTTCACTTCCTGTCTGAGTACTGTCCTATCATTTTAAAGGCTAAAAGCCAATACAATCTTAAAACAAAAACAAAAAAACAGCAGCATGAACTTTCTGAAAAACATCTATTTCATGTTCCACAGATGAAAGAAATAAAGATAGACATGAGGGTGAATAAATGATGACAGACTTTTTATAAGACAACAGCCTTTATCACTGCATCAAATGAATCCCATTCAATAAATTATTGCTCACCTTTAACTTTGAGAGACAGAGCTTTACTCATGAACCTTGTCTCTGAATCAAAAAATCTAAAGCTGTAGTTTCCACTGTCTGTCTTTTGCAGATCGGTGATTCTTAAATCACATTTTATCCAATACTCTTTTTGGTTTTTATGTGATGTTGCATCAGTGATGTATTCCACTCTGCTGGAGTAACCCGGAGACTGGGGACGTTCTTCTGTGTTACTGTATACAATAGTCCCGGTAAACATGTTGTTGAGAAAAACTGGATCTTTAAACCACAGCAGTGTATATGCTTCATCCTTTAGTTTTTTGTAAGAACAGGGGATGGTCACAGATGACCCTTCATATGTTGTTACTGTTTTTTCAGGCACAATTATTAGCTTTTTTTTTGAGACAGTGCTGGAGCCCGTAAGAAGAACTGCAGGAAAACCAACATCAGTGATACTTTTCTGTATATCAATAAATTAGCATAATCATTTACAGAAATCAGCATTCAGTATATAATATAGACATTACACACCAAACAGAAGCAGAAGAATCCCTGCAGGAACCATCATTCTGTCTGCTGCTAATGAAATAAAGACAGTTATATTATTCTGTTGAGCTCCAGTTTCTTCAGAACAAACTCTGACAGCACTTTTGGTTCTTGTCGTTGTGTGTGGGTGAATACGTGTATTTTTGTAGTTACAGATGTTAATGAGTCAGTCTGTTTCTCCTTCCTTTTTTTCGTTTTCTTTTGTTCATCATTGCATGCCAAAAGTGTCATTTTGGCAACATCCAATTTGGTAATTATTTATAATTGTTTTTCTGTGTGTGTGTTTAAAAATATATACATATATTTTATTTTATTTATTTAATTTGTTACCGAATTTTATTCAACCTGCAATTACAGCAGTGAACAAATCAGGCCTACTGCCCCATAAAGCTAAATCATTTATTGCTGTAATAACTGACACCTATTTTTTTCCTTAAACAGTTACAGTCTTACATATTAGAACATGCTGATGACACCGTTAATATTTCTCAAACAACATTTTCACACTATAATGACACATTCCCATGCCAAAAATGTTTAGTTTGAAGATGCACAGTGCTTGTCATGCATGAGCTTTACATTTTAACTGATTATGTTAGTAATCTGACAACTACCAAATGTGTTTTTACCACAGTAAAAAAAGAAAGTTAAAAATCTCTTACCTTCAAATCGAATCCGTTGTTCTCAATTGGTGTCTTAAAAACATTCAAACCGAGAAACAAAAGGAGAACTTCACCCAAGTGTATTTCTAACTCGTCATATTTGCATAGTTAAACTTACAGACATAAAAGAAATAGGCAAAAAACACACATTCCTTGTAGAGATAAAGAGATATGTTAATTCTGTCATCTAAGCGTGAAGCTCACTTCCTGTGCCAGTGGTTCTGTCAAAACTATTCAGAAAATAAAACCCCCTCTAATGGAGGTGTTTAACGTGCTGCTCTCAGCTATCAGAAGTAAACATGAGAGTCGTTCAGGATGTGTTTATGACCATGAATAAGAGGATATACTGTAATCTAACAATTTACTGAATGACCAAACCACATTGAACGTAGGCCTACATATTATTTCTAAGATGATTTCTACTTTTAAGGAAATGGAAAGAACGCTGTATTTTTAAAATAATTAAACACTGTTTGTTGATATTGTTGCTTTATATATGGTCACACACTAATAGTCCAGCATCAAAGAAATCCAAAGGTGATCTCTCATTAAAAAGCTTCAAGAGATCATCATCATAGCACACAACAAGAGAGACATTGAAAATAAAATGATCAAAACATATTCAAACACCAGTGAAGTGATGAAATCATCCCACCTTTTCATGTAGAAATTGTAGACTTACGGAAGTGCAAAGGTGAATTAACAGCCGAAGTTGCAGAACAGGCAAGTGCTAAAGCTCATTCACAAAGCAGAATAGTCGAAGAAGAGGACTACAATCAAAGGTGGTGTCTACAACTATACAGAGTTCCAGAAACAGAAACTAAAAATGTTAAGGTCAAAGTGACAGAAACCTGCTAAGGAGTGGTGTCTGAACTTGTGGAAACAAATGAGTGAGGTGGAGGATGTAGCTCACAGATTAGGCAAGCCAGTGTCATGTCCAGTGAGGACTGTTATCATGTATTTGCTTCTGTTGGGAGAGAGTGCAAAAACAATGATTCCTCAAAGAACACAAACAAAACTTTGGAGAAAATCTGACAGTTGGTTCTGAATGGCTTCTTGGATAGATGCCACCCAGAATGAACGTACGCTTAAGTTATAGTCTTGACTTGATTGATATTTGAAGGGTTAAAAAGGCCTCAGTAATGGGATAAATAAATAATTAAATAAATACTTACATACATACATACATAAATAAAACTTTTTTTTTCTGAAATATTCATCACTCAAAATTTGAAAGAATATTACCTGTGGGTATACCACTGTTGTACTAACATGTTTTACAAAATAACCAGAGAATTTTAACAACAACAACAAACATAATTTTGTGGAAAACACAGTGATCAAAATAGAGAACAGTAAACACTGTAGAACACAAAAGAAGATTACATCTCAAATTTTGGAGGGTTACATTATGTCAGAAATTAGTAGGAAGTGTAGAGACCCTCACTTTGAATGACTTCAGCACATCTGTGGACGCAGAACATCACTAGTTTCTCACACTGTGCTGTGTGATCTTGGTCCACTCTTCTTCCACTCTCTTCCAGTTCGGTGCAGTGGGTTTCCTAGCCTTAACATTGTCGCCAAGGATTTTCCAGAGATATTTAATGAACCTTAGATCGGGACTCTGGGATGGCCATTTTATTATTTCAATGTTTTTAGCTTGAAAGAACAGCTTTATCCATTTTGCAGTGTGACGGGGAGCATTGTCTTGCATGAAAATTGCAAGCTGTTTGGAAGATGCTTGCAGGGAAGTTACCGCGTGTTGCTGAAGGAGGTTCTGCCTTTCACTGACTTCTTTACGCACTCAAGGTTCAGTTTTTCCTCAGTTTGACACCAAACAAAATGTTTCCCATCAGACACATAAATTTATCTTGCTCTCATCACTAAAGTGAACTTAGAACCAGTTCTCCTCTTTCCACACAACATGTTCCTCAAAGGTTAGTCTTTTGATTCTTTCTGCTAATGAGAGACTTCATCACAGCATAGTGTGTTTTCAGTCCGACTTCGACAGATCCTTACCTGTTCAGTGCTGAACTGGCGAGCAATTCCAGCTGCAGTGTTTAACCAATTCCCCATTGAGAGTCTTTGCATTATCCTGTCTTCTAGTGTATTTGTCTTATGTGGACGGCCAGCCTTTTTAGGGGACTTGAATGAATTAATGTCATTGTAAAGATTCAAGATTCAAGAAATCACAGATTTGGAATGACCAAGTTCTCTTGCAGTGGCTGAAAGGGTTATCCCTTTGGCCTTCCCCTGTTGAAAAATCCAGCATATGCTGGTTAGGTATGTTTTGAAGCATGGCTGCTTGTTTGAGCTGGTTTAAGCTTGCCCTTAGCTGGTCATGTGCTGGTCCTAAGCTGGTCCTGAGCAGGAGCTAGTTGCTTAGGACCAGCACACAACCAGCTAAGGACCAGTTTTATCCAGCTCAAACCAGCAGGTGCTTCAAAACATACCTAACCAGCATATGCTGTTTTTTTCAACAGGGTAATTTAGACAACCTGCAGTTGCAGATTTGCAATCTCAGTGAAAATTAGAGGAATGCTGTCAGTTAAATAGGGTTTGTCATATAAATAAGGTAAATTGGCACCAGGTGCCAGATTAACACCAATAATTTGCAGGTATCTGTTAGTGTTCTCTAATTTTGATTAGAGTTATTTTTAAAATATCTTATTTAAGTTTGTTTTTTTTATATATATATTGTGCTTCAGAATACAATTAATTTATTAAATAAGCCTACATTTTTTTCTTCTACTCCTATTAGTATAACTTCAAATAGGACTAAGCAGTAACCTTGAAATTCAGGAAACTGTAGGTTGTTCTCTAATTTTGATCTCCGTTGTATATACATGCATAGAGAGAGAGAGAGAGAGAGAGAGAGAGAGAGAGAGAGAGACAGAGATACAGAGAGAGAGAAATGGGGGTTGGATATGTTAAATATGAACGTTCCAGTGCACTGCAAGGATTTTGTGATTGAGACAGCCGTTAAAATGGCTGACTCCCTGATCAGTGCCCTGAATACTGAACTAGGGAGCTGATTGAGACGCATCCTGTGTTTTTCCACAACTTGGCACTGTTCAGCATTAAACTTTTTGAGTACCTTCAGGGCATGGTGCAGAAGACACACACCAAGTTTCGTATAGCAATATGTCAATGTGACCCGTGCTGGCAAAATGAGTCGGAATGCGCACAATTTAATTTTGAGCTTAAGTTAAAAATGTTTTTGCCAGCATTGTCTGAAGATGATCTGAGCCAGGCACCAAATTTGCTGTGGTTAATGTTGAGACTGTCCTCTATCAGTGTACCAAATTTCATAACTTTCCTGCAAGCGGTTCTATGGGCTGCCATAGATTTCCAGAGCGGAAGAAGAAGAAGATAACATATCTTCAGTGTAAGTTTGTCAAAGTAAAAAATTGTAGCCAATCACAGACATATCTGTTGTGCGAGTGGACACAATGGCCAGAATCTGCTCAACAGCTCTCAAATGCTAGCGGGAAATGCTAGTATCGTATGCTGATACCAAATTTTGGTATTTTTTGACAACCCTGCTTTGGTGCTTGGCCCCTAATAATAATACATTTTAATACTTATGTAACACCATGTTTTTTTTTCATGAGGTTATTTTTTCAACTTGGCACTTTACAGCGTCTTGTCTTTGGAGCCATCTTTATCATTTGGTTTCTGCATAGACCTACTTTGCCTTTTTTAAATATGCATTCTTAAAGGGATAGTTCACTTTGAAATTAAAATTTGGTATCTATCAGCTTACCCCAAGGGCATCCAAGATGTAGGTGTCTTTTTTTCTTCAGTAGATCCCATTTTGATGTTTTAGGTCAAACCCTTCTAGTCTGTCAGTCATATAATGGCAGGTATAGGTCACTGTCTCTATAAGAGGGAAAAAGAACATGCACAGAGAAATCCAAATTAAACAATTCCCCATCGTAACTACACATTGATGGCCTAAGACACGAAACGAGCGGTTTGTGTGAGAAAACGAACAGTATTTATATCGTTTTTTACCTCTTGTACACAACCATGTCCAAGTGATCTGAGTGCGCACACACATCCGATGCCCTTGGGGTAAGCTGATAGATACCAAATTTTAATTTCAAAGTGAACTATCCCTTTAAGTGATCTTGCGTCCCTGTGTTCTCCCTCTACAGCAGTGGTTTTCAAACCGGTCCTGTGAGCACCCCCAAC
Source organism: Schizothorax lantsangensis (assembly GCA_027422415.1). Lineage (NCBI taxonomy): Eukaryota > Metazoa > Chordata > Actinopteri > Cypriniformes > Cyprinidae > Schizothorax > Schizothorax lantsangensis. Next base: position 6,128,561 of record CM049857.1, on the reverse strand, counting down.
ACCGCACACGTTCTGTGTCTCCCTCATCTATCACACCTGAGTCAACTCATCAGCTCATTGGTAGAGACAGCAAGACCTGAAATGGGTTTGTCAGATATGAGAGACCTACAAAATGTGCAATGTGTGAATCGGTGGGCAGGGCTAAACAGGCAGTGATGTAGAAGCAGGCATTGATCTTCTTCTGCAGAGGTGATGTTTAGCCACATTACGTCATAAAGTGGCACATTCTACAACCTGTCGTTTTGGTAGACTGGCTTCAATATAAGCTGATTTTAGGCTAATGAGAAAGTTTTGAATTCTGAAACTTATAGGATGTTTTTATAGCACAATGAACTCAGCTCATGACCCCTTTAATAAATTAAATAATAAATCTCTAGGGAGTGATGGGTTGATTTCAGAGTTATATAAAACTTTTTTAACTGCTTATTTTGGCATCTGTTCAAGCAAAATTACTTAAATTTGGCCTTGATGATTTGATGAGTGCCAGTCTTGGTTTATGAAGATTGTCATATATCAAATGTAAGATTAGTTCTGGATTTAATTGACTGTTACGATTTGGTTTTGGATCCTTGTTTTTTGTTTTTAGACTTCCAAAAAACCTTTGATACTAGCCATAATTTTATTTGTAAATTGTGGAATTCAGCGTAGAGATAATTATTTGTGGGTAAAATATTCTTAAATTAAAATTTTGGTCCTTACAGAAATTAATTAAAATCCCATCAGGGATATGATTTAAAAGAAATTAAATCATTGGCTTGAAGGAAAGTTGGTATCTTACTGGTTCATTGTCTCTGTGGATTGTCCCAGATAGAGGGTAGAATGGCAGTGCATAAAACAGGTCCCAAACATTGGCAGGACACTGATTGTTGATCAATTTGATGCATTTCAATCTGAAATATTTTTCAATAAGACTTTCCTTAAACTCTGGTTTACATTTGTACATGATTTACTGTATTGTACATTCAGGATTTTTGACATCTAATGTTGTGTTCATTACATCCATTCACACCAGCATACTAACTGTAATTAGATTCATACCTGTATTGTGATAATAAGGCTCTGAAAATGATTTATTCTTGCTAGAACTAAAGCGAACTTAATTCTTGCCTTTTGAACATGTCAGTGGTTGGTTTGTGGCTGAAACCAAAGGGAAGAAACACGTACTAATGTATTAGGTTCTATGTCTTTGTATTTCCTGTATGCTTACTGTAAATCACATGTACGAGGGTTTGGTGTTGCACACTGAATTGAACTGTTGACTGCTTTGTAGAAAGCTGTGCAGTATGGAAATGAAAGGCTAAATGAAATCCATGTGGTCATGACCATGTAAGACATTGAAAGATAACAAGAAAGGGAAACAGATTGTGCTAGTTCCTCAAGTCTGGTGGTTGCAGTGCTGGTGTCTTTCTCAGCTTCTGCGAGTTGTCTTTTAATTTCACTCTTGCAGACCTCCACAGAGAGAGCGCAGGTCCGCAGGGCCTTCAGCCTGGCTGGGTCAAGACCCCGCTGCCTCATCAGATGCTCAAGAGACTCGTCGTCCAGGCAAAGTGAGATCTAAGCCTTGGTCAAAATCCTTTTGTCACCTCTCTGCAATCTTGGCCTGTTCCTTCAGATCACTGATAATCTTTGGTTTTGTGAGATTTAAATCTGAACAGGCCCATGAAGAACATTTTATGACTGATCCCTGAAGCAAGTAGATTTGGATGTATACTTCGGGATGATTGTCCTGCAGGAAAGTCCATTGATCATCAAGCTTCAGTCTCTGCACCGAAGGCATCACGTTCTTTGCCAAAATGGCCTGATACTTCAAAGAATCCATGATGTCCTTCATACAATCAAGATTTCCACTTCCTGCAGCAGCAAAGCACCCCCATAACAAGTCAGGCCTTTCTCCATGTTTGACTATGGAGATGGTGTTCTTCTTCTGCTTATGAACTTTGCCCTTTTTTACACCAGACATGCTGCTGAACCATGTGTCCAAAAGGTTCCAGTTTGGCCACGTCACTCCATAAAACATTCTTCCAGAACTCCACAGGTCTATCTAAATGAATTTTAGCATATTCAAGTTGGCCTTTTATGTTCTTCTTTGTCAAGAGCATTCGGCAAGGTGTTACCAACATTTAGGCCATGCTTGTACATTTAAATGTTTTTTAACTACATTCATCTGGTCTTTGGCAGTAATTTTTTATTATTATTTTTTTCAGTTGCTGATCAATCATTTCAACACCTAAGCCTGCCAGCTGTGTCTCTAGGAGCCTTTAGTGATTTAGAAATCTTCTTGTAGCCATAGACGTTCTAATTTAATAAAACAATTTATTCTCTATAGCTTTTGTTAGAACTATATTGATATTTGCTACTCAACTTTAGCACATGCATGAGCTGAATGTATGTGTAACAGCTCAAGCTTATTCAGTTTTATTATAGAGTTTCCAAAGGCTTAATTGAGTTTTACCACTATTTTGTACCATGCCATACAAATAAGTAATATAAAAACAGCAGCATTAAATAATTGTGGCATACAGTAGCTGTATTTTAAAAAAAATTAATTTGGCACTAAACCTTTATAGATGCAATTTTAAAAAAAACTTAAAAAAAAGTGTATGCTGTTTCTGAAGTCAGTACTGCAGACAGAAGCAGAATTATTTCACAGTCTGTTAAATGTTCTCACTTTGGTTAAAGTGTAACAAGGCAAGAAAACGAGAATCCAACGTTTGCAAACTTTTTGCTCTCTATAGCAAAATACGTCAAATGTTTCAGTTTTTAAATGTTACACAGTTTCAAATGGATCACACATTCTGATGTTTGAAAATCATTTAATTAATTATAACACATTCACATTGAAATAATAATACAAGCAAACACAAATTCTGATCACAAATAAATAAATAAATAAAATGGAATGGACTGAGACTAGTAATTGAATTTAATGTATAGTCTACCAGCCCATCACAAGCCCCTGGCAGATAATGACACAATAGCAGCACACACCTCTATGTAAATATATAGTCATGTTTTCCAATGAGACCAAGCATATCAGAAAAAAACAATTAAGATAAAAAATAATATTGAAAAATAAATTGGGCAAAGACAGTGGCGTAATTCACTTCCTTTTCCCTGGTATTGGAATGAGTCTATGAAAGCATTGGAGCAGAAGCAGCATAAACATCCTCATAATCAGGTTCCTCTCTTTCAAAATTCTGGGAAAGGGAGATATAATAGTACTGTAAGCAGCTATTATTCCAGTTTGAAGTAATTTCAGGATCATGTTTTCAGCTTTCAGAAAACATGGTTATTATATATGTTACACTGTATGCTTTGGTCCTAACAAAACAAAGATGACCATTCTGAATCTGGCTCGTGTAAACTGAATACGTAAAAAATGATATTTTATTTTCAGATGCTATGGTTTGGACTTCTGCATCCGTAACATAGTTTGCCACTGAAGTGCCATGAAATATAATCATATATTTAAAATCAACAGCAGTGAAAAAAGATGCTGCCAGCAGTACTTTTCAAAGAACTAAGCAAAGTTTATATACTGTATCTGACAAACTTTATAAACACAGAACAGCATCATGAAAGCAGCATGTGATCAAAGATGATTATAAGTAGTGATTTAATTTATTATGAAAATCAAGATTTAATTAGAATTCAGATTTTAGGAATGAAATCATCTACAGTATATGTGAAGCAATCACAGGGAATACTATATGTATATTCTAACAAATTATGTTTTATATTATTAAAGTTACAAAATACAGAAAAAAATACAGGAGCAGGAATAAGATCATGATGATCATGAATGCACTGGGGTATTTATTTATATTGGGGTATTTACTGCTAAATGTAAGAAATCTGAAGCAATATGGGCCCGTATTCATGAAAAATCTAAGTGCTAAGAGTTGCTCCTAGTAACAAAATTCTAAGAAAATTCTTAGAAATGTGAGTGTTTCCTTTTAAAATTAAAGAAAAGATCCTAGTAAAGAAAAAAGTAATTCAGAAAGCATCTTAACCCTTAAAAGAGGTCTTAAGGTCAAAATTGTTAGGAGTACAGACGAGGACTTTTAAGATTCTTAAGAGTTTCTTTAGCGGTGGAGAAAATGGAAGAAACATGAAGAGGGAGAAGAAATGTGTTGCACACAATGCATGACAGTGAGTTAATAAGATGCTACGCATTAGATTGATCTTATTAGAGACATGCTAACATCTCCGACACCACGCAGAAATGCCATAGTAATGCCAGAAATGGAAGTAATCACTACATTAACATATTTGGCAACTTGAAAAATGCAGCTATGCAGCAGTGATGATTTGGGTCTGTCACAACCTTCTATAAGAAAAGTCATCACACAAACAATTACAGGACTTTCAGAACCTTATTGTGTCGTTGTTCATTTCCTATAAAATACGTTAAGTATGACAGCATTGTAAATAAAAAATAAAGAATATATATATATATATATATACATACATAATGTGTGTGTGTGTGTGTGTGTGTGTGTGTGAGAGAGAGAGAGAGAGAGAGAGAGAGAGAGAGAGAGAGGGGAAAAACAGGAAAAATTACACCTGTAATTTCAAAGTGAAGGCTTACTGTATAATATACCCTACTCTTAAAAGCGCTCTTTTATTTCCTTCTTGGACAACCAACCAATCACAGTCTTCAAAAGACTGTCATAGATAAAAAAAAATTGTCTTTTCCTCGCTCAGAGTTGCTCTCAGATTGGTCCTGAATCACTTTTAAGCTAAGACTCCTAGTTAGAAATTTTTTAAGCTAAATTAGGAGCTCTCTGAGAGGATTCTTAGAATCTTTAAGAATACGGGCCCTGGTCCTTAGCAGTAATGGATCCTTAAGATCTTAGCTGTGCTTTTGCGATTATTTAGTGTGGTGATAGGTCCTTTGTGATTTTATATCACCTGAATATATGATTAAATGTTTTGTTTTTTTTGGTTGGAAACTATATTACATGTGAAAATAGAACCAGAGTGAATAAAGAATAACAGGTACCTGTTTGTGCTGACAGTTTCATAGTAACATACTGTAGAAGTAGTCTCGGATGGGATTAATTGGAAAAGGTGGAAAGATTCACTTTGTTGATCAAATCTTGCCTTGATGATGATCCTGCAAAATTAAAAGCACAATAATAAAAAATAAATAATGTAATAGCAACAAATTCAAATCACAAGCTTTAGGTCATGTATTTCTTTCACTTAGATGTGGTTCGTAGTTGCATTCTTGCTGCAGAAGGCCCACCAGAGTTTCCTTAAACTCAAAAATCACTTTGCACATTTTGTATGAGTATTTAAATGTAATGTGTCAAAAGAGAAGACTAAAAGAGGACCTTACCTGTATATGAGGAAGATGGTCGCACCAGTGAGAATCAGCAGGAGAAAGATGACGTGATAGAGCATGAGCAAGTTGCCTAAATTAAGAGGGTTGCAAAACAGATGATTCAAAAACAGGACCACACCATTTTTAAATTCTTAAATCTGACATTGTCTGTGATTATTGGGATTAAAAATTGAATAAATGATCATTAACAATCTAGCGGTCTATGAAATTATCAAAAGGAGCTATAAGTGAAGTGATCCAAAATGTATGCAGCATATGGCTTATAAAATGTGCAGATAAAATGGCATTATTTGAGTTATTTGATAAATCTGTTATTTCCTACTCACTAAATAACATGATGTTTTCAGATCGTGATTTTCCGATATCATTGGCTGCTGTACAGTAATACATTCCTGGGTTCTGAGGCTGAACAGTGAAGTTCTGGTGATGTATCAGTACGGTTGTGTTGTCCTCCTCTCTGTACCATGTGTAGTCAGTGGCGGGAGGATACGCATCTGCACTGCAGGTCAGATAGACTGGAAACTCCCAATTCCAGTAAAAATTGTCATGTTATGGAGTATATTTATATTTGGAGCATCTATAGAATGCAGACAAACAAACATGAATATTCACAATTAACATTTATAGCATAAGGAAAACAATGATTATGCAATGTATTGTTAGAATTGAATGTCATGGCCAACAACAAATTTGGACATATTATTAATTATTAACCCATTATTTTAGCTATCATGACAAACGTATTAGACCATTAATTTAATATAACTGAAATAAACATTGGGAAATATTATTTGTCAGAAAAGTCAAATTCCAAAAATGAAAAAGCATTTTTGCCTCTAAAAGCTTAAGTGTGTCAAAAAACTAGTAGAAAAGAGTACTCACATTTCACCTTGATCTCCACTGACGGAGATTCGATTTTTCCAATGACATTATGAGTGATACAGACGTACTGACCAGAATCAGAGATTTCCAGAGAATGAAAGTGTAGTCTCTGTTCATGTCCAACTGTCTTTAACTGGCCATTGAAGCGTTTCTTCCACTCATATGTGGATGGAGCAGGATTGGAGCGAGCCTCACATGTAAGGGTCAGTTCACTCCCAAATGTCTGTTCTCCTTTAGGACTTACTGTCACATTTGCAGGTGCATCTGTATAGACATGATATATAAGAAGATGAAATCCAATTTGTTTTTTTGTTGTTGTTGTTTTTTTGCATTGGTTTTGTTACTTTAAAGTAAATTAAAGCATCTCAAGTCCTTGAAATATATTTTAAATAATTGTACATATTTCCATTTTGATTGATTATTACTTACGCAACAGAGTTAGCTCTTGTTTAATATCATCTTTTCCCTCTTGATTTTCTGCTTTGCATGAGTACATTCCTGCATCGGACTCAAGTAGACAGTCAGCATATTTGCAGATGCAGTGCCAGAGGTGTAAAGTATTGGAGTAAATTTAACTAATTACTGTACTTAAGTATCTTTTCGGATACTTTGTAGTTGTACTGAGTATCAAGGATATTAGCAACTTTTACTCTCTACTTCACTGCATTTTTGAATGAGTATCTGTACTCTTTACTCCACTACATTTGAAATGAGTGTTGCAGTTACACATTACATTTTGCATGGCACCTAGCTTTTCTGCAACAGTTTATTTCTGCTACAAAAGATGTGATACTGCCTCCTACAGGGCACTGAAAGTACTATATCTTGTGCGTTTTGCCCTTACTCAACCAAACTTGTCAACAAGGCTACTTTACATGAATGTGAGCGCCTTAGCAAGCAGTTGTGAATCACAGTGAATATGTTTTATATATAAGGACATGACTGCAGCTGGCAATGAGGCCAAAACCAGCACATCCAGTGTATCCTGTATATATATAGCCCTAGTGTTTCTTTAGTTCTTTGTGAGTTGTTGAATGTAATGGTTGTCTGTTTGCCCGTCATTCTGTTCTTTGTTCCCTTTGGTTTTTGGCTTATTATTTGTTCTAGTTTTTCCATGAAATCCCTGCATATATAGATCCTTGCCTCTGTCTGTTTTCCCCAGCTTCTCCACAACATTACAGTTTTTGACTGGAATGTCTCTTTGACTTGTGCATATTTGAGCCCATATTTAGTATAAGTAAAATACTTAAGTACTGTTAAAATCAGATACTCTAAGACTTTTACTAAAGTTGTTTTGGAATTGGTCACTTGCAACTTGTAGTGGAGTAACTTTCACTGTAAGGTATCTGTACTTTTACTCAAGTATGGTTTTCAGGTACTCTTTACACCTCTGTGCAGTGCTGTTCCCTCGATTGTTCTGAATAGATCTCAGATCACCCTGAGGTCCTGTCACTGTGAGGTGTGACTCAGGAAAGCTTTGAACCATGCAGATAATGGAGATCACTTCAAACTCTCTCACTTCCCTCTTCATGATCAAACTGAGATTAGATGGAGGACAAAACTAGACACTTTTTAAGATATGTATTTTAGAGCACAACAGACTTACAAAACACATCAACTTTAATGGTGTGTGATCTTGTACCAATAGTGTTGGTAACTGTTGTGTTCAGCATGTGACAGAGAGTTCTTGAAGTGCGTGCATGTGGATGAGTTGCGTACGCGACTCAGAGAAGGAATAAAGAAAAAGAAGCATCCGTTCAAGCTCCCGTGTAGAACTGAGTTTTTTGGCGTTCAGTCAGTAAAAACATAACATTGGCGACGAGGATGGCTGAGTTTAGCTTACCGCCTCCATCACCTTTTCTTCCCGTGCCTGGTGAACCGCCTATTCCGTGGGCGAGTTGGTTCGATGGTTTCACAGTATATCTCGAGGCCATGGATTACACTGACATTTCCGACCGGAGAAAGATCGCCCTGCTTCGCCACTGTCTCGGGGCGGAGGGACAAAGAATATATCGTGCCCTTGGACATGCAGAAACTTATGAGGAAGCGGTCGCTCTCCTCGCTAACCACTTCACTGGCCAGCAACGAGTACTGCTCCGCCGATACAAGTTACGCAAACGGCTGCAGCGTCCGGGTGAGTCCGTGCAAAACTATGTAACTAATCTGCGAGACATGGCACGCTCATGCAATTATGGGACTCTTCAAGATCAGATCGTTCGTGATCAGTTTATTGAAGGGATATTGTGTGACAAGACTCGGGAGAAACTGTTGCTGGAACCAGACGAATTAACACTAGATAAAGCCGTGACAATTGCACTGCAAGTGGAGGCAGCCACTGAATGCTCCGCGCTTCTCGCTGATGCGCGCCCCCTGGTGGATGCGCCCACGCAGCAAATGCGATCTGTCTGTCTCACACACCACCGTCCATTTCCTTCAGATAAAATAGACACTGAAGAAGCATGTTTTCCAGTGCAGCTTACACAGCTGCAAGGAAGTCGTAGAAATGTAGTTGTCTGCAGCAACTGTGGCTCTAGCTCACACAACTCCAGGGCCCAAAATTGTCCTGCACGGGGACAGACCTGCAGGAACTGCCTTAAAAAAAACCACTTCGCTAAAGTATGCCGATCAGCACCTGCTACGCAAACATCACAGAAGCGACAACCATCTGCCCCTAATGACTGCACTGAAATCAGACATGTATCAACGGGCCAAACAGCTTTTAGGACATGTACTGTGCTTCTCGGCGAGGTGAGCCTTCCGTTGTTGATGGATACGGGTGCAGCGGCATCTCTGCTCAATGCCAGTACATACCACAAGTTCTTTTCCCATCTGCCATTGCAACAGCCCTGCACATCCCTCTGTGGTTACGACAGCTCTAAGATCACTATGCTGGGTGTTCTGCATGTTCCAGTCCGCTATGGCTCCAAACACCTGACATCATTTCCCTTCTGTATTACTGAGCGGGGTGCCAACCTCCTGGGACTGGATCTTTTCACATGCTTAGGATTCACGCTGCGAGATGACAAGGGCTCAGACATCCACCACATCACCACTACCTGGCAACAGAGATGGCCGGCGCTGTTTGACGGACTCGGCTGCCTCACAGCTTTCACCCACAGGCCTCTGGTGGATCCAGAGGTGTCGCCGGTCATTCAGCCCCTGCGCAGGATTCCTCTCGCCTTGCGGGATGAAGTGACAGCGGAGCTCCAAATGCTGCTGGCTATGGGAGTGATCGAACCAGTCAATGCTGCCCCCTGGATCTCCAACCTGGTCATTGCTAGGAAAAAGTCTGGGGGAATACGAGTCTGTGTGGACTTGCGCTCTGTCAATAAGGCCGTTATTCCCGACAAATACCCTTTACCCACGGCTGAGGAGCTGACCACCCACTTCTATGGGTCGACGGTCTTTACTAAGCTGGACCTGCGCCAAGGTTATTTGCAGGTGCCACTCCATCCTTCCAGCAGAAACCTCACAGCGTTTGTCACACACACTGGGGTATATCAGTATTCACGCATGCCATTTGGCTTGAGCTCCGCCCCCAGCTGCTTTCAAAAGGTGATGACCACCATCTTGGCTGGTATTCCAGGAGTTGCCGTTTTCTTGGATGACATAGTAGTACATGCAGCAGATATCCAGACACATAACGACCATCTCAATAGGGTGGCTAGTGCTCTCATGGAGCATAATCTTACACTGAATGCAGAGAAATGCACGTTCACCACCTCAGCCATCGATTTTGTGGGGTTTCGTCTCACGCCCAGAGGCATCGCCCCTCTCCAGTCAAATATCGAAGCGATTCACCGAATCCCAGAACCCTCCTCCACTTCCCAGGTAGCCTCGTTTTTGGGCATGACAGCCTACTACCTTCGTTTTCTGCCTCAGTACTCCCGAACCACAGCACCCCTCCGTCAATTACTAAAGAAAGATGAGCCATGGAACTGGACTGCGGAATGCTCCGAGGCTGTCCAAATGCTTAAATCCCAGCTTACCACACCACCCATTCTAGCTCACTTTGACCCGGACAGTCCGACTATCGTCACCTGTGATGCCTCCACACAAGCCCTGGGTGCGGTTCTCTCACAGGAGCAGGATGGTGTTGAAAGGCCTGTAGCATTTGCTTCCAGGGCCCTGACCCCCACGGAACAGCGTTACTCTGTCGGTGAACGCGAAGCCCTTGCCTGTGTCTGGGCCTCTGAGAGATGGCACCTCTATCTCTACGGGCGGCATTTCACCCTCCGCACAGACCATCAGGTGTTGACCACGCTTCTGTCAGCTTCTGGCTCAGGTCATAAACCCCTGCGCCTGCACAGATGGGGTGAGCGCCTGAGACAGTACGATTACCAGCTGAAATTCACACCAGGGAGGGACAATGTGGTTGCTGATCTCTTATCTCGGTCCATTACCGCACCCGCACCGGCAGCCTCACCAAGCAGCCATGACGTGGAGCCAGAGTTCATCCAGATGCTACATGCACCTTTACAATCTGCTGTCTCCTTGGAAGAGCTGCAGAAGGAATCTGAGCATGACTCCATGTTAACAACACTCCGCACCTATATACGCTCAGGGTGGCCAGCGCGAGTGCCTGAGGAGCTAGTGCCATTTGCGAGGGTGCGGAATGAACTGTCATGTTGGGGTGACGTATGTGTTTCCAGGGGTCTCTGTACAGTAGTGCCAAGCAGCTTGCGTGCACGCGTCCTATCAATGGCGCACGAGGGCCATTTGGGCATTGTAAAATTTAAGCAAAGATGCCGGGACCTGGTCTGGTGGCCGGGCATAGACCGGGATATTGAGGGGCTGGTCAGGGACTGTGAACCATGTCTCCTCAGTGGAAAGACTGGACAACCAGCCCCAACCCCTTTGCAGCCAGTCCCATGGCCTTCACGTCCATGGGAGCACCTACAGTTAGACATCTGTGGGGAAATTCATGGTCATGGAGTTCCTCCTCATCAGCGCTTTCTGGTTGTCATCTACGATCTCCATTCTAAATGGCCCGAGGTAGTACCGGCAGGGACAGTTACATCACAGACTATCACGCGGATTCTGGACAGTCTGTTTGCTCGTTGGGGCATGCCCCATGCCATAACTACTGACAACGGGCCCCAGTTCATTTCTGCAGAATTCTCCACCTTCCTCAGCAATAAGGGAATTAAGCATATTCGTGCCGCACTCTACCATCCCCAGGCAAACGGTGGGGTTGAAAGGTTTAATCAGAGCCTTAAGAATGGGATTCGGGCGCATCTGGTCCAGGGGTACTCATTTCAAATGGCACTTAATCAAACCTTGTTGCACTACAGGGCTAGCCAGCACAGCACCACTCAGGCTTCACCTGCTCTGCTCATGCTCGGCCGGGAGATGGAATTGCCCCTAGACAGGCTCAGAGCACAGGGTTTGTCCGCAACAGTAGTAACTGGCCCCCAAGCAGCAGTCAAAGTGGCCATAACTACAAGCCAGGGGCGAATGAAGGATAACTTTGATAAGAGACACAAGGTCAGGCATACTAACATCAAGGTACTGGACTGGGTGCGAGTCCGCAGACCTCACCGTAGCAGTAAAATGGCATCGTTTTGGTCTGAACCTCACCAAGTGGTCCGTCAGCTAGGATCCGCCACATTTCTGTTAAGTGATGGCTCACGCTGGCATGCTAGTAGATTGCAGAAAGTGCCCATCCCTCTTACACCAACAAGAGGTCAGTGGGCAACAGAGCACAACGCAGGAGCAGCACAAGGAGTCAGTTACCCAGCCCCACGACCAGAACCAGTACAGCCATGGCCGCACCAAGCACCTCAAGGTTTCCAGCTCAGGGAGCCCCCACAACTGCCAGGACCCGACCCGCCACCACTCCTGCCAGCAGATGGTCCTCTCCCTCCTCAGCCATTGCTTGATGTTACCCAAAATGGCCAGGAAATGCCCCAGCAGGCGACTTTGGGAGGCAGACCAGTTCGGGCAAGGGCTCATCCTGCCTACCTGGAAGATTATGTCACACACTTTCATGCATAGGGGTTATGTTTTTTCTCTCTTATGGTTTGAGTGCCATATCGAAACTTGTTTCATTAAGTTCATCAAGTTCTAGGGAGGGGGGGGGGAAGTGTTGTGTTCAGCATGTGACAGAGAGTTCTTGAAGTGCGTGCATGTGGATGAGTTGCGTGCGCGACTCAGAGAAGGAATAAAGAAAAAGAAGCATCCGTTCAAGCTCCCGTGTAGAACTGAGTTTTTTGGCGTTCAGTCAGTAAAAACATAACAGTAACATCACATGAGTACTGCCCTGCATGTTGAACGGTCATGTTCTTAATGTTTAACTGTGCAGTTTCCATTGATAATGGTACAGAAGACAGTCCAGGTGTGTGCTTCCATGTGTACTTGTGTGACAGAGGGTCAGCATCAGCCGAGCATGTCAAAGTCAGTGGAGTGCCCACTTTTACAGAAGTTGTGCCCTCTATTTTGATGTTTCTTGGTGAATCTGTGAGAAACCAGAAAAGTGTAAATTTAGAAGAGTACTGTCACACCCAGTATAATATAATAAAATATTCTAAAATATGTAATTGTAATTCATTTATGTGAAGGGACTTAGCCTCTAACATGCTTTTTGATCATTAATATTTACATAATTTTGCAGAAAATTCCAAAATGAGCAATACTAAAACAAGAGATTCGTCACAACTTCAAGGCGACACTTAGTTTAGAGTGTTAGTTTAGAGATTGATTTTATATTTAACAGATATTTCATCAAGAACATAAGCATGTTATTAGTAAAATGAAAATAGCAATACTTACACTTTACAGATACTGTAATTGTATTTGACTCTGCTTCTTCAATATCATTATTGGCCTTGCAATGGTAAGATCCTTTATCATCTGCTGTCACATTATTGATGGTTAATGTCTCACTGGTTTGTTGTAGCACCTGGTAGTTATTGTACCATGTAAACTGATTGACTGGTGGGTTACTTTCCTTCACTGAACACTTAAGTGTCAGTTTGTCTCCCTCTTTGAGATCAATAATGCTGCCCTGAGGTTCCACTGTGACCTCTTTTGGACCATCTGAAGGCACATGAAATACAAAAAATAATTATTAGAGTAACATTTAAAAATGATTTGAGCAGATTAATTATTCTGGTTGGTTTTTCTTCATAACATAAAATATAAAACTTACATTTCACATCGATTATAATGATATTTGATTCCTCTGCTCCCAGCTTGTTTTTAGCTTCACAGTAATATTATCCACTGTCTTCTGGTTTCACTTTAATTAGTTTCAAGTCAGACATTTGTTGAGAGTTTTCTATTTTTATTGTTTTATTGAACCATGTGAAGCTGACATCAGGGCGACCTCTGCTGGTGCAGGAGAGAGTGACAGAATCTCCCTCCTTTACATCCTCAGAGCTCACTGTTGCGTTTGTCTCTTTAGGTGCATCTAGATAAGAAAAAGAGATGAAGTGGACAGCTGGAGTGAATAATGCTCAGTGTACAGTAAATATACAGTGTTTGTTCATGAACACATGATGTACACACTCACATTCCATAGACAGTGTGATATTCCTGGTCTGCCAGCTATCCTCACTCTTCCCTGGGCGACAAGACAGAGTCCTGTTGTCATCCTTCCATGTCGCTTTCAGCTTCAGTTTGGTGACCTTTCTGCCTTCTTCTTCATCTTCAGTCTCTGTGGTCATATCAGTTGACAAGGAGGATGTCCATTTTTGCTGTTGTTCTGATGTATGGATGAGCCACTCAGGATAATAATCACAGGAACCAGATGTAGAACAGTGAACAGTGAACTCTTCTGACTCTTGGAGTGGATTCTTCAGCTCTGATGGGTCAATGTGCACCTTACAAGGATTGTCTGGAATCAGGAGAAGAATATGGAGTGAGAACAGATGATCCAGAGCCTTTACATTTTTTTCAGGCACAAATATTAGCTCTTCATTTGAGCCAGTGCTGGAGCCCACAAGAAGAACTGCAGGAAAACCAACATCAGTGATACTTTTATGTACAGTATCTCGCAGAAGTGAGTACACCCCTCACGTTTTTGTAAATATTTTATTATATCTTTTCATGTGACAACACTGAAGAAATGACACTTTGCTACAATGTAAAGTAGTGAGTGTACAGCTTGTATAACAGTGTAAATTTGCTGTCCCCTCAAAATAACTCAACACACAGCCATTAATGTCTAAACCGCTGGCCACAAAAGTGAAAATGTCCAAATTGGGCCCAATTAGCCAGTTTCTCTCCCCGGTGTCATGTGACTCGTTAGTGTTACAATGTCTCAGGTGTGAATGGGAAGCAGGTGTGTTAAATTTGGTGTTATCGCTCTAACTCTCTCATACTGGTCACTGGAAATTCAACATGGCACCTCATGGCAAAGAACTCTCTGAGGATCTGAAAAAAATAATTGTTGCTCTACATAAAGATGGCGTAGGCTATTAGAAGATTGCCAAGACCCTGAAACTGAGCTGCAGCACGGTGGCCAAGACCATACAGCGGTTTAACAGGACAGGTTCCACTCAGAACAGCCCTCGCCATGGTCAACCAAAGAAGTTGAGTGCACATACTCAGCTTAATATCCAGAGGTTGTGTTTGGGAAATAGACATATGAGTGCTGCCAGCATTGCTGCAGAGGTTGAAGGGGTGAGGGGTCAGCCTGTCAGTCCTCAGACCATATGCCGCACACTGCATCAAATTGGTCTGCATGGCTGTCGTCCCAGAAGGAAGCCTCTTCTAAAGATGATGCACAAGAAAGCCCGCAAACAGTTTGCTGAAGACAAGCAGACTAAGGACATGGATTACTGGAACCATATCCTGTGGTCTGATGAGACCAAGATAAACCTGTTTGGTTCAGATGGTGTCAAGCGTGTGTGGCGGCAACCAGGTGAGGAGTACAAAGACAAGTGTGTCTTGCCTACAGTCAAGCATGATGGTGGGAGTGTTATGGTCTGGGGCTGCATGAGTGCTGCTGGCACTGGGGAGCTACAGTTCATTGAGGGAACCATGAAAGCCAACATGTACTGTGACATACTGAAGCAGAGCATGATCCCCTGCCTTCGGAGACTGGGCCGCAGGGCAGTATTCCAACATGATAACGACCACTGCCTTGCTAAAGAAGCTGAGGGTAAAGGTGATGGACTGGCCAAGCATGTCTCCAGACCTAAACCCTATTGAGCATCTGTGGGGCATCCTCAAACGGAAGGTGGAGGAGCGCAAGGTCTCTAACATCCACCAGCTACATGATGTCGTCATGGAGGAGTGGAAGAGGACTCCAGTGGCAACCTGTGAAGCTCTGGTGAACTCCATGCCCAAGAGGGTTAAGGCAGTGCTGGAAAATAATGGTGGCCACACAAAATATTGACAATTTGGGCCCAATTTGGACATTTTCACTTAGGGGTGTACTCACTTTTGTGGCCAGCGGTTTAGACATTAATGGCTGTGTGTTGAGTTATTTTGAGGGGACAGCAAATTTACACTGTTATACAAGCTGTACACTCACTACTTTACATTGTAGCAAAGTGTCATTTCTTCAGTGTTGTCACATGAAAAGATATAATAAAATATTTACAAAAATGTGAGGGGTGTACTCAGGGGCGTCATGCACTCATGATGTTTAAAGGGGCACGGGTTGGGGGGTGGGGTCATGGATGTCCGTGACACAGCAGCCATGATAGCACTGTATAACTGATATAGGCTTATGTTTTATTTATTTATTTTTTTCCCTTTTATTCGAAATATTTCCATACGTGTTAACTATATTAGAAAATATCTCGATTCTCAAATATGTGTAAGTAAATGCGTTTTGCACCTTTATAGATTGTTATTTGATCAATAAATGGTGATGGGCAAAGTAGACTAATAGTGTAATCTATTAACTACACATACAACCCCAACTTTTTACTTAAGTACCAGATATGGGTGTCATGCCATAAAATGTTTTTAATACGACTGACTTTGTATTTAATGTGAATTTAATAATAACAATATTGTAAGTTACTAATTATAACACTTTTATTTTACACAGAGTAAATAACATTTACATTATCAAATAAGATTTTCATTCAGTCTAGCCAGAGTTCTGGCACTCTCAAAAACTCCCATTAAAATCACTAAACCTGTTTACACTGTGAAATGAATATCTTTCCTAAGCGATCAAGTGAACAAAACACTGCGTTTCAGTGATGACTCATCCGAACGTCTCTGATCGGTCATTGTATTCATAAGCTCAACAGAATCATGTGTGATCGTGTGGTTATAAAGCAGCGCTGTACAAAGTGTCCGTCTCTGGCTCAGCGCTAGCCAAAGCGCCAAATGCAGATTTGAATTTAGCAGCTGATGCTGTGAAAGATCTAATCACACCAGTGTGATTGTATCAAATAAAAAAAAAATATGTTTTGGCTATTTTTTGTCTTTTGGAAGCTGCATTCAAAATCCACTTGGCTCAGAAATCGCCTCTGGGTGTACTCACTTCTGTGAGATACTGTATATCAATAAATTAGCACAATCATTTACAGAAATCAGCATTCAGTATATAATGCAGACAATACAAGCCAAACAGAAGTAGATGAATCCCTTCAGGAACCATCATTCTGTCTGCTGCTAATGAAATAAAGACAGTTAATTATATTATTCTGTTGAGCTCCAGTTTCTTCAGAACAAACTCTGACAGCACTTCTGGTGCTTGTCATTGTGTGTGGGTGAATATGTGTATTTTTGTAGTCACGGCTGTTAATGAGTGAAGCTCACTTCCTGTGGCAGTGGTTAGTTCTGTCAAAACTATTCAGAAAATAAAACCCCCTCTAATGGAGGTGTTTAACGTGCTGCTGTCAGCAGACTAATGCTGCAACAGGACAAAGTAAACATAAGAGTTGTTCAGGATGTGTTTATGACCATGAATAAGAGAATATACTGTAATCTAACAATTTTACAGAATGACCAAACCACATTGAA
Source organism: Schizothorax lantsangensis (assembly GCA_027422415.1). NCBI lineage: Eukaryota > Metazoa > Chordata > Actinopteri > Cypriniformes > Cyprinidae > Schizothorax > Schizothorax lantsangensis. Next base: position 6,111,397 of record CM049857.1, on the reverse strand, counting down.
CGTAGGCCTACATATTATTTCTAAGATGATTTCTACTTTTAAGGAAATGGAAAGAACGCTGTATTTTTTAAATAATTAAACACTGTTTGTTGATATTGTGGATTTATATATGGTCACACACTAATAGTCCAGCATCAAAGAAATCCAAAGGTGATCTCTCATTAAAAAGCTTCAAGAGATCATCATCATAGCACACAACAAGAGAGACATTGAAAAAAATTATCAAAACATATTCAAACATCAGTGAAGTGATGAAATCATTCCACCTTTTCATGTAGAAATTGTAGACTTACGGAAGTGCAAAGGTGAATTAACAGCCGAAGTTGCAGAACAGGCAAGTGCTAAAGCTCATTCACAAAGCAGAATAGTCGAAGAAGAGGACTACAATCAAAGGTGGTGTCTACAACTATACAGAGTTCCAGAAACAGAAACTAAAAATGTTAAGGTCAAAGTGACAGAAACCTGCTAAGGAGTGGTGTCTGAACTTGTGGAGACAAATGAGTGAGGTGGAGGATGTAGCTCACAGATTAGGCAAGCCAGCGTCCTGTCCAGTGAGGACTGTTATCATTTAGTTGCTTGTGTTAGGAGCGAGTGCAAAAACAATGATTCCTCAAACAACACAAACAACACTTTAGACAAGGTCCGACAGTTGGTTCTGAATGGCTTCTTGAATGAAGAGTGATTCTACTGATCTTATACATCCATATTGACTTCTCCATAAAGTCATTAGCCTTAAAGTCGCATTATCTGGGGATATGGAAGCTGAATAATTCTCTGTTGAAATTTTATGATATGAAAAACATTATATAAGATCGACTTTATTTTACAGTCCTGCCCTCCATGTACATACTATGTACTTAATATAGTAATTACAATAGGTAATATATGTTTGTCTGCACTATGTTTGTACTTTCTGAACTGGAAGCTCCTAACACCAAGACAAATTCCTTGTGTGTGTAAACACACTTGGCAATAAAGCTCTTTCTGATTCTGATTTCTGATCACTAGGTACTAACCCTGAACCTAACTCTAAACCTAACCATGTAGTTTCTTAGGTAAGTACACTGTACACATAAGTAAGTACACATACTGTAAAACAAAGTGCAACTGAAAGATCCATATCTATGCAATTATGATATCTGGTAAAGAATGAGGAACTTTGAAAATAAAAAACTTCAATAAGAACCATTAGTAATGATTTCAATCTAATGTGTGTTAACCTGCACCCCCCATATTGGGAATCACAGCTGAAAATGACTAACTAACTTAAAATGGTAACAGCTCCTGACTTCAGTGTGCCACACACACGATTGTGGTGTCTTTGGAAAGAAGACCCTTTGGCCTTTACTATCCATCATCCAGAGTTGATAATGCTCAAAAATATAAAAAGTTATAGACACTGAAGTGCCTTGATAAAAATTGTACCACACTGAATTTTTTTTTTATTTCATATAAAAATACATGAAATCAGTCCTGGAGCAATCCAGAAAAGTAATGGGTTGAAAGTCACATGTCTCATGAGTTTATATTTCAAATCTGAAGAAGATACCATGAAAAATGAGATTCCTGCAGACATTTTTCTAGCCCCCCCCCCCCATACTATTTAGTCATTATACATGCCACTGCAGTTTTTCAATTATAAAACAGTATACAGAATCTTAGAAATCGTATAAGTGATTTATTTGAGCACTAGAAAAATACAATAATAATAATTTTTGAGTGGTGAAAAAAAAAAACAATAATAATAAAAAAAAATAACTTAATTACATACTGATTTCCTGACAAACAGATGCTCTCCTGCTCATACATTAGTAATCACATGCTGAAGATCATTCATACAGATGCTAATCATACTGATGGCTGCCCAATATAGTCAATATTCACATTATAATGGCCTTTTATATAGACTGCATTCACACTGATATCTGTGAACAGTCAGTAATTACATGCTGATTATCAGCCATAGAGATGTTAATCATACAGATACAGGCACATTCTCCACAAAACACGCAAACATATATGAAAACTATTGAAGAAGAAAAAGAAGAAAGTTATTTGTGCTAAAAAGATCGCTAAGTTACGCCCCCATCAGATGACAGGTGCGTCACAGCGTGCGTCACGCGCCATCGCGAGGGAGCGCCAGAATTCAAATAAACAATCTTCCGTGTATCTTTGACTTTTTTTTTTTGGATGATTTCATTCTGTTTGGGACATTGTCTGCTACAAAATCGTGCTGTTTTTTTACCACCAAGACGCTGTTTTTGAGCGTAATTTGTTCCATAACGGACACAAACAATAACTCTCCCTCAAGAGATGAGACGTAAACAAAGGATTAACGATCTAAATTACAACGTTGTTGTTTCTTTGGACTAAAAGTGCTCGATGGAATGTTGTTCCGTGGACTCTTATCTTTCAAACTAAACCAGGATTTACAGCAGTGGATACGTTTAAGTGTCGTTATCAGGATGAATATGGTATGTACTGCGGGGTTTTTTATACATGTTTTGATGTGTACTGCTTACACAAATTTAGCAAATACATTCCGTATAAGCTTTCTATCGAAAAACAGCGATCTGTCGTCGATGCTAGAGGCTTAGACCTTCAAAATGATATATAGTTTGTCAAGATTCATTTTGTCCTGTTTTACTTTATCTGTTTGAAAACAATGACGTGTGCAAACAAAGGGCTTTCAGTGCGCCCGCGTCCTGGTGCATGTTAACAGGTTAAAAAAATTATTTGAAGAACTTAAAGAAGGTGTTAATATATTAAATAATACATTTCCAGGGAGTTGACTTCAGAGTTATATAATACCTAGAAGAATATTTTGTTACCTTCTATATCAATGAGAGAGGATGTTACTTTAAAAAAAAAAAAAAAAAAAGATTATCTTCTGGTTGATAACATGGCACCCATCACATTATTAAATGACAATTCAAATATTTTGGCATATTTTCTAGAAAAATATGGCTTTGATGATTTGATTGATGAGTGCCAGGCAGTCTGGGTTTATGAGGTTTGTCACATATCCAGTGTAATATTAGTTCTGGATTCAATTGACTGTCATGATTTGGTTTTGGATCCTTCTCTTATTTTGTTTTTAGACTTCCAAAAACCTTTGATACTATTAGCGATCATTTCATTTGTAAATTGTGGGATTCAGCTTAGATGCATTTAGTTATTTGTGGGTAAAATAGCCTTAAATTCAAAAGCAGTCCATATAGAAATTAATTTAAATCCATTTAGGGGTATGATAACAAAGAAATTAGATTCTTGGCTGGCAGGAGAGTTGCATCTTATTAGTTCATGGATTATCCTAAATCATAATTTTTCTCACTGGATAAATTATTGTATAATATTATATTTAAAAAACAAGAAAATCAAAAAGGAGGTCCTAAGAAATAATATTAATGATGGGGGTTTTGGAATTATTGAATTTACTCTATTCAACCAAGTTTTCAAAGTAAATTGGTGAAAACTAGACATTTAAAAAAAAAGCTGCCAATGTGAAACAATTACTAGGTACAACCATGAGGGGTCACGCTTATTTCTATTTTTATCAGTAGTCACCACAGGTGCAGAACACAGAAATAGAGTGCAGAAAGACAGGCAGATTATGGCAGATTAGATTCAAATCAGTATTGTGATGATAAAGCTCTGAAAAATAACATTTTCTTGCTAGAACTAATGTGACCTTAATTCTTGCCTTTTTGTAGTCAGTGCACTGACTAACCTAACCTAACCATGGTTAGTTTGTGGTTAAACCGAAGGGAAGAAACACATACAAATGTATTGTGGTCTGTGTCTTTGTATGTCCTGTATGCTTACTGTAAATCACATGTATGAGGGTTTGGTGTTGTGGTGTTGCACACTGAATTGAACTTTTGACTGCTTTGTTAAAAGCTGTGCAGTGTGCCAAGGAAATGAAGGCTAAATGAAATCCATGTGGTCATGGCCATGTAAGACACTGAAAGAGAACAAGAAAAGGAAACAGAACTGATCTTTAATTGTTTTTTTTTGTTTTTTGTTTTTAAATAGCAGAAGTGTACCATTGCCCTTAAAGTACGTCTAAACAACATTTTTATGATAAATTAACTCTATACAGACTTTTTTTTTCCACATACAGAGATGCAAACGTGTCACCTTTTGGCAATAATAGACATTTTGAATCCAAAATATGTTATTTGTGTAGATCTGATGTGAGATTTTATTGCACGGTACAATAGTATTATTACAATATATATATTTTTTTATTGGTTTAATCATTTTTAATAATGAAATAAAATTATGGAATAATAATAATAATTATTATTATTATTGTATGGTCATACTGAATGGGTTCCATAATAACAATAATGTGGCCTAAAAAAGTCTTGCTAAAATCAACTGTAAATCCACATTTGAAGCTGATATTTAAAAAAATATAAAATAAATGAGGGGACATGAATTTGCATCCCTGATGAGCATTTATGATATACCATTAAAAATGAACTGCACTAAAATCTAATTTTAAAGGGATATTAATCAACTGAATAATGAAAATGAAGAGTGTTATTCTTTTTAAATTAATATATTGCTGATGCTAGTCCATTTAAGTACCAGTCCAAATGTATTGTAAATATCATGATGTAAGTTTATATGTTGAGTACTGCTCAATCTACTGTCCCTCTCCTGTTACCATAGCAACCACCTTCTCAGCATCAGCACCCATATCGTCAATAGCAGTGTTGAGCGCCTTCAGCATAACGGTGAAAGATCGGCTGACGGCTCTGGCGTGTCTCGGCATGGCGAGTTCCACAAGTCTGCTGGTTGCAGTGCTGGTGTCTTTCTCAGCTTCCGCGAGTCGTCTTTTAACTTCACTCTTGCTGACCTCCACAGAGAGAGCACACGTCCGCAGGACCTTCAGCTTGGCTGGGTCGAGATCCCTCTGCCTCGCCAGATGCTCAAGAGACTCGTCGTCCAGGCAAAGCGAGATCTGAGCCTTGGTTAGAATCCGTACGCCCACAGTAACGTCCACCATGGAGGCCACCAAAGGTACAGGAATGGCAGAAACACCACCGGATAATGAGGCGGCAGCCCACACCAGTGCCTTGAAGGCATCTTTCTTCTGAGTGACCAAGGAGTTGGAGAATGTAGGAAGTGCTAGAAGAAGAGCATGTGCTCTGATCTCTGGAAGGTCACCTCGCATGACCTCTAAAAACTTTAGAAAGTCCAGTTTCTCCAAAGCTGAAGGTTGTACCAGAAACACCTTTGGCAGAGGAACACCTTCTGTCTTGAGCACCTCTAAGCTTACCGTCTTCTTCGCCTCCAGTGTTTTCTCTGTATCCTTCATGGATGACAGTAAGACGAAGTAAACTGTCTCTTTCTGCAGCGACCTAACTTCCCTCCATAACGCCACACTGTTAACACTAGGTTTCTCTGTGAATGCAATAATGATGGAGTTGTATCTCGTAACTTTGAATCGCTCTACATAATCCTCAGCCTCAAAAGATGCATCGCTAGAGATGGATGGCAGATCCCAGAGGCGAAAGTCAGGATGCTTGGGGTTGGGGAATACGGCTAGTTCCTCTGGGGCAGCAGATGATGGAGAGCGGGCTGCCCCTTCATCTTCTTGGCTCAGACCTCGAAGGGAGTTGATGAAAGTGGCTTTTTCTGCATTTCTGTCCCCAGTGATTGCAATGTTGATTCTGCTGATCAGCATGTCCTCCAATGCATCTCTTATATCTGAAATGTTGTTCTTCTCTATGGATTCCTTTAGAGTTTCCAGCAGGTTAAGACTCCTCAACACATCAGCCATGTCTGGTAGGTGATAACTAATCTATAAATACAAATACACATCTTTTAAAGTGTTCGAAAGCAATATTGGGGCCTGTAAGAATTCATACTTTTATTCAGCAAAGATGCATTAAATTTATCAAAAGTGACAGTAAAGACATGTATAATGTTACAAAAGTTTCCATTTCTAGATAAATGCTGTCCTTTTGAACTTTATATTTATAAAAAATCCTGAAGACAAAACATTTATCACCGTTTTCAACATTGATTATGTCTTAAGTAGCAAATCAGCCATATTAGAATAATTTCTGAAGGATCAAGTGATGGACACTGCTGAAAACTCAGCATTGCATCACAGAAATAAATTACATTTTAAAATATTTTCAAATAGAAAATAGTTCATTTTAATTGTAATAATATTACACTGTTTTACTATATATTTGATCAAATAAATATTAGAGACATAAAAAACTTTTTTCAAAAATATAAAATTTTACAGCCCCGTAACTTTTTTTTTTCTTTTGGAAATAATGAATAAAATATCAAATTCATTTTTTTATTTTTTATTTTAAATTCTAAAATCATAAAACATCCCAATTTTTATTATGCAAATAAAAAAATATAAATTATAAAAATATTTTACTATTTTATTTAATGTATTTTCACATTTTACAATAGACAGACATACATATAAAATCTAACTACACAAGTAGAGCAATATTTATCCAGGGTCATGATAGTTGCATTTAAACATTATATACTGGGCAGTCAAATACATGTTTAAAGCAAGAAATATATTTTGAATTTTAAAACCGGCATGCCAAGCATAATACTACTAGCAAACTGAAGGTGATAATAAGTTACTTACACATTTCTTAATTTGTTACTATAAGTAGGAGTAACGTAATAATGAGAAGATAAAATAAGAACTTTGATGTGGTTTTCACTACATCCATCCTATCACGTACCTTCTTTCAGATCATACAGGATGACAGCCAGTGTGGTGGAACACAGAAAAATGGTTGAAAATATCAAACCACACAAGACAACTGATACACTGACACTCTCACAGGCTATTTAAGGATTCCCTGTAGTGTGTGGAACATTCTAATCCTGTTATCTAAGACCTAATCCTGCTCATACACACGTCATCCCAGAGGATTCTTGAGGAATCAGCTTTTATCAAAACATACACACCTTTTAGACAAATCTAAAGTATTTGAATTACTTTTCAGTGTTAGACCAACAGTATTCCCTTAAATGGAGTACGTCTGAACATACAATGTCATATAGTGCAATTTTGTTGATCTGTTAAAAGTTTGTGGGTTCCCAGCATGCATTGCAGCATGTGTGAATTAAACAGTTACTGTTTCAGGTCTGTTATTTTTTTGCTGTTTGCTAACTTTATTCATGCTGTTGGTGTTGCTTGCGTCTTCACATTTAGTTATTTGTTTCGTGGATTAAGTGTTATAGCCTATGTGTAACTCTGTGAAATTATTGCAACACATCTTTGCTTTGCAAGCCGTCAGTTGCAAAAACTGCCGATGTCACTTTAGGTCAAGTGTCGTTTGAAAGAAGAATCAGAAACTATCCTCGATTGCCAAATCAGCAACGCCCTATACTGTATGCTGACAAATAACAACATATTACAATAAACAAATTAAATGCTGAATTATTTATGAATTTGACACTTTTGTACCAATAAAAGCAATGAAGCTGAAGGTAACTATCAGAAACTTTATTTAATTTACTCAAATTAATTTGCAACAGTTTCAGAAAGCTCGGAAACTTCCTTAAATACATATTAAAAACCTAAGGTCATTGCACACTGAGTCCGAAATTTTCGCACGTTAAAAAATAAATACGACCTCACGTTGTGTCAATCACGTTTACTTACTGCCTCCGAAACTTTCGTCTGTCATAAAAAAGTTCGGATCAGGTTCGATTTTCTGCATTTTCGCATCTGTAGCAAGCATTTTGATAGAAAAGGATGACAAATAGGCTACGGAAAAAAAATGCATACGAAAATTTGGGACTCAGTGTGCCAGGACCTTAATACAAACAAAAAAAATAATGTTTTCAAACAGTTTTAAAAAATAAACAGATGTTGGAGAATAATCTAATGAAATTTCATATGTTGCAATCACCAACTATTAATGCTAGACACATAAAAGCTCAAAAATAATACATTCTATACTTCTTAAGCATCTGAACTTAATATAGGCTATAAAAATGATCTTACAAATTGTAATATTGTTGGGTGTAGTTCCTTAACCTTTCAACTCCTGTGCGTTAGAATAAAGTTCCTCCTCTCCCTCCATCTGTTCTTGTGTTTCAATCTGTTCATCTCCATCCTGAAGGACTTCCCTTTCCTTCCCACCTCTTCTCTTGTCCCTCTTGATCTCAGCGTAGTCTGTGTCTGTAGGTTCCTTCTCTTCCTCCTCAGGTGCTCTGTCCTTTAAAAGGGAGTAGTCGATGCTGGCGTAGTCGACCTCTTTTGCATCCATCCCGACTGCCCCCTCCTCCTCTGCTCCGTCTGTTGGTCCAGCCGTGTTTGGGTTCCCACCATTAAGCTGTCCATGAAGAGGTGTTTCCTCATTGGTTCCAGTCTGAGCTACGTCTGTCTGCACCATCTGATACATACAAAACATATCTTTATTCTTTTGACATTCATTTATGGCAGGGAAGTCATTAGAAGGTTCTGTCAAAACCTGTTGCTTATTTGGATATTCTTTGTTTTGCGTCATTCACATAAGTTTTACTTTATTTAAATTAATATTATTAAATTACTATTATACGCATAATTGTGAGCCCCATCATTGATGCAACATGTCATATAATATAGAGTTATATCAAAGTAAAGCAATCCTCCAGAGTGACATTATGACACAATGGTGTATGATGTTTCCATATGAGAGTCTGTTGAAACTAAAAGTGATAGTTAAACTTTACAAAATGTCAGTATTATACTATACACATGTATTGTTACAATGCTCATATTCAATCATGGATATTGGGTTTGTCTTACCTCCAAATTGACTTCAGTGTCTGGATTCCCAGTTGGCACTTTGTGTTTTTTGCCTCTGTTAAGAAAATATTTTCAGCTGATGAGACTTGAGACATGAAGCATACATATAAACGTTATAAATTATTAGGACAAATGTGGTTTGATGAGCTTTTAGGCACCTCTTAGGAGAAGAAGGAAGTAAATGATAGGCCTACCTGTGGCAAGACACCCAACAACACAAAACCACTGAGAAGATGAGCGCCGAACACGCCATTCCCGCCACGAACGTGAGTATCTTTGAGATGTCCAAATTCTTAAAGAAATCGACTATACCTTGAATTTACACAGAATTGTTAGTAATATCTATAAAAGTATATAAAGAAAATGCCTATTGTTCAGAGTTGGGAGTAGCCTATTAGATTTAGCCAAGTAGGACATGTTCCTGGAATCTTCTGTTTGTTCTAGAACAACATTTAATCCAATATCTAACCATAAATTCCCTCTAAAATCTGAGAAAAATTATAGTTTAATAAGAATTTTGTTCAGTCCTCAATGCCAGCCCTAATCCTAAATTTAACCATCACCCTAAATCTGATCGATTGAGAGCAGCTTTGTTCCGCAACAATGTCAAACAAGAAAAATGTCCTAATTGACAAAATCATAATCACCCTGAAATAAACATGCAGTTTCTGTAGTATGTAAATGCTCAGTACTACCTGTAGTATTTCTGGTGTCATTCAGTGGCATGTTTTCACTTCCAGGACTGACGACTTCGTTTGTATCACCTGACATGTGATGAATTTGATATTATATTTAGTAAATACATATTTTGACTTTAGGGATGTCTTATGCAAACGCGCAATGAACTTCTCCTGATGTTTGAAGGATCTATGTGTTGCTATTCAGTATTTCAACAGTTGCTGACACATTTTAATTTCGTAATTTGTGATGTTGTAAGACTGTGACATTGTTAGGTTATTGATGGAATCTGGTTCTACTTACGAGTGACATTGATAGTGAAGGATGCATTCAGTGTCTTGTTCCTATATGTCCTCATACAGATGTAAACCCCAGCATGCTCCTGTGTCACATTGGTTATCGTGAAAGATTCAGCAGACGTTTGGTTCATGAATATATCTGTGGTTCTATTGAAACTCCATACAGGATCAGATGATGGTGGGTGACTCTCAACAGTGCAGCTCAGGCTGAGAGCGTCACCTTCCTTCACTTTGCCATTACCCAGAATTCCAAGAGTCTTTACATCTGAAAATGAGAAACTGTATTAGTTTTGACAGCACGTTCACTTGTATCCAACAAATAAATATTTTTAATTCTACTTTTTGATCATCACAGAACATCCAAATAGTAGATGAAAGAAGCTTGTTCTCAACAGTAATATCTGTGCTCTTCTGAACTGAACATTTTGTTGTATTTCTGAATTTTTGTTTTATGTAAAGGTCTAGGGGAAGTTGTAGTAGTTAAAATGTAGATTTGTAAACTCACACATGACTTCAAGAGTACTTTTTGTACTGATGTTTTTGCTTCCGTAGCTCACGTCACATCCTACAGTGGCGTTGTGCAGATCAGAGGTTGGAGTTAAGGTCAAAGTTGAGACGTAAAGGCTTTTGGAGGTGTTCAGAGTGATGATGCCCTTTAGATCAGTGATGTTTCCCCCTCTTGACCTGATCCACCATGTTATTTCAGGAGGAGCTTCAGGACAAGGAAAAGGAGCTGAACATGTCAGATTGGCCTCCTCTCCTTCACTGAGACGAGGAACGTCCATTATAGGCTCGTCTGTAAATAGAGGTACACAACAAATGTTAGACATTGCCAACATTTACCACAGTCTAAATTACTTTTTTTGAGTACAGATTCAGATACAAATGAAATGCATATTTTATTGAGATTAAACAAATGGCTAGTGTGGCTAATAACACATCCATCTGTTAAAGTTTCTTTATTTAAATGTTTTTTTTGATTATGAAATCATAAAACATCAGAAGTGTGAGCTGAACATCTTTTTGAAACAATAGAGAAACTGAAAATAACATCAAACTAGAGAAAAAAGCAGGGTATTTTAAACTGTGCTAAACCCAAGTAATTACCTTGAATGATGATTTTGACTGTGGTGTTATATGTGTTTTTCTGTGGATTTGACCCCTCCACTATGAATGCATATCCCATTTGATCTTCTGCCTTTATGTCTTTCACGATGATGCTGCAGTTGTTTTTGGTCAGATCAGGTTCAAGCATCTTAATCTGTCCTCTTTTACTTTCATCCTCTTCAGTATTTCTACTCGCCTGCGCTTTGAAGATTTCCTTACATTGACCGTTTTTACACACATTCGACTTAACGTTAAGAATAGGTTTTGCTTTATCTGGGTAAGTGAAGGTGCATGAAATGAGAGCACAGACTCCTGAAACTGCAGTAACTTCTGGTGGATCAAAGATGATGTTCCAGTCTTTGTTTTCTTGACCTTGAATAAAACAAGCAGATCATTTTTATTATTTTTGTGACATATTTAAAAGAAATATTTTAAGTTAAATGTAAAATATTAGAAAATCGCAATATAAGATGTATACCTGTACACAACATATTTAATATCAAAATAAAGAGGATTGCACAACATGAGATGATCTGCATTTTAAATGTGTTCCACAAATCTGCACAGAAAAAACAACATTACTTCAGCATTTAGCATTTTTAAACAAACTATACATTGCCTACTATAGAACATATGGCACTAAAGAGAGAGCTTCTTACCGTTTTCTCAAGTCAACCCCTTCACAATGTTCTCAGAAGCGTTAGTTTTTCGAACTGCAGAAGAAACATACAAGTAACAATGTACAAAATGCATCCTTCCTCTTATCATGTACTTCCTCTTTAAAATGCCTTCACAAATAAGTTTGCACCAGCATGCGGCTGGGGTTTTGTGTATTTTAAAAATCAGTATAGCAAACAGGATATCAGGATAAAAGAAAGAAAGCATCTTTGGCCAGAAATACAGAGAAGAAAAAATGTCTAAGATTTATTATTATAATTCTTTTTTAAAGAGGCAAAGGAACTGATTCACTTTTTAAGACTTTCCATCTGTTATTAATATGCATTTCATGTTCCAGTCACAAGTGGTCAGCTCTAATACAGGCGTGAATCGAGTATAACGTGGTTTGTGAACAGATCACACATTGCATTTGGGCTGGTCCCAATACCCACACTTTGTAGTCTTTGCATTGATCTCTTGTCTTACATGACGTATTTCCTTTATTTGGTTCAGGTGGGTGAGGACCACATGTGCACAGAACTTCTGAGTAACTAATGGGACACACTTACAACATAGTGTTGTATAAATGCAAGTACAGTTTTTACAGAGCTTTATTTACACATTTTGTTCATTTAATTCTTTGCACTTAAAAAAAAAAAAAAAAACTTCTAAATTTCTGCTCAGTAGGCCCTATGACACAGATTAAATGCGGTGCTTTTATTTAAGTGATAAAAAGCAGCTGCAAATGTTTTATAAAATACACACACTCATATCTGTCCCAAAAACTGTTAAAGACTTTATGTTTTACACAAATTATATGCAATATGTAATTAAATTAATTTACGCTGTAAAGTTTTCCTCAAAATCTTGTGATTTCAGGGCACGTGTGGATTTAGTGTGTGTTGAGGGCACTGAGCTTTGCCATTTTTCAGACCTGAGGCAGTCGTGTGCACTTACTTCCTGTTACATGTGCATGCCCTCGAGTTGCCATGACCACTAGTGTGGGTGTTGGGACCACAGATATGTATATACTTATCTATGATTGGGACAGGCCCTTTGTAGTGAAAACGCAATCCATCCTAAATGCATCAAGGTCCAGAATGAAGCTCCGCCCACTCACCTCATGATACTGGTCATGGGCATCAAAGGAAATGTAATGGTTCTTTTCATTAAACGATTTTAAGGGATTTAAGTGAATAAAGAACAAAGAAAAATGGTGAGTAATGCATTTGAACTCTGAAAAATAGCTTTATTTTACTAAAAGGCTTCCAGAAAAGTCAAGTAACCACGTTTATTTAATTAATTCACAATATGCACACATTCATTCTTAATATTATACCTAATGTACCTAAAGTATTACTAGCATTTATAAATAAATAAATAAATAAAATTGTGTTCTACACAGCTTCTCATCTGCATGTATCATATACTGTACACCTGAGTGGTATAAAATTCACTTTAGTCCTATATCCTCTAAAACACAGAAAGAATGAAATTTGAACGCTTTGAATTAATTCACACTGTTTATTTGTATTTAAAAAATCTGAACAATAGAATAGAATTAACAATAGAATAGAATTAAGTTTCTAGATCTGTGAAGAAGTGACTTCAAATAAAATAATATTTTACAATTTCAGATTAATCAAAATCCAACATAAATTTAAATAAAAGCAAGCTTATAAGGAGTTCCTTAAATTCAAATGATTAATTTCACTCTTCCATACAGTATGTTCATATTCTCCTGGAAAAACCTCCAGTACAACTTTAGTGTATGTGTTTGTGGCCTCCACTTCACGTGTCTTGTCCTTGCTGGAAAAGATATGTAGGAAATAAGACAGAATCAAAGCAAAGTAAATTATACTGAATGCCAGAGATTAGAATAACGATGGTCTGTGTTTGTGGACAGCAGTATTCACGTGCTTTCTCATCAACCAGAAACCAAATCAAACAAAGCACGCAGAACACCTTCATTTGAACAGTATATGATAGGTATGCATTTTGGTGAATGTGTTGCACATTTGAGCTTTTCAGTTATGGATGTGGTGATACCTTTTCCAAGACTCTTGACAGCACAAAACCACAGAGAAGATGACTGCTGAGATGGATATCCCCGTCAGGCATGCTGTTATCATTTTGATGTCCACATGCATTTGAAGAGCTGCTTTATCTTGAATGTAAAATCAGAAGGAAATTATAGTTTCCTAAGAATATTTTTCAATCCCCAATCCAAATTCTAATCCTAAATTTAACCCTCACTCTAAATCTACTGAAATAAACACATATGGTGTCTATTACCTGTAGTTCAGTATTACTGAGTACAACTCAGTATTACCTGTAGTTTCTGTGGTGACATTCAGTGGCTTCAGCATGTTTTCACCTCCAGGACTGAAGATTTCATTTGTATCACCTAGAATGTGATGAACCTGGTGTTATAATTCTGTGAGGCTGTTCATCAAAGCATCAACTGTAAAACTGATTTGATTGCTTAAGGATTCAGTATGTAAGTGATGCATATTGTTTTCTACTTTTTGATTTTTACAGAGATAGTTTACAGAATATCCAAAAAACAGTTGTATCATCAATTCATTTTCAATACTTTTGCAGCACCTAGCCTGTGATGAATGTTTGATATTTACAAAAGAAATATATTGAGATTTAGAATTTCCCAAATGTTTTCAGGATCTGTTTGTCACAATGAATATTTCAACCGTTGCTGACACATTTACACATTTTAATTTTGTAATTTGTGATGTTGTAAGACTGTGACATTGTTAGGTTATTGATGGAATCTGGTTCTACTTACGAAAGACATTGATAGTGAAGGATGCATTCAGTGTCTTGTTCCTATATGTCCTCATACAGCCATAAACCCCAGCATGCTCCTGTGTCACATTGGTTATAGTGACAGATTCAGCAGACGTTTGGTTCATGAATATATCTGTGGTTCTATTGAAACTCCATACAGGATCAGATGATGGTGGGTGACTCTCAACAGTGCAGCTCAGGCTGAGAGTGTCACCTTCCTTCACTTTGTCATTACCCAGAATTCCAAGAGTCTTTACATCTGAAAATGAGAAACTGCATTAGTTTTGACAGCACATTCACTTGTATCCAACAAATAAATAGTTTTAATTCTACTTTTTGATCATCACAGAACATCCAAATAGTAGATAAAAGAAGCCTGTTCTCAACAGTAATAGCTGTGCTCTTCTGAACTGAACATTTTGTTGTATTTCTGAATTTTTGTTTTATGTAATGGTCGGGCAGTTGTAGTAGTTAAAATGTAGATTTGTAAACTCACACATGACTTCAAGGGTCCTTCTTGTACTGATGTTTTTGCTTCTGTAGCTCACGTCACATCCTACAGTGGCATTGTGCAGGTCAGAGGTTGGAGTTAAGGTCAAAGTTGAGATGTAAAGGCTTTTGGACGTGGTCAGAGTGATGATGTTGTCCTTTTGATCAGTGATGTTTCCCCCTCTTATCTGTATCCACCATGTTATTTCAGGAGGAGCTTCAGGACAAGGAAAAGGAGCTGAACATGTCAGATTGGCCTCCTTTCGTTCACTGAGAGGAGGAATGTCCATTTTAGGCTTGTCTGCAAAGAGAGGTACACAATGTAAATTATCAAAGAAATCAGCCATACATATACAGTGCTACTTCATGTAATATTTTAGAAATACAAATATCTATCCCTACAGTAGAGCTAGACATTTGCATTTCTAAATTGTTATTTACAGAATCAGAAATGCAAACTGAACTGAGTTGCTAAGAATTTCTCATAGAAATGTAGCTTATGGTGAAAGTGACGTGACATACGACCAAGTATGGTGACCCATACTCGGAATTTGTGCTCTGCATTTAACCCATCCAAAGTGCACACACACCCGGAGCAGTGGGCAGCCATTTATGTTGTGGCGCCCGGGGAGCAGTTGGGGGTTCGGTGCCTTGCTCAAAGGCATCTCAGTCGTGGTATTGAGGGTGGAGAGAGCGCTGTACATTCACACCCCCCACCTACAATTCCTGCCGGCCCAAGACTCGAACTCACAACCTTTCGATTACGAGTCCGACTCTCTAACCATTAGGCCACGACTTCCCGACTTATGGTAAAGTGTTTGTAATTAGACTTATGGTAAAGTGTTTGTAATTAGAAAACTGTCCCTTGCAACATAGTTCCTTTTTTTTCATATTATGAAATTGTTTGAACATAAGGATTGTAGAGAACTGAAATTACATTCATTATACTGTTTTTGTTTATCTTTTGTCATGATCATAATATATATATATTTCCTGATCCTTTTTTGAGATCTGGATTTATATTAATTAATTTTCTTGGCTTTTCTTGAAATTTTTACATATGTCATTGATAGACCACTTCCACAAAAGTGTCCATTACTTCACCAGAGAAGAAAGATATGACTGTATTTTTGTGTTGCGAACATGAGAAAACAAACAGCACTATTAAACTAATGCGGCTCATAGGGTTTCAGTAGCACATAAAAAAGCAGGACGTTTTTATACATTGCTAAACATAAACAGTCATTACCTTGAATGCTGATTTTAACTCTAGGTTTAAATAAGGTTTCATCTAAACCAGGCGGCTCCACTCTGAATACATATTCTCCTTCATCCTCTGGTTTTATATCTTTTATGATGAAGCTGCAGTTGTTTGTGCCCAGACCAGGATCAAGCATCTTAATCCGTCCATTATCATTTTCTTTAGTTTTGTTGTTAAAAAAATGTTGTTTACACTTGGTTGCATTACATGCACGCCACTGAAAGTTAGTAAAAGGTTTTGTTTCAGTTGGTTTGGTGAAGGTACATGAAATGAGAGCACATGATCCTGGAACTGCAATCACCTCTGGTGGATCAAAGGTGATGTTCCAGCCCGTATTCTTTTTGCCTTGAATAAAACATGAGATGAAACACATGGAGAAAAGAAACTTTAAAGCTTAAAATAATGTATATGTGCATGGTTTTTGTGTATTACTTAGTGCAAAATCTCCGTATGGACTGTACATGGTATAAAATTACAAATGCTTCATGATGAAGTAGTGATAGTGGAGGGGCGTGGAGCATAGCAGTTTTAACATCATTCATCATATTACATTGAATATGGGTATTTAAAATTGATGTAAATCAATAAAAAATATTACAATGAAAATACATACCATTACACAGAATATTTAAAATCAACATAGAAAGGATTACGCAACTTGAAATGATCTGCATTTTAAACATGTATGCCACAAATCTGCACAGAAAAAGAACATTGCATGAGTATTTATATTCATACTATACATGTGAAAATTACAATATATTCTTGTTCTATTTGTATTTTTATGCAAGTGCTTTGGCAGTACATATATAAAATGTGTCATGCCAATAAAGCAAAATTAAAAGTTATAGCATTAAAGTGACCTTACCACTCTTCACAGTGTTCTCAGAAGCTTTAGTTTTAGAACTGCAGAAGCAGCACACAAGTATGTACATCCTTCCTCTATTGGAGCACTTCCTCATTTTATTGACAAATGGGGGATTGTTGTGCACAACAAGCATGCATGAATTTGAATATAATATAATTTAAAAGTAATTTAAATTTCTGTAGAAAAATAATAAATTAGCCGTAGTTTGGTACAAATGTATCATTTGTACCAGGATGAGGTATTTTTTTTTTATTTTTAAGAAATAAAAGCAATGAAAATTGGTCTTATGGAAATGTAGCAAATTAAATGTGATTGTGGGTAAGAAGTTCTCCACTTTGCAAAAATGTGATGGATGGCCTATATTGACATTCACAGACACGATAAGAGATCCACTGCTTGCTCTGTAATGACTGACTTCAGCTGAGAGTGCAAAGGATAAAATGAAGATTAAGCTCCGATAGACATGGAGAGAAAAAATACAACAAAGCACCACAACATCTGTCATCAGTGCTTCTGTTTCAGGCATGTTGATCTGAGGAGAGCACACGATTTAGTTTATAATATACATTTACTCACAATTATTTATGTCTGTAAACACAGCAAAAAATAAAATAAAAAATTATAATAATAATCAATTGTTCAGTCCCTAAGCATGCAGGCTAAATAGCTTTATCATAAGTTATGTATATTAAACAGCTCTTTGGAATACTTGATTCTAATTGGTCAAACACTGTATTATGTGCTCAAGTATTTTGCATATTGACCTTAATGTCTCATGTCGCTCCATATAGTCTCTTCTTTTCTCACATAATAAGATAATATTTTGTCTATTTGTTAATTTATTTTACCGTAAGTGGGACAATGTATATTTAACTGATTGTTATTGCAAAATAAACCTCTCCTAATCATTCTGTCTGGGTTTGTTTTGCCATAATGACCAACTGGTTGTATGCCGTCCTTTATATAATCAAATATGTCCTTTCAGTTATGTCTTTATTTCATGTCATATGGCTTTCCCCATTATGAGCAGGCTCATGAAGAAAACCATAATGAAAAACAGCCACATGAAGAATCGGTCCAGAACCTTGGCGACCTTTCTCCACTCTCCCGTTCTTCTCGCAGTCGCTCTCTGATCACGGTAACAGTTTGCGACATACTCGATATTCCTCAGGAGATGCTGCTGCTCACACTTGCACTGCACTTTGAGCCCACCATCATGATCTCTGCATCCATCTTCTCCTCTTCCTGTGGCTTTTCCTGCCTCTGCCGCCCCATCGCCACAATCCATGCTCATGAACGCTCCCTCCTTCCAGACGCCATAGTGACAGGTGGGGTGTTTTCCCAGTGAGCACGCCGGACTCATGATCTGAGACATGTCTTCTGTGTCTTCTGGAAGCTTTGAAGACATGGCATCCTGACTTCTCTCAAATTTAAACACAAAGTCATCTTTCCCAGCTTGGCCGTTCATGTTGCAGTTGGAGTCAGGTGGTTTGGGTGGTTGAGGGTCTGGTTTCTCTGGTTGTGCGGTCATGCAGTTCTCGCCAACTTCGTAGACAAAGCAAATCCTGGCCAGATACTGCAGGATGAATTTCTTGGCCCAGTTTGGGACGGGTTTGGCCTCGGGGCCACAGTGATGTATGTTCATAATAAAGATGGTGAGGGCAGTGGATGCAGTGATCATGGTCATTGTGGCTATGTAATACTTTCCTGTAGAACGTAAGAGAAAGTTTAGAAACGTTTAGTGTCAATGATATTACCAGTAAATGATTATATCTGACAAGTTCAGAATGACAGATTATCAATTAATATTGAATGCTATTTGTTTCTTAGCTGTTACATTAATACATTCAGGGAATACATATTCCAAGAAAAATCAATACTATTGCCAAATTATGAGATTATTTAAAAAAAAAAAGAATTTAAAATGATTTGTGGCAAAGGTATGTTAACACAGAATGTTTATTGACGTTTTTGCAGTCTTTTTAGAAGCCATTACTTGCCATTATATATTAACCAAAAAGGATTGTGGTAATGTATTACGTCCATTTAATATTCACTGACAAAACGTATAGTGTGCATCTTTACACATTTTCATATGAACATCCATTCAGTATTCACACTAATAGTCGCACTATTATTTGTGACCCTGGACCACAAAACCAGTCATAAGTAGCACGGGTATATTTGTAGCAATAGCCAAAAATACATTGCATGGGTCAAAATTATCGATTTTTCTTTTATGCCAAAAATCATTAGGATATTAAGTAAAGATCATGTTCCATGAAGTTTTGTAAACTTCCTACCGTAAATATATTAATACTTAATTTTTTATTAGTAATATGCATTGCTAAAGAATTCATTTGGACAACTTTAAAGGCGATTTTCTCAATATTTGGATTGTTTTGCACCCTCAGAAAATATTCAAATTGTATCTTGGCCAAATATTGTCCTATACTAACAAACTATACATTAATGGAAAGCTTATTTATTTAGCTCTCAGATGATGAATAAATGTCAATTTAAAAAAATTGACCCTAATGACTGGTTTTGTGGTCCAGGGTCACATTTTTGATTCACCAAAGTGAACCGATTCAGAGTCATTCGTTCGGGAATCGGACTAGGCTGCTTGAGCTCTGTGAACTTGATTCACTAAAAGAACCTGCTCATAAGAATCGTTCATTTTTTAATCGGATTCGGATCACTCGGTTTTTGTTTACTTTACGTTGTAGAGTATAGCGGTGTCACGGCGTCATTAAGTAAGTATTGCTGGTTAAAAACTGTCAGTCAGAATAGTTTAGCACGGTATTCTGACTAATGAACGTGTGAGAACCTTTAACGGAACCGAAGTTCATTCGTTTCCGCTGTTTACAAAATGAAACTGGTTCTGAAAAAGAAGTTTCTCTCAGTGCTAACGCTGGTGTTGGAGGAGTTACCGAAACTTACCTAGCTTGTGTGAAAGCTACCCAAAAGTGTAATCACGGTCAATCTAAAAATAGTTAGCAATAGAAGGACCTACTAACAGAAAGTAAGAAACACATATTTATAGGGGCAATAAATACTTAAGTATAAACTACTTAGCCTACTAAGAAATATGTACTACTAAGAGCCACATAAGTGGCACAAAGCTAAATATTTAGAAAAATACCTAAAATGCCCAGGCTGAATTTTAAATAGCATATGCTCTCTGTTATATAGTTTATGTCTTTACATTAAAACTGTATTTATACAAACTTTACCATGTTACAGCAGTTATGATTCACCTATAAGGGGTACATTCTCTGAGGGAGGCATGATCTCAGCCACCAGCAGCTGAAACACGGTAAGCGCCAGCATCACGGTAACTCCCAGCGACACCTTCTCCCCAGAGTCTGCAGGTAGATAGAAACCCAGCGGAGCCAAGAAAGAGATCATCACACAGGGAATGAGCAAGTTGAACACATAAAACGAGGCCCTTCTCTTCAGTTTCAGAGTGTATGTCACGTCTGGATAAGGGTCTGCACAGCAGCCGTACAGAATTATGTTTTTCTTGGCCGGCATTCCCAGCACCTCCCATTCCACGTTGTCGACCAAGTCTGCGAGATCTGCGCTCTCCATGGCGTTCAAAATGTCAAGCTGGTTGCCGTTGTAGGTCCATGACCCGTAGGTCAGACGGCACTGCTGGGCGTCAAAGGGGAAGAACGAGACGTCAACTTTACAGGAGCTTTTGGTGATGGCTGGAGCGTCCCACATGATCTGACCATCATGACGGATCACGACATTGGTGTCCATAGTGCTGGTGAAGTGATCATCAGCGCTACAAGAGTAAGAATATTCTACAGTAAACAGAGCAATTTGGGTCATTTTACAGTGGACAAATACAGTAAAAATGTCAAATTTTTAAGATTAATCCAAGTAAAAAGATTCAATACTCAAGTAACAAACAAATTAAAAACTTTAATTTAACCTGGTTGAACAAGTGTACATATTTCAACTAAGACACATTTTGTATCAACAGTCTTTTTGAATAAGAGTCTATCAACTTAGTCTGTCTTGATTTGTCATTTTTTTCACTCTTCCTTGGAAAAGATTGATCATATTTTAGGGCGATCTTATGTATACAGCCCTCTTCAAATCATTTCACAGATTTTTTTGATTGAATTTAAGTCTGGAATTTGACTGGGCCATTTTAAAACCTTCTTCTTCTGAAGCCATTCCATTGACTTCAGTTTGTGTTTGAGGTCATTTATGCATGTCTTCATCTTCAGATTTTTAATGAATGCCTGCAGTTTTTTTCCAAAGAACATCTAACATGATTTTACTTGGATTCATTTTTATATCTCAAAGCTGCAATTTTAACAGGAGTGTGTGGATTTTTATAGCCAATGTTAGGTTCCCCTAAGAAAGTGGCAAAGAATAGTGGTCAATAAAGAATCTGAAGGTACAAGATTAACATATTTGCTCAATTAATCTTTTGATTCAAGTCACCGAACTGGTCTGAATGATTCATTTATTAATTTGTCTAATTGAATTTAACTCAGTGACTTCCTGATCTGGTCATAACAGTTAACAATTCAGTGAAAAATGACTGACATTTGGGTTTGTTGATGAGTAAATACTGATAGTATTTTCATTTTTGAGTGAACTATTCCTTTGATACATTTTCACTGTGTGTGTAGAGGATATACATAACTTACATGACAAAAACGTTTCACAGTTTAATTCTTACATGTCGTTGGGGTGGATTAATTTGAAAAAAGTGCCATGATAAAAGACTAACATAGACAAATTTAGTCAAATAATGGTCTGTTTGAGGCCAAAACTGATACAATATTGACTAATACATAACAGTAAAAGGTGCTCAGTATCCTCCAAATTCAGTGCCGGAGCAGCTGTAGAATCAAACTTGTCATACATAAATATTAATGTTTGCTCCATTTGATATTTTTTTCCCCATTTAAAGTAAATGAATTGCCTAACAATATTACTTAGAGCCATAAAAACAGGAAGATATGTTTCTCTGAACACTCAATCATAAATGCCTTTATTAAGTGTTGAGCTTGTGCCTCCATGTGGGGAAAAAAGGAAGAGCAAATAAAAAAAGACTATACTAATACCAATAAATACCAATCTGCCCTACCTGTTATATAGAACTATATCGGGCCTCCATACATAACTACCAGGTACACGGATGGTATCAAGCCCGTCATAGTTATCCTTATTCCAGGTGAGATACTTGTCAATCCACACCTGCCGTATCCACAGATACGCCGTCAGAATCTGGTTACGCTCATCCTGCAACAGAAGTGTACACAGTCTCAGCAATTTAGATTACTTGCCTTAGAGAAAATAAAACTTTTTTATGTGCTTCAATATACGAGCAAATAAATTTCCCTAAAGTTTTAGTTTGGCCCGTTTACAGAAAGATCTCATTTGAATGGCAGACATCCTAAACAACATTCAAAATCTTCACTTCATCACTTGACTTCACTTAATACAATAGTTAGCTTCCTTAACTCAACAAAAGGGCTACTACTTTTTATTATTATTGCAATATTTACAGGACATAACTTAGTATTTTTTTTAAAAAAAATTGTCAAATGCATTACTTTAGTCATTATTTTTTAAATTATAGTTCCTTTCCTTACTGAATAACCTATGGCACAGTATTTACATTTATGCATTTAGCAGATGCTTTTATCCAAAGCGACTTACAGTACATTCAGGCTATACATGTTTTATCAGTATGTGTGTTCCCTGGGAATTGAACCCACAACCTTTTGCGCTGCTAACACAATGCTCTACCACTGAGTCACAGGAACCCACTGTGGCTCAGTGTGTTCCTCAGAATTCATTATGCTTGCACATTCATCTGTGTTTGTTATCCAACAGAATGAACATTGTCTCTACAGTGTCCTCATTTGAGCTCATTTTCTGGTAGGCTGTGGTTTTGTGCGTTATCTGGCAGATTACCATGTCAATGATTTGAGAGAGGGTGATCTGTAGTGTGACGTTCAGGATGTCTTCTGTGTCCTCCACTGGCCTCAGCGCACTTGTGTAGTTTCTAAATAAATCATTGAGCAGTTTCTGAGCATAGATCCCATTGGCCCCCCAGCAAACTGGAAGAAAGTAAAGAAATATTTTCTGTTTGAATATTTTCAAACGTAATTTATTTCTCTGATGGTGAAGCTAAATACTTTTATTCAGCAAGGATGTAAATTTATTGAAACTGACAGTAAATACATTTTATTCATACTTTGTTCTTTGGAAATGTCTTTTCATCAATCAGTCAGTCAAATAAATAAATAAGCAACAGCACAATTCTTTTCAACACTGATAATAATTATAATGTTTCTTGAGCACCAAATCAGCAGATTAGGATGATTTCTGAAGGATCATGTGATACTGAATACTGGAGTAATAATGCTGAAAATTCAGCTTTGCCATCACAGGAATAAATTATTTTTAATGTGTATTCAAATATAAAACTGTTCTACTAAATTGTAATAATTGTTCACAATATTAATGATTTTACTTTATTTTTATCAAATAAATGCAGTCTTGATGAGCATAAGAGACTTCTTTAAAGATCATTTAAAAATGTGATGTGGTGATTGACAGTGCATTTTTTCATTTAACAGATGATGACTTACAAATGGAGGAATATTACAAAGCAAAGGCAAGGCAAGATTCATCCTAAGGTAAACAAATCATAACATTTCAGTTTAATTATATATTTGAGTTTTTTTGATTAAGTTCTGTATTACAGGACAGCAGTAGATCAGAGCCACATGACAGCACTTGTGTGACTGATAACACATGTCCACATGACAGATGGCTTAATCAGGAGGAATGGAGGGAGGAGATTTCCTGCTAAATTATTCATCTGAAGCTATACAACACAAGAGATTGAGTATATCAACCATTGAGCAGTTGGTCAATATACCACTATTAAATATTCCCATTGTTATTGGCCAGAAAAAAAGATGCAGTTCATGAAACACACTGACACTTTGTGACAACATGCCCCAGTAGCACAGAACATGGTGTCTCACTTTATAGGGTTAGATGGTACCTCATATAGTGCAGTGTGTAAGAGGAAAATGATTATTTAAATAGTTAATGACAGCTATAGGAGAACCTTTGAATGATATAGATGCAGATCTGGACTTTGCCAGATGTTTGGAACTGCTTTGTCATGTCAGCTTTAAAAGAGATTTACAGAAAGGATTATCATGTTGGGCTGACAATGTGATGTCAATACACAGAAATAGATATATAAAAATCATCAGCATTTGGGAATGAATACATGAAATAAGTGGCAAATAATGCAATTTCACTCCAACTTCACTTCATAAAGTAAGATATACTTTTGACTAAACATTAGACTGTGTAATATAAATTTGCCTGGAATATAAAGAAAGTTTAAGTCTTATTACTGGCTAAAAATCTGCAAAATAAATCAAACAAATGTGAACAGAAACTAACAACAGCAAAGTGGCAGATTGATATGCAAGAAAGAAGAAAGCATTACCTGGTACAAACATCAAGCAGAAGGAAAAAAAGGCAAAATATTGTATATTCTTGGCAGACATCTCACAGTTAATTTCATTGAAGCTCTGCTGTCGGGTGTAAAGTAACAGGTGAATAGATATTCGATTCATTGAAGCTCTGCTGTCGGGTGTAAAGTAACAGGTGAATAGATATTCGATTCATTGAAGCTCTAGTCTTTCAGCTCCAGATGACAGCTGCTGTATGAAAGTCAATAAAACACAGACACTAAACCCTTTAATCCTCCAAACAGAGCACATGTGTAATCCAGCCTCTGTGCCTCACTGTATTTGACATTGTATTATATATGTTAAACAATATATATCCACTTTTTGCTGCCTTTGAATACACATATATGTATTATTATATATACATATAATGTATAAAATTATATAAAATATATAAAAATTATATATATATATATATATATATATATATAAATGAGGATGCTGTCAAAAATAATGTCATAAATAGATTTTCTTTATCCAATAACTAAATTAATTTCTTTAAGCTATATAGCTATTTATATAAAACAGATTGTTTCAAAGCAGCTTCACAGAAATAAACAGGAAAATAAGTGTTGCAAAATTTTATTATGAAATGACTTATGTTTTTGCTGTGAAAAAGCAAAAAAACAAAATCTATAAAATAAAGTAATCAAACAAACAAACAAATACATAATAATTGATTCACACCCCTGGCAATAGATTATTAAAATATTCCATGCAATTGCAAATAGATTGACCTTCGGCTGACCTCACAGCGGTTTACTAATTTCACCATTATTTTGATTGAGAATACAGTGAGGGCCTGAATAAAACCAGCAGCTCGTTGTCATTCACAGCAGGTTTAAATGAGGTGCTTTCAGTCTCTGACCACAGGGTGGCAGTATTAGCACATAATTACATTTACATTTATGCATTTAGCAGACACTTTTATCCAAAGCAACTTACAGTACATTCAGGCTATACATTTTTTTATCAGTATGTGTGTTCCCTGGGAATTGAACCCACAACCTTTTGCGCTGCTAATGCAATGCTCTACCACTGAGCCACAGGAACACTGTACAATTCCACTGTAATTCCACTGTACAAACTCATATGTTACCACATCAGACTGAAGATTATATCATTTTCATGTGATTATGTGAAAAGGAAGAATAAGTATTTTACATGATCAAATACATTTATGTATTTGTAAATGGATTTGCAAATTGGATGTATTTGGAATTTGAAAATCGTATTTGTATAATTATATTAATGGGAAAGAAAATGCTAAAACATAATGAAAGCCAG
Source organism: Schizothorax lantsangensis (assembly GCA_027422415.1). NCBI lineage: Eukaryota > Metazoa > Chordata > Actinopteri > Cypriniformes > Cyprinidae > Schizothorax > Schizothorax lantsangensis. Next base: position 6,085,611 of record CM049857.1, on the reverse strand, counting down.
CACAAGGTCCAAACAAAGACGAGCGTGTTGTTTTGTGTTTGCCAGAGGCCATAACACTGATTTCACTGTCAAATCCATGGCTTGTGGTCAGGATTACGTGAATGAACAGCAGTGTTTGCCTGAGAATAAAACTGTAGCAGTCTCATGTGAGTCTTCTTCATTTTACTGTTAAATCACACTGAGGCAAATGAGGCATGTAACTCTGTGATGAGGGATCGGATCTGGTTTAATGTCTCACTCACAGTAATATATGTTCTAGAGCTGGACAGTTTTTTCTTCTGTTTGCAACCCCTATTTTATTTTATTTCCAGCTAAAAAGTGACTGATTCTGTTGTTCTGTTCTCTTTTCGCTCCAGACATACAACAAAAGCAAGACTGCTGCAAACTGTGCCAGAAATAGCTGAGGATTTAGAGGGAAGTGAATGTTTCTCGTTTCTTCTGCTCTCACTGACAAGAGACTCGAAAATCAACACAAAAGAAAGTACATGAAAACTGCTTCATAAGCAGCCACAAACTCATCTCCCAAAAAAACGAACCTGAAACTAATGAGTTTCATGTTTTGTAATCGTGAGGTAAGTGTGTAAAGCGCAGATTTGCATAAACGGTTCCTCCTTTTTATTAATGTGTCCAGGAAAGTACAAAGTCAGCATTTTATAGAAAAGCTTTTGTACTGTGGCAGTGGTTTGTGTGAACTGATTCACACACAAGTGGCACAGCATTTCTTTCTTGTGTTTAACAGTAAATGATATTAAATTATAAATGCTGAAATGAGGTTCCAAGTAAGTCTCACGATTAAATATGAAAATGAAGATTATAATGAAATCAAGCTTGCTTTACACTCAAAGTCACATTCTTCTTATCATGCTTCATATTTGCAAATTAAACTTTCTACTGACACTAATATAGTTTGGATCAGTGATATAGCTTTACTTACATTTCTTGGTTATATTTACATTTGAGTAACAAAGAAAAACACAATTAAATACACTTATTAAGTAAGAAGAAGTGAGGAACATTCAAAAATTAGACCCATCAAGTGATTTGAAACTTAAAGCATGTAAGATTTTTGTAACTTCTAGAACACTGAATCAAATATTTATACTTATTTTATCTTCATTTTTCTCTTTAAAATAGCATTTGTTTTCTTGTCTTTAAAAATATGATTTTCAAAATATATGATTTAGTTTTTTCTTTCTTTCAAAATTTTGAATGTATACAGTACACACACACACACACTCACACACACACACACAGACACACACACACACACACACTCACACACAGACACACACACATATATATATATACCTTATATATAATAATGAAAACAAAATTACTAGAACCAGAACCAAAAATTTAGTGTAGAAACACCCAGAAATTGCTTGTAAATTTCACAAATTATTACAAAGAACCTGCAAGTAACATTTTCAAGTAAAAAAAAAAACTGAAATAGTATTTTATCGTAAAATATACTCCAACAATCTTTCTTTTGGTTACAACTATGAAAATATATTTTTACAGTGTTGATCACATCAATTATAAACATGATCCAAAAGTGTTGACACCCGAACAGTGTCCAAAATACTGTACTTTTTGTCTTTATTTTGCATACACTTTAAACCCAAATAAGTTAACAGAACTCCAAAAATGTGATATAATTACATCAACATTTTTAATTTAAGCCATTTAAAGTTTAAGAATGTTATTTATACATATTAATTGCTCTTATCTTGAAACAATTGAGTAAACTGTAACTCATACATTTTAATTACACTTCAACTAAAATTATCACGTAATCTCAATTGAAATATTTTAGTGGAAATTTAAACAATAACTAGCTAAATGCTAACATGCTAAGTAACACAAGACTTTGATTAGCATAGCAATAGCTTAATAAGTAAAACAATACATAACATTTAACATACAGAATACCTTCTTATGCTCAACATGTCATAAACAGAAACTCTTCTGAATTAGCACAAAAAAAACATTAAACACTACTAAATCTCCCATTCCAAAATCTTGCACACACAAAAATAAAAATCTAACTAGAATCTAAATCTAAATCTAACTATCTAGCATGTATTCTCCCTTTGAGTGAAATAGAAATCCCCAGCCCAGTTTCAGTTAAATTCAAGTTCCTCAATGAAAAATGTAAATGTGTCAGTTTTGTGCACTCACAAAAGAGAAAGTTCAAACACTCAAAACTGTGTTTGTTTGATCTAATGTGTTTAAGTTTGCTCTACCAAATCAATCAATTATTTTGAGCATTTACAGTGTATTTGAAACTTAATATCATTTATTCTTTTATTTCTCCTAGAAATAAATACCACTTGGTATGATATTTTGTTGTATAACGTAAAGACATTTGTACTTTTTATTAAGTGTGATTTTTGTTCATATGTACATGTGATAAAACAAACACCCCATAAAAATACATATGTTCAGGTCCCATCCGATTTAAAGTAGCACGCATGATTTCTTGCGGGCTTGTGATTTGGGGTTGAGGAACGCGAGAACAGCTTCTGTAAACACTTCCTTCACCCCGTCCTGGTTGAGCGCTGAACACTCCATGTACTTGCTGGCCTGGATTTGTCGGGCCAGCGCCACCCCCTGCTGCTGGGACACCACCGACTGGTTCTTCTCCTTGAGCTTCTTCAGCACCTCTGGATCATCTCTCAGATCCTTTTTAGTCCCCACCAGCAGGATGGGCACAGTAGGACAGTGTTCTGACACCTCGGGGTGCCACTTTAGCTTGACGTTCTCGTAGGACGAGGGGCTGGCGACGCAGAAGCAGATGATGAAGACGTTGGTCTGGGGGTAGGAGAGGGTTCGTAGACGGTCGTACTCCTCCTGTCCCGCGGTGTCCCACAGATTCAGACTGATGACTTTAGAGCCTACAGCCAGCTGTGCGCTGTAGTTGTCAAACACAGTGGGAACGTATTCTTTAGGAAAGGCGTTGGTGGTGAAGGAAATCAGGAGGCAGGTCTTCCCAACCGCACCGTCTCCAACCACGACACACTTGATGTTCTGCATTGTTGTTCTCCCTTCAGCTTCCAATAACTGAAAGACACACAAGGACCAAATGTTGTCTATGACTTGCATGCAGTAAATTTAGCAGAAACTAAATTCTACCAAAAATGTGATTTTCTTTTTTTTTTTTTTTTTAAGAAGTCTTCTGCTCATCAAGGCTGCATTTATTTGATAAATTGATCAAAATTGTGCAATATTATTACAATTTAAAATACTTTTTTTTTTAATATGTTGAAATGTAATTTATTCCTGTGATGCAAAGCTGTATTTTCTGCATCATTACTCCAGTCTTCAGGGTCACATGATCCTTCAGAAACCATTATGCTGATTTGCTGCTCAATTATTAATAATGGTTCTTATCGTTAACAATGTTGAAAACAGCTTTTGCTGATTAATATTTATTTTTTTAAAGATTTTTTTTTAAACTAATATTTTTTTTTCTGGATTTTTTTTATGAATATTAAGATGTATTTCAAATTGAATTGAAATGCCTTTTGTCACTTTTGATCAATTTAATGTGTCGTTGCTGAATAAAAGCATAAATTTCTCATATTTTTTCTTTTATCTTCTATCTTTTGAATGGTAGTGTCTCACAGTTTCCACAAAAATATGAAGCAGCACAACTGTTTTCAACATTGATAATAATAAGTAATTTTTCTTGAGCAGCAAATCAGCATATTAAAATGATTTCTGAAGGATCATGTGACTGAAGACTGGAGAAATGATGCTTTGCATCACAGCAATAAATTACAATTTCAAATATATTCAAATAGTAAACAGTTATTTTAAATTGTAATAATATTTCTGATTTAACTGTATTTTTAATAAAAAAAAAAAAATATCAAATGCATTCCTGGTGAGCATAAGACTAATTTTGTGTTCCATGTGAGAAAGAAAATCATATGAGTTTGAAACGACATGCAAAAAGCTGAATATATCAAACTTGAATCATTAATATTAGACAAAAAAAAACAGTCATTCCAACACTGGTTAAACGATGAACATATACATGCTAGAAGACCATCATGGTCGTATAAGTCATGTTTATGTCAGATTATCACGTGCACATGCTAAAAATGACCGCCCTTAACGCCCACAAAACATTAGTGTTGTCAGTGACCTTTATTTATATCTTTCTGAGAAGAACAGTTGCACTGAGCTTGTAGGGAAGTAATTCATCTCACATGGGTGCCTGCTATCATCATCTGAAACTCTGCAATAATGTAATAATCTTGCAATATTTGTGAAAACATATATGATGTGCATTCTCCTCAGCTTGATAAAAAATCAAATGAAGAGGCTGCCGACTCTTTACATGTTGATTTATCTGTTAAAGGCCAAATATGTATGATAAAAATACATACATGCAATCTAGTTATGCACATCTGTGAAATCAGTAGATTATTTATAGGTTTAGGGGTCTAACATGACTTTGCTGACAAAAAAAAAAAACAGTTTCTTTTTTTTCAAAGAAACTATACAGCTTACTGTTTTAGGGGTCACGAACCGCCGACAGTTCATTCACTTATCAAATGATTCATATTGCGCTGAAAAGTATTTGCGTACAAATCTTAAAACGACTACAATGCATTTTCCAGGAATCGGGGGCCGGATTCACGAAACATTCTTAAGAAGAAATTTCTTAACTTATTTCTTAAGAAGATTTTCGTGAATCCGGCCCCTGAATACATGTTTTAGAATGACTAAAATTGGATTTTAACATTTTAGGTGCATGTCAAATTTTTAAAGATAAGAGTACTTACTGACCTGTATTTATTTATTTATTTTTCTCATTACTAGATATCATCATATTCACTGAATGGCAGATCGACGGTCTCTTTACAGACCGTCTCTTTCCTTCTAAGTGGGCTGTCACAGTCATCAAATCAATGTATGTGCATCTCACATACAGTACTTCAGCTGATACTTTTCTCCATCAAACCCTCTGATCGTGTATTTTTTTTCCATTTATTATAATAAATACAATATGTTCTGTGTTCTTTATCCAAATGCTACCAACACTATAAAGGCTTCACATACTGTAAATTGCACTATATATTTAGTAGAAAAGTAAAGCTTTTCTTTCTTTCTTTATTATATTTAATACATATAAAATGTAAAATACCATTATATATTAACTTATATTGTTATTTGGTCAGATACATAAACCACAACGGAGCTCCATTTGACTATAACAAAATAAAAATAAAGGATTTAACTGCTCTAATGACATCACTGGATTCTTATCAGTTTACAAATGATCAAATCAGATATGCAAATTAAATCTGACCTAGAATAAAAGCTAATAGGACAGAGTTTGGGAAAGAGAATCAAGTGCAAATAAGAGATAAACTCACCGGGCATGATACAAAAGAGCGTCCAGGAAATTGTTAACAGTGGTATGAATAAAACTGTCCCTAAATACAGTGACACAGGAGACTGAAGGAGGAAGTGAGCACAGCCTAGAGAGGAAGTCAGTGACACAAAAAGGCAAAGTGCTGGTGGAGAAGTTTGAAGATGATGTAGACCATAACTTAATGGGGTGCATGTCAAAAAGAAAGACATTTGCATATAGACACATTTGATATGTATATATCCTCTGCAGTGAATGGGTGCCGTCAGAATGAGAGTCAGAACAGCTGATAAAATCATCACAATAATCCACAATTTCGACTCCAGTCCATCAGTTAACATCTCGTGAAGCAAAAAGCTGCATGTTTGTAAGAAACAAATCCATCAGTAAGATGTTTTTTAAGTTCAAACTGTTGCTTCCAGATAAAATACAAGTCATGTATATCCATAATATTGCTTTCTCTAGTGAAAAGGTTATATTGTATCAATCGGAAAAGAAGTGTGCATGGATCAAGGCACTGTTTACAAGCAAAAACAGTTCTGAACAGATATGTTGGTGGATTTTGATGTGAGAGGACAAGAGTGGATGGACTTTTTACTGGAGGAAACGTGATTATGGATTATGGACTGGTGCTTTGGCCAGATGCAATGGTTTAAAGCTAAAACGCTTTAATGATAGATTTGTTCCTATGAGGAAACAAACTCATCTACATCTCGGATGGCCTGAGGGTAGTAAAAAAGGGTGAACTGTTCATTTAAACTCGCCGTGCATGATCCAAAAGAGCGTGGGACGCTTCAAACTGAAGAAATGTTAACATCCATTAGTGACATTTTTCAGTGTCATCTCGAGGCCACTAGGAGGCAGTGCAATCTTTTCACAGACACAAGCACACTGCAGTCCCTTCACATGACAGGGTGAGTGGAAAAAGAAAAGTGTTAGGAAAACACCATCATAAGCAGATGTGGAACCAAACGGTGAATGCACTTTGTTTTGCACCAGTCAAAGGGACACTTCCTTGCGTCCTTCTATGCACAGCTAAAAGTTGTATAATTATTGACTATTTATTGCTGGTGATTAGACAGAGCGAAGTGGTTGGTAGAGTGTTTTATGGCCCAGTCAGATTCTGTGACTTTTTTCATATTTTCTGCACTAAATTTGTGGGAATTCTGCAGATTCATGCAGAAATCTGTGTAAAAAGAGCCCCCGATTAAGGAAGTAAGGAAGTAGATTATATATTGAGGTTAGTAAATGATTTTCTATCTTTTAGATTGCAGCTCAAACATCAGAGCATGCTGCTAGCAACATTAAGGGCATGGTTTGATTCCCAGGTAATGCATGCACTGATAAAAGGTATAATTGCAATGTAATGTAAGTCGCTTTGGATAAAAGTGCCTGTTAAGTGCAAAAATGTAGAAAAAATAATTGATATAATATTATATATAATGTAAATTATATAAATACATGTAAATATTTTCAAAATATATACTTTATGTGTGTGTATTTATATATAGCTACATAATAAATATACACAGTACACACACATATATTATGTAAACAAAAACTTTTATTTTGGATGTGGTTAATTGCGATTAATCGTTTGACAGCAGCACTCATATTAATAACTAAATAAAATATTAAAATAAAATATTAATAATTAATAACACCCTCCACTGTGGTAAACATAATAAATAATCATTAATAAACATGCTAGAATATATAATTAATTAAATATATATAAAAAAAATGTGTGTGCTTGTTATAACAGAGGCTGTTTGATAGCGATCAGGCGTAGTGTGTTACTGCGCATGCGTCGCGCCGCAGACTGCCAGCCCGGCGTGAATCGAGGAGGAAGCGCAGCTCTTTTGGCCTCTGTTTGCTTCTGTGTCTGACAGAGAACGACTGAACCACCGTCCACCTGCCGCATTCTCTCATCGGCGGCACGGAAAACCGGACAGAACCGTGGTCGTGTGTTTTTGGAGTGCTTCAATTCAAAGCCTCCATGGAGTCTGATGGGAGGAGAGAGCAGCTGAAGACGAACTTCAAACACTGAGACGGTCTAACGTTACACGAGGATCCGAGGTAACGCAGCTCATTTTAAACGGTTTAGCGTTTAGTTTCGCTGTGTTTTACATCACGTATCGTTTTAGAGATGGGTTTGGGTGTTTAGGAAGAGGGAAATGTGGGAACCAGTGGCCTCGTGCCGCTACAAAGCCAGCTGCGCATTCAACCGCATGAATATACGTTAAATATAATACAGTGTCGTTGATTGTGAATCAGCTATTTATGACTGATTTTGTTAAGCAAATGTGGGTGAAACAACTATTACTAATTACAATCTGCTCCTGAACCTTATCTGGATATATAATACATAGGTTAATGTGTTAATTAAGATTATTATTATTTTGTAAAGTCTATGCTGCCCTTCATATGGTACTTTAGCCTAATTTACAGCTAAACATTTTCAGACTGTAAACCTTTTAAATGGTGAGTTTGGTTAACCGAAGGGCTGGACTAAATAGTTCCACTTAAAAATGTTAACTAGTTGATAGGTGAGTAACGTTAGTGAAGTAACGTTAACTTGATAGCATTCTTCACACGTCATCATGAATAATAAAAAAAAAAAAGGTTTTGCATTGGTTTTGTTATGGAAATAAACATGTAGACAATAAAACAATTTGTATCTAATATTTCAATGTCAAAATCATTTAAACTTAATAAAAAATAGTAATAATAATAATTTTTAGGGTATTTACAGGAAGTGAATTTCTGCAAAGCATGAATTAAAATGATTAACCCTAATCATAAATAATTATCTTAAATGACTAACATCGTTTTAATACTTTTACACTCTGCTTACTGATTTTTTTATATATATACCTTAGAAATAATGCATTTAAAGCAAAAGTGTAAGTGGGGCCTACATTATTAATATATTAAAATATTAGTATACTTTTATTATCTATTATAGAGATAAAATAGAAAAGCTCAAGTTCAGAGGCACCATACGTATAGTATGAGAAAAATACTGAGCAAAAAAAAAAAAGTGAGTATTTAAAATGGGGACTTTTATCTATTACCTTTTTTTCTCAGGCTGAAAGAGAGTGACATAATTAAAGACATTAAAGTGGCGTCCAAAAATCCCATACTGTCTAGTAGGTGCTATATTTAGTTTGAAACTTACTTAAAAAAATGACTTGCAGATAAAAAAAGTATGCTCTGTATAGTATGAATATGGGTGTTATGAATGAAATTTGGACATGCTGCTCTTTTCACGTGTTATTTTTCATTTACTATAAAGTGCGGAAGCAGGCATATTCGAATGCAGCATAAGTGTGTTCTGTTTGCCTGTGTTCTTCCCTACTTCATCTTGGGATTAGTTTAATACATGACTTGACATGCAGGGTTGAATTGTTGCTTTGCTGACATGATCTTTCTCTCTCGTATCCCAAACTAGCTGTCCCACTATGGAGCTCAGCAGATTGGTGACTTTCTGGATTGTGTGTATAAGCTTCTTGTTGGAATGTCGAGCGGACAAATCCAATCATGTAAGCCCAGACTCCTTACCATCGGACAACGGTGTCTCAGGTGAGTTTGAATTATTATTTTACATCGGCGAAAAAGTAGCTGTGTCATCATAGATGAGAGTTGATGGCCTTTTCAACAAACAAGATGTACTTTAAAGTGCTCGGTGCTTTGCAGCCCCCTGTCCCAGTACTGTAGTCTTATTTAGAAATTGTATGGGGGTCTAAATGCGGCCCGTCTGAGAATAGGAAGGGAATGCATTCTCTGTTAAGCGCTCTCCTCACTTGGGCTGCTCTGTGGCAGCGTGTCAAATAAAGGTGCCTAGAGCATCAAAGTGTATACAATTGCTTCCAAAATGTGTTTTAGGCCCATATAAAGGGTGTCTTGTCCTTAGAGTTCATCTGAGTTGAATTTTAGAGATGTTTGGGATCTGTTGCTTCTTGCCCAATTATTTCGTAATTTGGATCAGTTCTGATTCTGGCATGAAGTTTATTTTAAAAGTCATGGGGGAAAAAAATGATTTCCAGGCCTTGAAAGTAATGTAATAATGTGAAAATATAGGGCTGTGCCCTATATTATGATAATCGAATCCGATTATCATGCGTATCTCATCAGTAAAGCCAGTTTCGTGATTAGTAGTAAATCTCCATCACCTGCTTTCAGATGGAGCGGCATTTACTACACAGAGCTGTAGTTCACTGACAAGCTAGGCAATATCGCGTTCATAATTGAAGGCGATTCATCTGTGATTATGACCGCGATATTGCGAAGCTTGTCAGTGAACTACGGCTCCGTGTATTAAATGCCGCTCCATCTGAAAGCAGGTGATGGAGATTTACGACTAATCACAGAACCGGCTTTACTGACGAGATGCGCATGACAATCGCATGCGATTAATTGCACAGCCCTTTGAAAATAAATCTATATTTTTTACACTCAGCCTTAAACTATTTAAAAAAAAAAAAAAAAAAAAAAAATATATATATATATATATATATATATATATATATATAATAACTAATATATATATATATATACATACATGCTATGTGTGTGTGTATATATATTAGGGATGTGCTATATATTCCCTATATATTAGGGAAGAAAACTGTGCATGTGTCTATATAACAGCATACAGTTAATAAGTACTTAATCTTTGAATCACACTGTCAAATCCCTCAATGAATTCTGCTAAAAATAGTTCACGATTATGCCGTATGCTTGCCTCGCGTTATCATCAATTAATTTTAGGCGGTCGTTAAACAGAAAAAAAGGAAGAGCATACACTCTTCATAAACCAGTGCATAGCTTATTTATTCAGATCGGCTGGAGCAATGCAGAAATGGAAAATCAATCAATAGACTGACAGAATTCTTCATTTTCATATAACGTTAGCCAATATATTAAAACAAAAGTAAAAAACAATAGGAAAGTTTATCAAGGAATAGCATTAAAACGGCTTTTAAAAATGTACTTCATGTTGGCTATATTTTCTAAAAACAAAAAGCTCGTTTTACTTACTCAGACCGTGCACATTTGTTCAGTGAATTTAACATGTTAACGTGGTCTGGCGAAAGACGGGACTAGAGGCGATTCTGCACTTGAAAAAAAAAAAGCGCTCGGCAGGAACTGAAGTCACAGGCACGCAGAGAAATAACTACAAGCAAGCAGACAGTTTGAAAAGAGCCTGGAAATCCTGCACCACCACCGAAGTGGGTCTTCGTTTAGAGGAATAGACGGCGCGGATAGGATCGCGGACCGCAGCGGCAGGTTGTAGTGTTTGACATGATTGACATTTGGCTTTGGCTAGCCTCCAAGCTAACGCATACGTGCCTGTATTGAATATGATTATGCATAGCTCCAGTAAAGTTATTGTAAGCCAATTTGACATTACACAGTTTACACAAAACCTTTCCATTTCCTTCTAATTCAAAATAATCCTACACCTTGTTTGTCTTTCGCATGGAGCTCGCCGCAACTGACATGAAGAAAACGCATGTGAGGTAAAAGTGTGGTTGCCACCCAGATATGCTTTTAAAAATATTTATATATTTAAATATTTTGATATGAATTCTTTTTCAAAAGTTTTATTTTAACTGTTCTTTAAAATGTTTTAAATGTAACGTTAAAATGATGGTAATTTGAATGATAAAATCATGTTTTTTTTTTCTCTCGTGTAATCGACTATTGTTTTCAGTGTCGACTAGTAGGAGCTGTACCGTTTAGTCGACTAGTTGACTAGACCCGCACATCCCTTATATATATGTATATGTATATGTATATGTATGTGTATATATATATATGTATGTGTATATATATGTGTATGTATGTGTGTATATATACACACACGCACATATACTTAAAATATATGGTACACTATACACACACACAGTGTATTTATATTATCATTAATTATTTAATTGATTAGTTAAAATAACGACTTATTATTATCGCAATATTATTTATTTTATTTACACATTATTGTATTGCATTAATGTATTTTTCATCTTGCTATATTTTTCCATGTCATTATTCAGATGATGTGGGACCCTGGAAGTGCATTATATGATAATTTTTTAATTCTAATCCTATTTGCCACCTCCATTTTAACTATCAAAATGTTCCTTGCATCGTAACATATGGAACACAACGTAAATGTTAAGTGGACAATTTTTTTTAATGCATTTGCAATTTACATAGCTAGTATTGTTACATGTGAACTGGGTGACGTCGAAGTTATATTTGCCTGTCATCAATCACGTTCTGCCTCAATGATGTAAAAGTTGTCTTTTTCAGTGGCCTTCTGGTGGTTTAGCTTTTCCGTGTTATGTTAGTGAATCAAACCGTCTGATTTTGATTGCAGTGTAATGAATTAAGATCCCTTTGGGAAAACTGCCTAAAGTCCAGAGTGTTTCTAAGCTTTTGTTGGACTGGAATAGAGCCCAGTCATTAAATGATAATACACCATTCGGCTACTGGTTGAACGAACTTTGCAAATTGATTCAGGTCTACTATTTCAAACAGTAATATGCTATGCTTGGTATTTTTAGTAGTTACACATGGTTATTTTGCATCTTTAATGCATATTTCTGTATGAGTGTTGTACTTTTATCATACTGTGGTGATAAAAACATTGGGAATTGCAGCAGGTATTACTTCCACTTCGTTCATCACACTGGAAATGAAAGGTCAAGTTGAGTTTATACTGCATGTTTTAGTAAATGTAGCAGATAACGTGGGTATCTTGTGCACACAGAGAATTTGCATACTCATACACTACATGCTGCAAAGATAAAGTAGCATGCTATTCTCAATCTAAACACAACCTTGTTCTGTCTCAGATTGTGGGAAGTCATACCATAGGTGGTTGTTGTTATTTTGCATCTGAAGCTGGTTAATGTTAATATTTTATAAGGGTAAGAAGTTTGCAAAGCAAATGATCATGCTGTACACGGTATATGCAACTGGTGTGTTACATAATTTCTGAGCAGGTTGGGCTCATTGCATTACATTTAAGAAGCTGTGGCTTTAGAATCATGTATGGGTGTTTTAAATTACAATGCTTATATTTCTGTATTTAAGATCGTTTATTCTTTGCTTCAGGCACAAGTGTGTTTGACAGCATTAAAATAACAGGCCAAGTCACTTATATAGACAGTATAAAGAGATGAGTATTAAGACACTGAAATTAGTCTTAGATAATGGAGTTTTCCTGGCTTTGCCAGCACTTAGATTAACATGCACATGGGAAGTGTGGCAACTTTGGCCTTTATCGAATTCAGTCACAAGCGTTCAAGGAAGTTTGGGGTTTTCTTTTCTTTTTTTCCCCCCTCTAACCATAATGTTGTTACAAACTCATGACAAAAAAAAAAAGACAATGGTTTATGAATTAATGTTAATCTTCCAACAGCTCTGATATCTGAGGGAGAAAACTGTTGGAAAGTGTGCCTTTATTCAGTAAAAACACATTACATTGATCAAAAGTGACAGTAAAGGCATTTATAATGTTACAGACAATTTCTATTTCAAATAAATATAAGTCATCAAAAGTCCTGGGAAAAAAATATTGAGAAAATATATCACGGTTTTCAAAAAAGCAGCACAACTGCTTTCAACATTGATAATAGCACTAGTGTTATTATAGTTAACTAAAACTAAAACCATAAAACATTTTTTTTTGTTACTTGAAAAAATAGGATTTACAATTCTCATTTAGTTTGTGTTGTATTAAAATAACTAAAACTAAAATTTAAGCGGTAAATATAAAATAAAATTGAAAATACTGATTAAAACTATAATCATAACTCTGATACTAACACTGCTAAGGACCAAATCAGCATATTAGATTGATTTCTAAAGGATGACGACTAGAGTAATGGCTGCTGAAAATTCAGTTTTGCCATCACAGGAATAAATTACATTTTAAAATATATTCAAATAGAAAAGTTATTTTGAATTGAAGTAATATTTCAGCCTTGTTGAGCATGAAGACTCAAAAACATTTTTTAAAAATAGTAATCTTACCAACCCCAAACGTTTGAACAGTAGTGTACCTGTATGTCTTAAAAACTGCAGCTCTTATCCCATTTTATGAAATATTTCCTGACCACATCATCCTCCCTGTGACCAAAAACTCCCTCAAGCTTCTGCGGAGAGGATCTGTCCCCACCATGACTCCGCAGGCCTTGATCTTTGGAACTTCCTGTGCGTGTCAGGTCTGAGAACCGCACCGATGGAGCTCAGCGTCTCCTGAGGCTGATGGTCAGGCTTTACACAGTAAACAACACTCATGCCACTGGTCTGCCTGGATTTGTTCCAGTCCTATTGGAGAAGACAATGTTATATGAGCTGCAGTTGGTGCGTTAGTCCACAGCCTCCCCAAAAAGGCAGCCGGCCCCTCATCTCCTGAGTCCTGTCTGTTATATAACAGCAGATTGACAGAAAAATAACTAGTGGTTTGTTGTCCCATTTCTTTCTTTTTTAGAGAGGAAATATTTATGATTTAGTTTTTGACTCTTCTTGACTAGCTGGACTGTTATAATGGTTGTAAGGGGACCTTTTGCATTACATAACTGTTTTCTGAACCCTGATTAGATACAGAGAGTCATGTTTCTTACAAAGACAGTGTTCATGGGTTTGACCAGAGCTTTTGATACTAGGCCTGTTCAGGTTATATAAAACTCTTTATATGGGACATCAGCTGGTAACCTAAAGCCAGAAAGATACTCTACACAAGTATGCAAAAGCATTGCGAGTGTGTCATCCTATTCTGAATCTTTCTTCTCACTGTTCAAAGGGGGTCGATATAGCTGTTATTTTGGTAGTTAACTCTAAGCATGTCAGCCGTATGATCTAGCTATCTAGAGTTTTCTCCAAAATGTTGCTCATCATGACCTGAAAAGGTTATGCAATATGTCTTGATGTGTCAATTTTGTGAAAGTGTGTTCTATGATTTTCTTTCTGATATATCATGATGAAATTCAATCAAGCTTTTGTAGCATTGCATTCCTGTACTAGAGTAATGTATGTTTTGGACCTAAAAGTTACAATTATAACGCAGTGTAATTATTTTAGATTATTTCCAATCATGGTTAAAACATCTAATTTGTGCTTGGATTAAAATTATATATAAATATAATATAAATTACTAATGTTTTTTCTATATTTATTTACATATTTTGTGTATAATCACTACCATTCACAAGTTTATTTATTTTGTATTTTTTTGGAAGAAATTAATACTTTTATTTAGCAAGGATGCATTAAAATACTAAAAAGTTACTTAAGACATTTCCCCCGGTTTTACAGACACGGCTTAAAGTCGGCATGAAACGGAAGTTGTGACCGTCTTTTTTTCTCTACTGTGACGTAGGGGTGGGCGATATGACCAAAATCTTATATCACGATATGACTAATTCTATATCACGATAACAATATATATCACGGTATAGTTATTTTTTTTTTTCTTTAAATTTTTTTATTCCATAGAATTTTCATAATCCTTGTCACCAATGTCAATATCAAACTAATAGAAATAATACAATATAAAAAAATACAATATAAAACAAAAAAGCTGTGTACGAACATGCCTTTTTTGTGTGTGTGTGTGTATGTATTGTATTGTGTAATGATGTGTATTGTACATGTATTGATGTGAATTAAAGTTAGACAGTAAACGCTATTGGATGCAAACATTTTTTTGGAAGAAATCCCAACAATAAAGTGAAATTAAATTTAATTGAATACAAACAAAAAACTCAAGCTCACTGAAGATAAACAATCAGTGATGAAATAAGGATAAGAAACTAATTGCAAAGCAATAGGACAAAAACCTACATAAATAAGAAACGCTACACATTGTGTAAATTAATTAGTCTTCACTGTGTTAATTAGATATAATTAACATGTGTATTATGTATAGATTCTATACATAGGCTATATATATAAATATATTATTATTATTTTTAATTTATTCTTATTAAAGTTACAAAATTGATATAGTCGAGCAGTGAGAGATTTTCTCTAACTGTTGTTTGATTAATGGCAGACGAATATTGGACAGCTTCCCCTTTAAGACCGAAGTCCGGATCCAATATACTGTTACATAATGCATTTTTTTTTTTTTAGCTGTTTACTTCTCTCTTAAGAACTAAATAACTGTGTTTATGAGGATACTTGCAAAGACAGGGATTCTTACGCATACGTGTGTTTATGTAATCGTTCAAAGCCAATAAAGCGGCAAAAAAAAGCGCGCTCCTCTCACACAGAAACAGAGATGGCGCACGCATATAACGTTAGCTCTGTTGTTTGTGTTTCAACGGCTTAAAATCGGTTGTTTTTAAAACTGCAGTGCTTAAAAACACGTGTCCATGCTACAGATGTAGTCCCTCGTTTAGGAACTAGCTCCTTGTTTTGTCGTGTCGGATCGTGCTCCTACACGGAGCCACCTGCTTCTGTGTCTACCCTTCACGCAGTCATCCAAATGATGAAAAAGTATTACCGTAAACGATGTATTTTGCGACACCACGAAATAAACGATAGAGCATAATATGAAACGATAGACTTTTTATTTCGTCCATCCGATATATATCGTCATATCGCCCAGCCCTACTGTGACGTATATCCGAGTGAAACGGCATCTGAAATGAGAGGGCGGGACTTTATTTCATTCTTTGAGAATTGATTGGATCGTTGGAAGTTGGAGCATTACTAACAAAATGGAGGCAGATCTGAAATGCCAGTTTACAGATAGTGGTGGGGGATTTCTCTCCACTGGATTCACCGCGACACCCAAGCATGAATAAATGTTTGATTTATTAGGGATGACAACCACGATCAACGGCACAAAACATGTCTAAACAGCGTGCACGAGAGAGAGAGAGCGAGAGAGAGAGAGAGAGAGAGTGCCTGAATGACTGAGCGCATCCTCCATCAGGTTAAATCATATTCATGAAACAAATTAGTGTGCGATGTCCTAAGAGTAATGTTGTTGTAATATCCTAATATCCTTTCAGTGTTTAAGGGTAACGTACTCCCTCATGACTGGTGTCAGTGCTATAAAGTGAAGCATCAGCCTGTCGTTTATCCCAGCGACGTTTACCCCTCACGTCACTAGCTCCACCCTTGCGCCATCACTCGTGACCAGAAGAGTAGAGGAGTCGTTTTGAGGGGGAGGGGAGGTTAACGTTTTTGATTAAAGATTACTAGGGCACATGAATTTTTAAAAAATAATGAAGTGCACGGATAAATTCTTTATAATAAACACTACAGTATTCCATCAAAAAATAAGAATAGTCAATTTTGATTTCATGCCGACTTTAAGCCTAGTTCCAGACTAAAATATAAGTCTGAGCTGTTTCAACTGATAGAAACTTGCACTGATCTTAAAATATGTCAGTGCCTTTGTTTTGTCTCAAGAGGCATTCTAGGAATGTTTTTTTCTAAGGAACATTTATGAAAATTACTTATGGCCTAATCCTGGCTTAGTCTAAGCTCTGTCTGTGAAACCAGGCCTTAATGTTACAAAAGAGTACTATTTTAAATAAATGCTGTTCTTTGAACTTTTTTATTTAAAGATTCCTGACAAAAAGTATCATGCAACATTAAGCAGCACAATTGTTTTCAACAATGGTAATAATAAAAAATGTTTCTTGAGCAGTAAATCAGCATATTAGAATGATTTCTGAAGGATCGTGTGACACTGAAGACTGGAGTAATGATGCTGAAAATTCAGTTTTGCATCACAGGAATAAATCACATTTGAAAATATTACAATAGAGAGAGGTATTTTAAATTGTAACAAGTTCTACTATTTTTGCTCAAATAAATGTGGTTGTGGTGAGCATAAGAGACTATTTTCAAAAACATCAAATAATTTATCAACCCAAAACTTTTGAATGGTAGTCTGTGCAAATTTTTAAAATATATTTGGGGAAAACAATGTGACACTTACTTTTTTTTTTTTTTGAAGTGACCCATTTCCTTTAAAAAAAAAAATTCTAAAAGAGACCCTCCCCTTGAAATCCGATCACAGGACGTCAGAGGAGATGTTACTAGGCAGGAGACTAGCATGTTACTACTGTGTACAAGCAGCAATCTATCTTTGATGATCACTTGTGATTACATCGCCTGAGACAAGCAGTTGAGCAAGATAGATTTCTTCTGGTTTGCTCAATTTGTTTTGAGTGCAACCTGGTATTTAAGACTGTACATCTAATATAAAGGTTGTAGCTCATTCTACTTGGTAAGTGATACATTTCAGAAACCAGATATGCTTCTCTTCATGTCCATTCACCAGCCCCCCCAACCTGGTTCACAATCATCTACCAAGCCTTCAGGGTAACTTTGATAGGCTTAGGCAAGGCAAGGCAAGGCAAGGCAAGTTTATTTATATAGCACATTTCATACACAGTGGTAATTCAAAGTGCTTTACATAAAAGAAAGTGAAATAGTCATTCACAGCAATAAAAACAAGGAATTAAAAATAATAAAAACAAGGAATTTTAAAAAGTTATAGAAATTGATTTAAAATGAAATTTAAAACAGTTAAATAGAATATGATTATACATAAAATACAGTGCAGTCAGTTCGGACGTAGCACAGTGTTCATTCAACAAATGCACAGCTAAACAGATGAGTTTTCAGTCTGGATTTAAATGTGGCTAATGTTTTAGCACATCTGATCTCTTCTGGAAGCTGGTTCCAACTGCGGGCGGCATAATGGCTAAAAGCGGACTCCCCTTGTTTTGTGTACCCTTGGTATTTCTAACTGACTCGATCCTAATCTGAGTGGTCTGTTTGGTTCAGTGAGCATATCTGCAATGTATTTAGGTCCTAGGCCATTGAGTGACTTATAAACGAGTAAAAGTACTTTAAAATCAATCCTAAATGTAACTGGAAGCCAGTGTAAGGACCTGAGGACTGGTGTGATATGCTCAGATTTTCTGGTTCTAGTCAGAATCCTGGCAGCAGCGTTCTGGATGAGCTGCAGCGGTCTAATGGTCTTCTTTGGAAGGCCGGTGAGGAGACCATTACAATAATCCACCCTGCTGGTGATAAAGGCATGAACAAGTTTCTCCAAGTCGTGACTGGAAACAAAACATCTAATTCTTGCAATGTTTTTGAGATGATAGTATGCTGATTTAGTTACTGCTTTGACATGACTACTGAAGCTAAGGTCTGTCTCCAGAATCACCCCAAGATTTCTGACTTGATTTTTAGTTGTTTGACCCCTAGAGTCAAGGTATGCATTCACCTTGAGAAGCTTAGATAGACTTCTGTCTCTGTTCTTGAAGAGCTTTAAGAGACATTGTCTCTTAGGTTTCTAAATGCATGTCTTGTGTTATGAAAAGACATATGATAGTGGTTTATTTATTGCAGCTCATGGGTCTCTTGGACCGGTTCCTTTGTGTTATAACACTGATGTACACAAACACGACCGGATACATCACAGTCTCTCCAGTACCACACGCTCTGATCTGATAAAGTTCCCACTTGTGAACGTTCACACAAACTACTGCAGGTTCTCTCGGCACAAACCAGAGCTTTCCTGGCCCTCAGAACCTTGAGTGTGGTAACACAACAGCTGTACAGATTTGCGGCCTAAAAATAGTTGTTTGCTAGATTTAGTTAATACCACAGCCGGTCTATTTTTAGTCCCCCTCATAGTTGGAGTTGGAAACCTCAATGGGCACAGTGGGATTTGGAGAAGACTGTTTAGAAGCACCTCTGAATTCTGAAATTGGATCTGGTGCTATCATTTTAAACACAGACAGTCTTCATTAGCATGCAATGTTCTCATTAAAGTGCTTTGTGGCCCCCGACAGTTAAATTAACTACTGCTAAGGCAACAAGCCATATTGGGTTTTTATCTCACCTTTATTTCCAAAGAGGCACTCTTTTATTGTTTGATGTGATCCTGTTGAATGTGCTAGTTCTCAATTAAAAGCCAATAAAGCTTCTAGTACTGTAGGATGGCGTAATGGTTAAAGATCTTGGCTGGTAACCAAAAGGTTGCAGGTTTGAAACCCAGAAGGACCTTTCACCGTTGTGACATGGAACGTAACATGAGATAAAAGCATCTGCTAAATGAGTACTTAGAACTTAGTAATCGTGATTTACCTTTTGCAACTCTACTTCTATAACTTTAATTTGCATAATTTGATGTATTAATGTGTGAAATGGGATAATAGCCTAGGAAAATTGACAAGGCTTTATTTTATCCATTGAGAACTGTAAAAGTGAATGTTTGATAACAGAATGGACCTAGACCTAACAATATTTTGACAAAACAATTAATGTTTGACCAATAAATCACCAAGGCTCATATGTACTAACCCATATTTGGCATTTTTTTAATTATTGCCATCAAGTTTTTATGTTTGGCCAATAAGTTTCAGAAGCTGGACTTCTGTTTTGACAACACTAAAAACGATTTTGTTTTGTTTTGTTTTTTCATACCGATATTTGACAGAACTGTTGAAGAATGTAAATGTATGAAAGATGCTTTACAGCATTTGTGTGTCTATTATTAGTAAAAAAAAAAAAAAAATCTGGTTCATAAATATACATTTTTAATATAAATCATAAAAAAATCCATATGTTAACATTATCCAATAGCCTGTATGGATTTAGTGACATCATAGAGAAATGAAAGTAATTTCAGAGAAAAGGCAAATTGTTATGTTTTGTTTAAAGATTACAAAGAACCAGAACATGCATTATAAATCCAGGAATTCAACTAGTTTGCAGCCTGGCTTGTTTAAGTATCTCACTAACTGTGTGTCTCTTTTCTTCAGAGTTTTGCCGCATTGACGAGCTGCTCTGTCAGGATGAGATCGCCATCCTCAGTTTTGAGGCCATCCGCAACATTCACAAGCAAATGGACGACGATGCCAATGGAAGTGTGGACGTTTCAGAAACCGATGGGGTCAGTGAATTACTTTTAAAGCTGCCTCTATGTGGCTAACTTTTGGTTAATTAGGCAGTTGATTGACCTTTGTTCTCTTCTAACCTCACACTGTGGGTGGTTAAGCAGCTGATTAATTTTTCTCATAGCATTAATGTTCAAGTCAGCATGATGGTGAATGAATAATCTGCAGCAGGCTAGTAGTTACCCTGATGCTTGTTGCCGCTTGTAATATTAGGTTTATTTTATGTTTTTCATTTTACAAGCTGTCTGTTCATTTACATTATGGGGTACAACAGTGACTGCCATGGGTTTGGAAGTATTTTTCAAATTAATTTTTTCCAAAAATTCATGAACCAACCAATACAGCAAGCTCTGAGATCATTCAGAAAATTACAAACTTTGATTTAAAGCATAAGATATATAATCTATCTGTATAAAATACAATTAAAATTATTTGAATAAAACATATGAAAAAAGGTGCATAACTTTACTTTAAGTTATTTTTATTAGTGAATTAACTGTTGTGTTTTACTCTTATAATATTTAATTATATACTACTATATATTTACATAATGATATTTTATTTGTATTCATATTTAATAATAATAATAATAATAAAAATTATTATTGTTTATAGGTTAATCATATTTTATTTAAAAAAAAATCTTCTGTTATTATTGGATAATGGATTATGTAATTATTTACTGGGAATTTGGCATATTTTATGCATGGGGAAAATTAATGGTATTTTTCTCTTCCGCAACAAACAGTCGCAGCCTTATTATCAGTTTAACATTTATAGTGCTCAAGTCGACTGCATCATTTTAACCTTCTGTAAGGATGGCTGTAAGTAATAAGATTTGGCTAATTCGTCTAATGCTCTTTCCAGTGATCTGGGCATTAGTACACGATGAATTGCATCAGCCTGTGTGGCGTAGTGCAGCAATGTGTGTCATGGTTGGTGTTTTTCAGTTCTTTGGGCTGCAAGATGCAGGAAACATTTCTGCAGGAAACCAGAAGCCATCTCACTGTGCTATTCTGAGTCAGGTGGTCTGCAGAGGTCATAGCCACTAGTTCAGACCCATGTGTAGGTGTCTTACACAGAAAGACTTCTCGTCTAGGATCAGCTTGAGCTGTCACTAAATAAATCCACTGATTACGAGGGATAAACTAGTCAAAATCTACATTTGTGCATGTCATTTGTCATGTGTTTTTGACTGTCATCTTAAAGACTTTTGCCCTACTGGTTATGAGGTAATGCATATGTCAGCATTCTACCACTCAAGGATATGACATGCAGACTAGTCTTGTGAAATTGGATATTTTTGCTCGTTTTCTCAGCAGTTATCACTAGTTGCATCTCAGATGTCATTGAGCTCCAGGAACGAATTTGACGCATTGGTTTCACTACTAGTCAGGAGTAAGGATAATTCAAGATAATTATGATACTAGTCATCCAACAACCAACTTGTCAATTAGTTTATAAAGATGCAGTGGTTAGATGTTTTTAGTGGAATATCCAGTTTGTTTTTAAAAAGTGCATAGCCATTTTTAACTTGAATGTATTAGCTGTTATTTTTAGTTCTACAAAAACAGTATTTATAATATTATTGGAACTCTATCATAATCATGCTGCTATACAGTGCACGTTTCACTGTTTGCCTCATTTGATATTCTTCTATTTACCTTTAGTGGCTAATGAATCACGAGTCTTGCACATTTACAGGAAATAGCTTCTTTTCACATTGAAAAATAAGATGGATAACCTTTCGTCATTCAAAATCTTAAGTATCAAGTTCAAATTTACATATCAAATATGATGCATCAGGCTTTTGATGAAAGTTTATTTTTTCATCTCTCAATCATCTTTATATTTGCATTGCATTATATTTTGCCCCCCCCCTATAATTTTGATCATACAGAGCTTTGATCATAAATCTTAAGCATTTAAATATAATCTTACTAAAACATACTGATACGCAATTTATGTAACTAGCCTGCTGTATGGTTATCATAATTACATTTTTGGTCATATAATTAACGTCTGCATTCTGAACCAAATTACATATTTTGCTCAGTTTTGGGCCTCTGAATGAAAGGTGATATATATTTTTCTAGTGTGAACCCAATATTATCACATATTTGTATATATTATATACAGTTCAATAAGCTGTTCCAAAAAAAAAAACTACTTGTTTCATATTTATTAAGTTAGAATTAGTCCTATATAATGTGTTTCACTGAACATGCATTATTTCATTATACTGTAATCTGTTTTTCTCTTTCACCCACATTGAGTTAGACTAGCAGCTACCAATGTGAATTAGCCCACTAGCCCACTCAAAACCACAATGAAAGACTCGCGTCCCGACAGGCTAGGCCTGTTCATTCTTTCAGCAATATGTTCCCGAGCAATAAACTCACACATTTGCCTTTTGTACCATCTCTCTTTTATGAATGATATCCAAAATCTGTGATGCTGCTTTGGAACCGGTGGCCGTTTGCCCGAGGAAAAACGGTCATCGTGTTTGTTGGGTGTCGTTTTGGAAGCATACGCAGGGCCTGCCCCTTCCTGGCATCCTTTCAGTCGAGCGATATTCTGTGTAGGCGTGCTGTCCTGCTGCATCCAGCCTTCTCGAAGCAGCATAAAGGCAAATCCCACGGAATGGATACCAGCATTCTGGTATTCTGCTGAGAGTCGGTTTTTCCAAAATCTCAAAATGACGGTTTGATGGCATAGAGTGGAGTTTACAATAGCAAAAATTAACCGTTAGAAATGGTTTTGCTATGTTCAGTGTAGGTTTCTAGCTACACAGCAGCTAATCTTGCTCGACACTTGTCTTTGAGTGGGCATGTTGAAGAACGTCTTGGCCAGTGTTTGAAAACCATGACTCATTTTCTTTTTTTTAATGGCTTGGTGACATCGTTTCCAGTGAAATTGTGGATTTTAATTATTGCCGCTGTGGGGGAAAAGCCAAGCATCTCTACATGTTTCGAAATGTCAGTCATAAGCCATTTTGAATAGTGTTAAAACAACACATTTTAGTTCAAGAAAGCAGGTGTGCTTGCTTGGTCTCCCACAGTGGTTGCAGTTTAACCACAGTTTGAAACTCTTTACCGTTTTAAATATCCCATGATCTGCACCTTAACCTTCTGTTGTGTTATGTTGTGTAATCATTTTTGCCATCTGCTGTGTCTGCGCAAACAGAGCCTTTGCTCTCTATATGTTCAGAACACTCAACGGTGTTAATAGACCCAGAATGTCTTAAAATATCATGTTGTCTACAAGTAAGATAGACCCTGTCTAGTGACATGGGTTGGCTGTTAAATGTTCTGTAAAGTAAACAGTTTATTGTCATTGAATTATGTTCTGGTCATTTGCTCATGATGGTCAAACAAAGTGTCATTTTCGGTCCAGTAAGTTTTCAGTGTGGGCAGGACTATCTGGCTTGGAAACCAAGCGACCAACAAAATGTAGTATTGCTTGTCATAGCTGGGTTAAGATCTAAGTCCCTACATAGCTGTAAAGGCTTCTGTTATCCATTAGAAAAATATTTGATTTGTTTTGTGTTTTAATATTTTATAATTTTACTTTTAATGATATCTATATTTATTTTATTGTTTTATATATTTTTTAATTTTATAATTTTAGTTTATTTTAATTAATTAATTTTATTTTCATAATATTGTTTTATATAATTAGTTTTTTATTTTTGATATCATATTATTTTTTGTTATTTTGTAATATTTTTTTATAATATTGTATATATTTTATATATATATATAGTTTAATTTATAGGATTTTCATTTTACGTTTGGAATTTTAAATTAAAATTTTTTGCTAGTTTTATATTAATTCATTTTTATTTTTATAATATTTTATTTAAAATATTTTAAAGCTACAGTCCGTAACCTTTTTTGGTTAAATTATCCGAAATCAATATTTGAGCAAGTACATAACCAGCCAGTGTTCAAAACTATCACCTTACTTTAGCCCGATTCACAACGGTTAGCTTATAATAATGTTTTCTAATTTGAGTGGTATGGGTAGGTACGTCATTACATCACGTCTGTAAACATAAAGAAGTTGTCCCGGCTAGTAGGCTATCACATGTGAGAATCCTGTAGATGGTGGCTCATTTATAGTCTTTTCTCACAGCAGCTGGAATAATTAAATGTATAATTTTGATGGCGGATTGTAATCCAGAAAGGATTGTTTATGAAACGCGTGAATGAAATTAAATTATATTCCAGTTTTAAATGTGCTTCTGATTACAGATAGCCTTATTAAACAAGATTTATATTGTAAAGAAAACCAGTTCGAAGGGAGCATAGTTTGCTTTTTGGGTTAATCATTTCTTAATATGAAATTCGAATGGCATGACAATTAGATTAGACTGTACAGAAATTGAAATCTACACGTTAATACACACTATACTCATAGTCACGCAATGATGATGTTGTTAACATTAATAATTTGAGAAAAAAGTATAACAATAATAATTTGCATGGTTTGATGTGATATGAGCTAACTGATCTTTAGATTTAATCACCATTGGTAGCGTGATTTATTGTAATGTTTTTTTCTCAGTTGGTCAGAACAAATGTAGCAGACTTGTTACGTACTTGTTCAGATGGCAATATACGGTGAAAATTCTTATTTGGGTCATATATTCCAAGACGTAGGCTAGAATCTGTGATTGTGAAGTACAGTAAATATCCACACCGGTGTGGTGACTGACAGCAACACATTCACCTCAAAACATAAGATTCATCTGCGCTGGAGCCTTGCCAGAGCACATCCCACACAAGGAAGATAATTCCGCAAACAGCTGCAATTCCAGGTTTTCAAACAGGGATAGCGACAAAGAGGCAAAACTTACGGACTGCTGTTTTAAATATCTGATATCTTCGGTATACCATGGCACCACTGTAGTACTTTTAAGGGCTGCATTAAGTGTCTGCTTGTGCTGTTGTACATGAACAAATTCTTCTGCACATCTCCATCTCAAGGTCTTTGTAAAGGAAATATAAAAATAAATAAATCTCTGCTCTCAAGCTCTTTATAAAGGAAGCATAAAGAATACATCTCTGCTAGTGGAGAATATGGCAATCACATTCAAAGTTTTCACTTTCTTGTGAATGCACTGGCATCCTTGAGCTGCTAATTGGAATAGATTTAATTTTGTTCCCTGTTATCCGACAGTTTTTAAGAGAGGACCTCAACTACCATGACCCCAAAGCCAAGCACAACAGTTTCCACGGTGACGACCAGCTCATAAGCGTGGAGGACCTTTGGAATGCCTGGAAGAGTTCAGAAGGTGAGTGTGACCATTTCATAATGAGTCATTAGCGCAAAAAGCTTCTTGTCATGCTTTTCTCACATGCAACAGGTAATATGTTTGACCTTTTCATGAGAACCTGCTCATCGGTTGACCTTTGCTAATGCAGGTTCACATTCTCAGAATTTTTTGCTGACTTTAAAACGTCAGAGCCAGATTTGTTTCATGTGTAGTTTTTGCATGTGCCTCGAACTGTACAGCTGAATGAAACGCTGCGGAAAAAAATTGGTTAATTATTTAAAATATTTCAAATTCATTCTGTGATAGTTATTATAATATTAATAATATTAATTAATAATTAATATTATTAATACTATTAATAATATATATTTTTTTATTTTAAAGTGAAATATTACAACAGAAGTGTTTTATTTATATTTGTAGTAGTAATAATAATAAGTGTATACCTTAATGTAAAATGGAACAATCATAATTCAAGTGAATGGTACTTTTTGTAGCGCATGTGTTAAGTGTTAGCATAAATGGGCCTCTTAGCAGCAGGAGTGTGAACACTTAGGGAGTCACTTTTCAATGGTTTTCAACACCTCCTCCAAATCCAGATAAACTCCAGATCTGCTCCAGAACACTCAACACGTGTGTCCTGCTCGTAAATGTAGAGCTGTGAATGAGGCCTTGGTAAAACTAATGCTAAAAGGAATAAAAGTGTGCTGCTTGCTGCAGTGTATCTACTGCAGCACAATGCAGCAATTGTGGACCGGAATGTGTCACAGGTTTGTGTCTGAAAGAAAAAAATAATTAAATAAAATAATGTTGAATTTATAAGAAACCATATTCTGGTGTAAAGGCAGGACATCACAGTAAATTTACCCATCAAGTTTCAAATGCAAGGAAAATAGGATTCCCTTATCTTTTGTTGTTAAGCTAAGAGGCCCATTACAACACTAGTTTGTGTGACCTCATCCTCAAATCATGAATAAAACGATTCAAAGTAACAGAAAATACTAGTTACCAGCAACCAAATTGGCAGTTAGACCGTTAATCTATATTATATTTTTTGTCTACATTGGAAGCTAGTAATATAGTGACTGCATCATTGATTATTCCATTATAACTGATGCTGTGATAATTTAGTGCAATAAAAGGATATTAGTCTTAGGTCAGTAAGAAGGGTTTTTAATGTCACAAGATTTTAATTTGAAAAATGCTGTTATTTCAAATGTTCTATTCTATTCATCAAAGACCCTTGAAAAAAGTATCTTTGTTTTCATAGCAACATTAAGCAGCACATCTGTTTTCAACATTGATAATAATAAATGTTTCTTGAGCAGCAAATCAGTATATTAGAATGGTTTCTGAAGGATCATGTGACACTAAAGACTGGAGTAATGATGCTATAAATTCAGCTTTTCCATCACAGAAATAAATTACGTTTTAAAATATATTAACTGTTATTTTAAATTGTAATAACATTGCATAATATTACTGTTTTTACTGCATTTTTGATCAAATAAATGCAGTCAAGAGACTTCTTTCAAAAACATTTAAAATCTTACCAACCCTAAACTTTTGAACGGTATTGCAGGTTGTAATTTAACCTATTTATGTTAAACCTGTTAGTTATCAGCACTAAATGCAACTCTTAAATAGGATATGTTGCTAATGAACCCATTTTAAAAATATAGTTTGCCACATCCCTATGAATGAATTAAGTCACACTTGCTACTTGCACTTCCTTCATCTGGAAATGAAAAGTCAAGTCAAGCACATTGTATTATGGGATTGCATGATGTGTCATGCATGTGTTCTGGTTGTACACATTTAAATACTGTATTCTTGGATCTTACTATAAAACCTCCATAAGGCGTTCTCTCTGTTTCCTCTGGTCCTCGTTTGCTCTCTCTCTCTCTTTATTTCTCTCTCTGGTCTGTTTTATCCTGCATTGCAGCTCTTCCTCAAAGCACAGCTGAAGAGCCAAGGCTATGAAAGCCGATCTGTCCCAGCCGAGCAGTGCGCGCGCGCGCGCACGCACCCACACACACCCCCACACCCCCCCCCCCCACACACACACAGACAGTGAGCAGAGTTTTGTGCCAGGGTCAGGCGAGAGAGATATACTCTTACAATGTTTTCATTGAGAGCTGGCAATGTCTGCATTTTTTCAAATGTGGTGTGACAGTGAATATCTCTCATAAAATGTTATTTATGCCAGTGTCATATTTATACTCCATTAAAATGTGATGTCTATGCTGGAAGGTTTTTATGCCAGCTGTCACTCTGCTCTGTATGCTTTATTTTTGGTGTCTTTTCCCTTTTCATTGAAATATCATGGGCAGTTTTGATTGCTTAGTATGTCATTGCCATTGACAGCTGATTAATTGCAATGAATCCTGGCCTCTGGCAAACTTCTTTCCGTGTCTTTGTCAGAATATGACACGGCAGATAACCCTAGCAATGTCCCAAAAAGTCATGTGACGTGGGTAAACAAATAATTACAAATATGAAAACAAATATTTAATCTTTTTAGTAAGTGTTTTATTTTGATGTTTCTTATTTTTACATTAGATTTAATTTTTTATGGATTATTAGTTTTTATTTCATTTTTTTATTATTAATTTGATTAATTATTAGCTTTTATTACCTCACAAATTCCCTGTAGTTTTCTCATAAACCCCAGTTCAAGTAAGTTTGTTCTAAGATATATATATATATATATATATATATATGAGTTCAGTCTGACAGGAAAGATTTGGCTTTTACCCAAGATCTCACCAGGATCGTGTCGTACAAACAGCAGTTATAAAGGCTAAAAACACACACACACGGTATGATTCGGATCACTTATCAATTGATTAAGAGTGATAAATTCATCATGAAAGAGAAGCTTCTTCAGAATCAGATATTGACTCTTTTTCTCTTTCATGCTCTATCCCCTGCAGACCTCTGATGATGTAACGATTTGTTTTTTAAAAACCATCACGATTCTTACTAAATTAAAAACCCCATTAGGATACTCGTTTTAAGTCAAAACCACCCACTTTTGGTCACGCATTGTATTACACAGTATTTATCAGCTTGTTTTGATAAATGAGTTCTGATACGTGATGATGTTCATGAATTTGGCCTAGTTCTAGCTTGTGTTTCTCTTCCCCAGTGTATAACTGGACAGCGGATATGGTTGTGGAGTGGCTTATTAACTATGTCGAGCTGTCACAATATGAAGAAGCCTTCCGGAAGTTGAATTTCAACGGTACATCCATGCCCCGGTGAGTAAAAGACCAGTTAACAGGTAGTGTGGTCCTTTAAAACTGTAATTGTAAAAGTATAATTTAAAAAAGTTATTTTATATTATTTTAATAGTGCATTATGTGTTTATAAATGTGTATACGCATATGCATGCACACTACTGTTAAAAAGTATTTATGCAAACCGAGGCTGTGTTTTGATCAAATAAACAGTAATAATGTGATTATAGTTCAAGATAACATTTTAAATTTTAATATTTTTAAAATGTAATTTTATTCCTGTGATGATAAAGCTGAATTTTCAGCATCATTACTCCAGTCTTCAGTGTCACACATTATCCTTTAGAAATCATTTTAATAAGCTGATTATTATTATCAGTTTTGAAAACAGTTGTTCTGCTTAATATTTTTTTAAGCTATTTTTTTCTTTTATATAATTATTTTGCAATGCATTTTTTTTTTCAGAATTCATTGATGAATAGAAAATTCAGAACAGCATTTGAAATGGAAATATTTGTACATTGCTGATGTATTTGCTGTCACTTTTTGTACAGTTTAAAGTAGCCTTGCTTAATAAGTTTTAATTTCTTAAAAAAAAATTATAATAATTATTGACCCTTACCTTTTGAATGGTAGTGTGTAAGTAAATATAACATTTATAAAACATATTCTATCCCAGTTTAATATACCCAGACAACTGGAATTCACGCTAAGCCATTTGTAAATTGGTTTCTTTTCCCCAAAAATGGTAATCTGTGTTACTAGTAGTGAAAAAAATTAAACACAACAGCTTTAAAGAAAAGAGCAGGATGTGTTAAATATGTTTGAGACTGTGCTCTTAACTTCTGACATGCTGGTTAAATTAGTTTGGTCCGAGTGTGATGGGAAAACTTGACACTTGTCCTAACTGAGCATTTATTCTATTTTCTGTAAGACAGGAATTACTTGACGCTCAAAACTTGACCGCTGTGAGCATCATTCATGGATTTAAAACCTATTTATTATGGTCAAATGTTTCTTATTTAGCTCTGAAACTCATTTTTATTTTTGACTCAAGTCTGGCCTCTTGTTCAGAACGCTTCTGCTCCACTTTTGTATTCATTCATTTATTTTTCTCTTTTCTAGATTGGCGGTAAAGAACGTTACTTTGACACAGACCGTCCTGAAGATTCTGGACCGGAGTCACTTTCAGAAACTACAGCTCAAGGCTCTGGATACAGTTCTGTTTGGAGCTCCAATGAGTGAGTGAGACTTTCTTCTGGTAGAGCATCATAAATTGAACCAAAGCCATAAATCGCAAACTTTCAACTAACCTAAATCTGTCGTGTATCTGTCATATATATTTCTAGAAATGTTTTTCTGTACCTTGTCTGCTTAGTTGTGATTGTTTTGCTGTGTAATCTGTCTTTACCTTTAAATGTTCAAATTGAGCCAGCATCAAATGATTTATAGCCCACTAAAAAATGCAAATAAGCTCAGAGGAACCTGCTTATCTTCTTGGGCTTCAGACGTCTTGTAGTGAACTGCCAGCAATTGCTGTTCTATATGTGGGAGGGGCGGTAGAAAAGCAAACATGGTGTTTCTTCTGATTTATGATTGGTATCTGAGAAACAGCCCAGTGTTAGTTTGGACTGGCACTTATCTGGAAAACTCTCCGTCATCAACATAGCTTTGGCATTTAGGATGTATCACTGTTTAAAGCCTTTGCATGCAGGAAGGTCAAATAGTTGTGGTTTTTTTATTAGTCAGAGTGAGTAGCTACACTATGTTCAAAAGTCTGACATTGGTCATTTTTTTGTTTTTGTTTATGAAAGAAGTCTCACCAAGGCTGCATTTATTTGATAAAAAATATAAAAACAGCAATACTGTGAAAAATTTGTATCAGCATCATTACTCCAGGCTTCAGTGTCACACGATCCTTCAGAAATCATTCTAATATGCTGATATGCTAAGAAACATTTTATTATTATCATTTTATTAGTGTTGAATACAGTTGTACTGCTTAATATTTTTATGGAAACGGTTACATTTTTGTCAGGATTATTTGAAAGTAATTAGAAAGTTCAAAAGAACAGCATTTATTTTAAATATATTTTTACAATGTCTTAACTGTAACTTTTGGTCAATTTAATGCTGAATAAAACTATTAATTTCTATGCAAACAATATATTTGAACAATAGTGTATTATAGAGACCGAAAACAGGCTAACAATAGCATTATTAAAGGGGTGGTTGACTGGTTTTTTTCTAGGCTTGATTGTGTTTATGGGGTGCAGTCTAGCATGTGTTCATGCTTGTTTTTTTAAAAAACACATTATTTTTCACATAATTTACCTTTATTCCACACCTCTCTGTCCCTTCTCTGACAAACGCCTCGATTTATTTCCTGGTTTATGAAGCCCCTCCCTCGATGGGCTGAGATTGGTTAGCTGGCTCAGTGTGTTGTGATTGGCTAAACCGCCTCTACTGCACTCTGAACGTCCCGCCCCTCTCCTCAGCCATGCGCTCCGGTTGAATTGTAAACAGTGGCGTTGTCTATAATGCTTATCAATTTGAGCCCGATTGAGACCCAGAGGATATTAGTGAAGATGATCGTGCAGAACCTGTGCAAGCACGGCTCTTAATGGTATGTTTGGTTGTTGTTGTCTCATACTTTTAAATACGCTGCTATTTGTAAGTGCTACTGCTTCTGTTAGCTTTTAATATACGGTTTTATCCTGATTAAAGCTTTAATACAGCACAGCAACCGCACGCGTGTCCATTTATAATGCTTCTCATTGCTGTGTGAAAATAAGTGTATAATTGGAACAGTTTGTTGGAGCTTATTTGACGATCTGAATGAGAGAGAGAGAGAGATGCAGAGCAGGGCGATACAAGTAACAGTATTAAGAACCGCTGCTTTAATGCTTTTGAAACTTGAGAATCCATTAGAATCGTTAGAAGACAGAATCGCGATTCATATGAATAGATTGTTACCTGCATCCCTAGTTTTCTCTTCCTCTTCTCTAAAGCAGCACATGGCCTCGCCCCCTTTGCTGCGTGTTCCCGGGGGCAGGGTTTATCTGGGTCTGTGACGTATCAAACCCGGGAAGTAACTTGTTGTAGTCCCTTACCTGTCGTTTTTGTAGGCATTAAACTGCCAGAATTTTAAAAGACAATATCTCCGTTTGCATTGAACTTTCAGTGCTGCAACTCTGCAGATATTGTTTATGCTCAAACAGCAACATTACACATTAACTAATGTTAAAAAAGTGAAATCGCAATCAACCACCCCTTTAAGCTAGTTCTAGACAAAAAGACCAGACAAACCCATTGCCATATTTCGCCATATTGATTGATGCAATTTCTTCCATTTATTTTTCTGCAGTGGTCCATTTTTTTAATTTTTTTTCTTTGAATGTTCGTTGAGACCAATCAGCCAGCATCCACAGGTCTAGCGAGGCTCGTAGTCATCTGCTGTAGGCCGATGGGGAAGGCTCGAGGGGCTGGATAGGGAGGGTGTAGACGATCACTCTGTATTCTGAGCACACGTCTTTGGCACACTAAAACGGATGCGGCGCGTCGTGTCTAACCCTCCAAAATGCTGCTCTACTGGTTCGGCAGGTTTACAGGTATTTGTAAAAGAGAGACCGTTTTTGATCCATTCCCTTTCTTTTGTTTAATTGACGCCTTTTGTTTTTGCACAAATGCTTGTTCCCAGGAGCACATTCTTATACAGTCTGTTACATTCCTGGGAGTGTTATCTAAAGAATCTGTCTCGACCTGGACACGGGATCAGTCTGTGCCAGCATGTGCTCTTTTCTGTTTGTTGACAATCCATCAGCTTGTACAGTAACCCTGCGATGGGATTTGATTTACACCACACCCCAGAATGCACCGGGGCTGACATAACCATGTGCTTCACATGCCTTTTGTTATGAGCAGGAACAAAGTTGTTTTAGTGCTAGAATGAGTGTTTGACATTTTATGAACGTGATTTAGCACAACGCTAAATGTCTTGTTCAGAATGCTGTTCCAGATTTGGCCAAAGCACTAGTTTTTATTAGCTAGGTGACATGTCTTCCCTTCTGTTATTGGCATTGTTTATAAATATTTATTTAGAATTTATAGCTCCTTGACAGCGAATTAGCCCAAAAAAGCTGGGTCATCCTGTCAGAGATGTTGTGAACAGTGTGCAGGTGTTCTGTTTTTTGTTATGTATATATTTCCTTCTTTTTGTATAAAAGAGCTACCATGTGCTTTTAAAATTTATAGTTTGTTGTACTATGTAGACATATTTTACAACAGCACTCACAGTGTGAAGCTGTGAAATTCAGAAAATAATAACTATGGATGCATGATAAATTGTTACTTTATTGGCTGATAATAGTTTTAAATTAAAATTTAGATTTTAATTTATTTTTTATTTTAAACTTGGATTAATCTGTCACTCAAAGTAAATCTTTAAAACACTAATAGATTAACACTGTTAAATTTAGTCTTTAGCAGATTGCAAAAAAATATTTTTCATACTGTAAATTATATTGTGATGCTTAATTCACTTTTTAAACGACTGCATTTTAAACGACTGTTTTTTGTTATTTAGAAAAAAACCTGTGTACATTTTAATATTGGGCATTTATCAGCAACGACGTGAAAATAAGAATTTTGATGATAAATGTTTCTTGAGCAACAAATTAGCATATTAAAATTTCTGAAGGATCATGTGACACTGAACACTGGAATAATGATGCTAAGAATTCAGCTTTGCATCACTGTAAGAAGAAAAAAAGTATTCAAATAGAAAACCTTTTTTTTTTTATTGTAATATTTTACAAAGCAAAAAAAAATCATTCAGAAACATAACTTATTTTCAGCAGATTAATTTCTGTTGATCATTGCATCATATATCACTTTGTTTTTCATTGTCTCATGCCAAGTTTTATTACTTTTAAGACCTCTGTCCTTCTATTAGAGTGACAATGGAAAATTGTTTTTGTTGTAAGACACTTAACTAGAAAACTAAAATGCTACAAAAGTCTGCCCTTCAAGTCCAGCAACCTTAATTTTAGGCATTTGCATTTGACGTTCCCTACTGTGGTTCCTATTAGAAAAACATCTGCTGTCAGCCATCGAGACCATCAGTGATCGTCACAGTGATCTTAACAGGGAGTCATAAACAGAGGGTCTGTATTTGGCAGATCTCATTGTTCAAGTTGACTCTGAAGAGGTCCGGCTCCAGGATACCAGGGAGATGGTGCAGCCTGCATGTGACGGCTCAACACCACCCTACCGATCTTTAGACACCGATTCCAGCTGCCCGGTACCTCAGGACAATACTATCATCAAAAACACGACTTGCATATCCCCCGGTTTTGTTAAATCGCTGACACAGTTGACCGGTTTTAAAAGCCTACGCCTCAACGTTTAACAAAAACATTTGAATAATTTGTCTCCAGAGAGTGTCCCATCACAGCCTTCTGCTTTAGAGATTTGTTTTTAATGTTAGAGCCATGGAGCAGCTGTTAGTGCAGATGTTCCAGACACATTGAGCTGTGGTTCTCATGTGGGTCATGCAGGTTTAAGTTCAGCCTTCCTTTGCATTTCCTGTTACTCTGCACTACCATTCAAAAGTGTGGAAGAATTAAGTTTATTTATTTTTTTTTATTTTTTTTTTAGAAATCTCTTATGCTCAGCAAAGCTTTTTTTAAGCAAACCTAATAGCCTATTCACCTATTTTAAAATGTAATTTATTCCTGTTATTTGAATATATTTTAAAATATAATTTATTTCTGTAATGCAGAGCTGAATTTTCAGCTGCCATTGCACCAGTCTTCAGTGTCACATGATCCTTCAGAAATCATTCTAAAATATGCTGATTTGCTGTACAAATTACCTTTTGAAATGCATTACAATAGAAAATAGTTATTTTAAATTGTAATAATATTTCACAATGTTACTGATTTTACTGTATTTTTGATTAAATAATTGCAGCCTTGGTGAGTCTTCTTTCAAAAACCGTAAAAACCTTTGGCTGGTAGTGTATATACTTATAATCAATGGTAAAAGCTCTGCAAAAAGTGTTTTAGTGTTAGTTTTTGGTTATCAAAGCTATTAAGCTGATGCAGACCAACTATTTTTCATGCGAGACAACCGGTCGTGCTCCCTAGAGGATGAGGAGTTGAGAAGAGTGTTATTTTTCCATCTCTCAATGCAGATATTTATATTTAATCATGGGTATGTACAGGTAGAGTAAGAAATTGAGTCATCCAGGGTCAGGGCTGTGTGCTGTCCCCGGGGCTGTTGTTAGGTTAACTGTCTTGCCCAATGGCACAGCAGTGGTAATTATTGCAGGACTGTAACCGCAGCCCATGTATCCCTACAGTAAATGTAAGTGAACGCTTTAACCTTTACGTGATGAATACACTGCAGCTTACTCTGTGTTCCAGTACAATATTTGCAAGAAAAAAGCTTTTAATGCCATGCATTAAACAGCTTTGTGGGAAGCATTTGGACAGCTTGCAGAGAAAGCCTGTGTTCTGCGTGCATCGGTTTGCAAACTGAATTTCGATGTTCTTACCTCATTGTGCAGAATGCAGATTGACTTCTACTACTACAACCTACACCTCAGCTTTGCACTCTTAAACGGGTCATGGGATCTGTTCCAAAACCTTTTCAGCTGCCTACATATGCAGCATTTTCAGTAAAACCTTTTGGAAAGGTCGATCTACTATGAGTTTTATTACAAATGTTGCAAATAATGAGTTCATTTGTGTCTTATTCACTGTGATTACTAAAGGACTGCTTGTCTGAGGTATATACTGGTTTCTGTCTCTCACAGTGAACAGACATAACCATCTGAAGGACTTCATGCTGGTGGTGTCAATAGTTATCGGAATGGGAGGCTGCTGGTTCGCTTACATCCAAAACCGGTACTCTAAAGACCACATGAAGAAGATGATGAAAGACCTGGAGAGCCTCCATCGGGCGGAGCAGAGCCTTCACGACCTACAGCAGAAGTGAGAACCTGTTCTGCTCTTTCTCTATTTTTAGATTCTTGGACAAGTGTGAGAAACTCTGTAGTGACTCTCAAAGCACTTGGCACAGGTCTAAGGCGTTCCTTTATCAGTCTGCACTGTTTTTAAATTGTTCTTGTGCCTGAACATGCGTTAGACAGGCGTCTTTGTCCTATGCAATGTGTCTAATGCCACGTTGCATGAAGTTAAAGAGGTGGATGACTTTTTTTTTTTTTTTCTAGGCTTGATTGTGTTTATGGGATGCAGTCTAACATGTTAATGCTTAATAAAAAAATTAAAAAAACGCACATTATTTTTCACATTATCTATCTTTATCCTACCCCGCTCTGTCCATTCTCCTTTGAACGCTCCGATAATTTCCAGGTTTTATGAAGCCCCTCCCTCAGAAATACGCGATGGGCTCAGATTGGTTAGCTGGCCCAGTGTATTGTGATTGGCTAAACCGCCTAGTGTGCGTTCAGAAACGTCACGCCCCTCACCTCAGAGCATGCACTCCGGTTGTATTGGAAACAATGGCGTCGTCGATATTGCTTATCAATTTGAGCCCGATTGAGGTGCAGAGGGTGTTAGTGAAGAGGATCGTGCAGAACCTGTGCAAGAACATGGCTCTTAATGGTATGTTTTTTTTGTTTGTTGTTGTCTCATACTTTTAGATACACTGTTATTTGTAAATGCTACTGCTTATTTTAGCTTTTAATATGCGGTTTTATCCTGATTAAAGCTTTAATAAAGCACGGCAACCGCATGCGCGTCCATGTTTAACGCTTCTCATAGCTATGTGAAAAAGATCTGTCTATACACATGAAGTGTATAATTGGAACACAGTTTATTGAAAGAGCTGACGATCTGAATGAGAGAGAGAGAGAGAGAGAGAGAGAAGGAAGTACGCGGAAGGCATTCCGGCGGATGACGTAGGACGTCAGCGTCGTGCTGACATCGTGCACGCGCCTCGGAGATATGCAGGAACAAAGGAAAAGGTTTCCTTACTGTAGCAAAGGAAAACCAGTCTCCTCTTGGAGAAATCCTCCGACAGTTTTCTTTATAAATCCTCATTTTGTGCTTCTAATTCGTGACCGGTGTTTTGTTTTGTTCTCTCTCCGCATTCATCACTAATCGCGCAACACCGACATCCTACGTCATCCGCCGGAACACTTCCACGTACAACAGTCAATGTACGACTGCCCATTGGGCAGTGAGAAAACAAGTGTTTATTATGTTTGAAATATGGATATTTATCTTACAAAAACGCATGGATTTGCTACAGGAGGCCTTTATTTGTTGATTTTCAAACTTGTGAGTCCATTAGAATCATTAGAAGACAGAATCACGATTCATATATGATTAGATTTTTTCTTGCACCCCTTGGTCTGATGGCATAGCAACAACTCTTCCTCTTCTCTAAAGCAGCGCATGGCCTCGCCCCCTTTGTTGCATGTTCCCAGGGGCAGGGTTTATCAGGTTTGTGATGTCACAAATCCGGGAAGTAGCTCGTTGTAATCCCTACGAGCCGTTTTTGTAGGCATTAAACTGCCATAATTTAAAAAGGCGATGTCTTCGTTTGCATTGAGCTTTCAGCGTCGTAACTTTGCAGATATTATGCTGAAACAGCAACAATTACGCACTAACGTAAAAAAAGTGAAATCGCAGTCAACCACCCCTTTAAACTGTGCTTTTGAAAACTTGCATGGCTGTCTTTGATATTCAAAATGACTAGGTTATGAAATAACCTGAACCTCCAGTTGAGCCTTGTTCTCCTGTTTATAGTGGAAGAAACTAATGACACATACTATGTTTTTACGCACAGGAGTTCATAAAGTGAGAATGGCATTAAGTATGATTTACCGTAACTATCTAAATTAGTTCTTGTAAGCTTTGATATCAGACTGGTTAGTGTTTAGTGAGCCTGGACTTCCCTTCTGAGGGAACAGGATGTGGAGCCGCAAGGGAATAAACTGCAGTAGAGAACATGTTTAAGAGAAAGAGGAATGGCTTGAAAATGAGGAAGAGATCTATCTATCTATATGTCTGTCTGTTTTAAAATAAAGAAACTCAATTTACTCAATTTAAAAGACTTGAAGTTCTGTCCTAATGCTATGCTGATTTTATGATATGACAAATGAAAACTGCACATTTGATAAAATAGTACCTTGTGGTACTTGTAATGTCAAATTAAACCAAACATGTTAACCTTATTACCATTTTTTTTTTCCAGCATACATAAAAATATTCAGTTTATCTTAACATGGCATTATGCAGTTTATTATTATTTATTATTCACTTTATTTTTCTGAAAGACTTTACAACTATGCACAATTTATGTTTTCAAACCGGAAAAGGCACCCGTTACATAGAATGACTCATTGTTCACCGAGAACATTTACCAGCAAGTGTTGAATACGTCAGACGGCGGTGTTTGCAAACCATTACACATATGCTGAAAATCTTTAGGAATGTGAGAATGCAGATAACGCTCTGATCTCTCAATTCCAACCTTCATTCGCTAGCTTCCTGTAGAAGTCCTCATGCAGACTCGTAGTCTGTCACCTTTTGAGAGAAAGGCACAGGAGCTTGTGTGTCCGGAAGAGTTCCCGCATCCCTTTAACATGTGAATGAAGTGTGAGAGCGTGTGTGAAGGGGACGGGGCAGTGGAAACTATGCAGAGTGTGTTTGTTACAGTGGAGGACGTCCAGCATCTTGTGTTCTGACACAACCGGCCGAGTCACCGGGTCACGTCTCCAGTGATTGGTGGGTGAGAAGCCTACAGTGCTTCGGTCGCCCCGGAGGGAGGTGATTAACCCCGGATACTTCGAATCATCTCAGCTTTTTACTCGAGGATAAAAATAAAATGAATGCCTCAGCCAGTTATGTCATACATGAACGCAGGTCCTTGTGGGCTGTCGTTACCCAAAAAGTACATTTAATTTGATTTAGGCTTGTTTTAGGAACATTTCGAGATGAAACAAAATGTCAGTTTCCCTTTAAACAAGCTGCAGTGGCCGTTTGTATGTAGGCATTTTTTTTCTCCATTTGAGATGCATTGTGAAGGCTTATCAAGGCGTGTTGAGTCAGGCTTTGCAGCAGTTTCCTGTGTAGGTGTGTTGATGCATTTCACACCAGACAAACCTCTTCCAAATTACCACACGCGCAATCCCAGTCCAGTCACTCTGAGTCAGAAATGAGGCGTAATGTAAACTGCCCCTTCTGCATGGCAATTTACAATTCGGTTTGATTGAAATTGCATGTTGTGAAGTAGAATTTTACATTTGCGGAAGGATGTTGTGGGGTGGGTGGCATTGCTTTCCAGTTGCTTTAGTGTGCCGCCACGAGGTTGCTAGGTCATTCTGGGTTGTCAAGGTCAAGGTAGGTTTATTTGTCACATACACAATCATACAGAGTACAATCAGCAGTGAAATGTTGTTGCGGTGGTATTGGTAGGATGCTTAGAAGATTACATTACTTGTCAAAGGAATTCACAAGTTTAAAATTATACACATTCTGTTTTCATATTTTTATTGATTTGAGTGCAGTATGTAGTATTTTTACAACTTCTAATGTTTTATGTAATACATTATATAGTACATGCATACTTTAACAGTCAAACCTTTGAAGCATTTAATATATATATTTTTTATGTTTCTGAAAGAAATCACCAAGGCTATTACAATTTAAACTGTTTTCTATTTGATTTGATTTTAAAATATATAATATAAATATAAATCCTGGGATGGCAAAGCTGATTTTCAGCACTATAACTTTACAGCATTATTATTTTCAGCATTAGAGTTTTCAGTCTCAAATGGTTCTTATTATTTACTGTTATAATAATAACCATGATTTTTTAAAGGATTCTTTGATGAATAGAAAGTTAAGAACTGCATTTATTTAAAATAGAAATATTTTGTAATGTTGTCTTCACTGTCATTTTTGATCAATTTAATGCACCCTTGCTTTATAAATATTTATTTCTTTCTCTTTCTTTCTTTCTTTCTTTAATTTCACAATATTTATTTTTTTACTGCCTTTTTGATAAAATAATTACATGCCATTACAGCCTTGGTGGGCATTAGCGACTTCAAAACATTAACAAATCTTAATTATTTCATATTTTTATGTATTTATTTTTTATAAATAAATACAATTATTTATTTTTTTTGGCTTTCATTTTAGCTTTGACAAAAGAGTTTAATAGCAAATTACTTTTACTGCTGTCTTCACTGTAACTGGCACTCTGGGACAAATTAATTTGAAAGTTTATTACTTGGCATTAGGGCATTTTTTTATAGTATTTTGAGAATTTTTAATAGTATTGAGAATTGTTCTCTCTGTAGTGTATTTGAAGCAAGCTCACACGACTCATTCTTAGAGACCATCCTCATTCTCTCCCACAACTCTGACATGCTTGTTTGACACTCGTAAAATCAGATGTGAGAGAATGTTCTTCACAATGAACCGTGTTTATCTAAGCTTGCAGGTGCATGTTTGTGGGAGAGGAATAAAAGAAGAATTGAATTAATCATTGCATGCATAGTCTAGTCTTTTGTGTGTAGCGCCTTTTGTTTTCATAACTGTACTTTCACCAGCACAAAAGAATGTTTTGTTTGAATTTGTGAGTAAAACAAACAATCGTCGTTCGAGCTCAAGCAAAGATGACAGGTCAGACGAAATGTTTTGTATGAATATGGAGAAGTTGGTAATTGAAAGCTTCGAAAAAGATTAAAATTTTAAAGCTTCCTGATTGCATGATCATAAAGAGTTTGAGCTTGTAAATGAGAAGACTTGTCTTGCTAGATATTTATTGTTGGCTTGTAACACTGAGGTACGATTACTTGATTTAGAGGATGGTGAATGGCAGAGGTCAGGATTGAGTGCTGAAGATTTTCGGTCTTGGCTGGAGGTTCAGATCACCTTACACTAGTCCTTCACTCAATGACCACTTCTCCCCCAGTCCACCTGTTTCTCTTTCCGTCAGGCCTCCGAAGCCTTCGGTGTGCCATCTTCTGGATATCAGTGACACTGCATGAGCCATACAGCAACTGTATTCATTCCAAAATCCACTCATTTTCTCCATAGAGAAATTGATTTTTAACAATAACATAAAGCTTTCAAAACAGACCTACCATGAGTTCAAACAGGTGATGTATACAAAGTCAATCTGATTTAAGCTTCATTTTAAAAGTTTAATTCCCTGTGAAGAATTATGCTACTTATAATCCAGGAGCAGTTGATATTGTGTCTTCTGAGGCACTCCAGTGTCCCCTAAAATTTTGCCAGGGGAAATGCCTCAAGGTAAGCCCCCAGACAGATAAAGCCTTTTCCTTTAAGGAAAG
This sequence comes from Schizothorax lantsangensis, assembly GCA_027422415.1. Taxonomy (NCBI): domain Eukaryota; kingdom Metazoa; phylum Chordata; class Actinopteri; order Cypriniformes; family Cyprinidae; genus Schizothorax; species Schizothorax lantsangensis. Next base: position 6,044,405 of record CM049857.1, on the reverse strand, counting down.
GTTGATCTGAGGTTTTATATAGACACGACCGAGTAAATCAGGGGCCCCGCGGTTCCTCTCTCTGTCGCCAGGAAAAATCGTTAATCCTGTCGTAGCTCAGGGAAGCCTAGAGTTGTCAGTGTTGTATTCGTTCCTCTTTTCTGCTTGATATGACATCATCTTTTTTTTCTTTTCTTTTTAAAGCCGCACCCTAGTTTTGCAATCAGATTTTCCTGTGAATGCAGTTTTTGGCCGACTGAACGTGCTGCAGTTGTGTGAAAACTGTATGTGACTATGACTGCACATATATATGTGTGCACACAGACATAATAAACCCAGGCAAACAGCAAGGATTGTGTGTTATGATTGTGGCTTCTTAATCTTTAGAGCTTTTATCCTGCTAATGGACTGTTTATAATGGATTTTTATGATGACCGGACATGACCTGTTTTTGAGTCTGTTTTTTATTACAAAAACTTGTCAACCCAAACCATTTTTTCCAAGAACTTATTACCAAAATGAGTATTTGCAGTTATATAAGCCAAGCCGATTAATTGGCCAATATTTGACCTTTTTGAGATTATAAATAACTTATTTTATTTTATCAGTTATTTATTTTTACAAAATTATGCACATTCTGTTTTCAGATATTTTTTTTCTGAACTGAGTATTATGTTTTTTTTTTTTTTTTTTTTTTTTTTTGCTCAAATTATGCACATTCTTTTTCTGGATTTTTTTTTTCTGAACTTATATCATTATTTAATATTTGTATTATTATTAGTAGTAGTAGTAGTAGTTTCATTTGTTTTTGTTTTTTTTAAATCACATAATTGTTTAAAAAATAAATAAATAAAAACAAAAACTAAGAAAACATACAAACAGATTTTCAGTGTGGTTTGATGTTTGAACCCCAGTATATATTGGTATAATATCAGCTATTGTCAGCCCTGCTCTCTAGATATCAGCTATTGAAAACACATAACCCACATTTTTGAAATCTACTTTTAAAGCGGTCACATTTGTCTTTATTGTGCTTCATATTTTGTAAAACTGTCCTGCTGCGGAGCATTAAACCTCTTTGAACCTCCGGCCACGACTCACTGGCCCTGAAGCTGAAAAGAGCACAGCTGGGTTTAAGGAGCTGCTGTGATTTCACTTCTGTGATGTTTGTCAGACAGTCATTTTATCAAGCATGCCTTAGTTTCCTGTCATCAGTCAAATTTTATTTTTGCATCTTTATCCTTGCATCTTATCAATCTTGTTGCACAGCTATCTGTTTGCTGAACTGTAGTAAACCGTCTCATTGGTTCAAAACGAATGAGACATCATGTGATTGGCTAAGAGCTTAGATCCGCTCCAATTACTGATGCTGGTGAAATCACACATGCAGAAGTTTTTCCACAGTCTACTGGTTTTGAAGAAAATGGCTCTTAGTTGCATAGTTTAAGACTGAACCTGATTTCTCCAGTCATCAGTCATTTAGAAATCATTCTAATATGCTGCTTTGGTGCACATGATTTATTGTTGAAAACCATTGAGTTGTGGGACTGATTCTTTTTTTTTTTTTCTTTGATAAATGGAAAGTTCAAAAGAAAATAATTTCAAATTGAATTTTTTTTTTTTGTATAGAAGAAAAAATAATTTTCTACTGAATAAAGTGTATTACTGTGTAACTGCATCTACATTTATGCACTTGGCAAGCACTTTTATCCAAAGTGACTTGCATTACATTCAAGGAATGCGTTTATTAGTTCATGCATTCACTGGGAATCAAACCCATGGCATGTTTTGCTGTTTGATCTGCAGGAATGCATCTTGCATATAAAAATACACATTTTAATGACTTCTGTTGTTTACGTCTTTTCTCCTCTGAAAGTTTAGCGCACAATCTTTGCCAAATGTGGCTTGGTTCATGAATATTAATTGCGTTATGTAACATTTTTACCCTAAAGCGAGCCTTGTTAGGTGAGCTCAGCATTAGTAGAAATGCTTTACCACTTGTATTTCATTCAGCCCACTGCTAAAACAACCGTTTGACTTCTGCTTGATCCTAAAGTTGTTGTTTTTACCCTGCTGGCTACGTTTTCTTTACTTTTGCACTGTGGTCAAGCAAAATAAATCTCTGGTAGGATGTAACAGTAGTGTTCTGTGACTTATTTTGTGTGGTTTTCTTTACACAGGCTACAGATCGCTCAGGAGGAGCATCGTTCAGTGGAGGTGGAGAAGGTAAACCTGGAGCAGAAGATGAGGGATGAGATCAGCGCTGCCAAACAAGAAGCGCAGAGACTGAAGGAGCTCCGAGAGGGAACTGTGAACGAGCTGAGCCGACAGAAATACGCAGAGGAGGAGCTGGAGCAGGTAAAAGTCACCTAATAAATATGCAAGATGTTCAAGTGTGGTGAGACTTGGATCTAACTGGTCTAGACCTCAAATTAGCTGGTTCCGCAATACCGCCCTTATCTTGATTCTGATTGGGTAGGCTTTCTTTACAAAATAATGGTCAGGAAGTGGGTAGAAATGCTTGCAAGATGATCTGAAAGGTTATCAACAAAATGATTTCCTGTACTGATGAAGTCTGAGTATCTTCCCAGTGCAGTGTCCAGTGCATCACCATGCTGTGGCCTACTTTACTGAGCGATTACCGCAGTGCTGTTGCATAAGGGGCTGTTTAAAGCTTCAGATCTGGAGAAGAATCTTTGCAGAAGCTGAAGAGAGAATTATAACAAACTCTGATGTGTCAAGGACAGCAAGTCGTTCCTTCTGTGACAGTATAAGGTTTCAGTTTGTTTCTGTATGTATGAAATCATCAAGTGGCATGAATAGATCTGAATTGTTTGTTTGCATTGGTTCCCCATGTTGGCCTATTAAAACCCTGATGCTAAGTGGGTATTCTGGGTCATAGGGCGGCACAAATCTCCGTGGGTTTGAAGCTCATTAGCGCTGTTCTGTAAGAAAGGGGTCTTTTGGCTCTCTGACCCCTCAGCCCACTCCCCAAGGCCCTTATTGGATGAGCTCTGTTTATTTACCGCTGTAATGGAGGAGTTGATTAACTGTGTTTATCTTAGTAAGGTTAGGTTGGGGTGCAAAGCTTATCTGTGGCTAATTCATTTTCATCTTGTTGTAGCAAAAATGTGAAATTTATGTGGTTTATTCTCATTAGCTTTCCAAATGAGTCATTCATGAGTCATGTAAATTAGCTAATTGTCGTAATCACATATGCAAATTATGGGGTAAACAGAAGAAGTTGAAAGGTTAAATACTGTTGCAATTTCAGTATCCAAACGTTTGGGCTGTTAATTTGCAGCATTTACAGGTTTTGTAGGGTTCTGTGTGGCATGTTTATTGCCAAGTAAACTAAAACCATTAAAAAAGTGTTAATTGAAATAGAATAAACAATAACTGAAATAAAAAATAATAAAACATCAGTTAGCTGCAAGACAATATTTCTAATTTTTGTAGTACTAAAATGACTAAAACAGAGAGAGAAAAATGACCAAAAACTATAGACATTTTAAAAAAAAATTCTTAACTTTAATGAAAATTATAACAAAAACAGAATTAAAAATATGAATAAAAACTTTAATTGTATAGCAGTGATACTAAAATAACGCTGCTATGTGGGCAGTATTTTACTGCAAGGTCCTGTTTTTTTTTTTTTTTTAATGAGTTGAGAAGAGCGATTTCTTAATTGTCTGATTTAAAAAGTGCTCCCATCTGAAAGCAGCCTTGTGAGGTTTGCATGATCTGATGCACTCTGATCTGATTTTTCTCTGGCGCCACCTGCAGGTGCGTATGGCCCTGAAGAGGGCAGAGAAGGAACTGGAGTCTCGCAGCAGCTGGTCTCCTCCTGATGCCCTGCAGAAATGGCTGCAGCTCACTCATGAGGTGGAGGTGCAGTACTACAACATCAAGAAGCAGAACGCAGAGAGACAACTGCAGGTGGCCAAAGAGGGGGTGAGCAGCATTTGTCGCAGTCATTCATTTAGCTAAGATGGAGCAATGGTAAAAACATTTAGATTATTGATGACAGTGGAAAAAACTTTTTTTTTTGTCTTGATGTTCTGATTCTGATTCAGTGCAGCTTTGTTGTAGTAGTACAACCCTAGAATGTGGTAACAGACTTTAAAATGTTTTTAGAAATGTTGCGTGTTTAAAAATTCAATTAAGCATATATTTTAATATCAGAAAATAGATTATTTTATGTAATGTAAGGTTTGGCTTGGATTTAAAAATAAATATTTGATGAAAGAAAACCTTTAATAGATATCTGTAGATGGATTTAAAATAATATAATATAAAATAAATTATATAATATAATAATTTTCTTTAAAAAATGTCATATGGTTTAGGCTGAAAAAATTAAGAAGAAGAGAAATACTTTATTCGGGACGTTCCATGTGGCACATAGTTCTTCGTTGGATGATGTGGATCACAAAATACTTGCAGCCAAGTAAGTCACGCAAACATTCCTCAAAATTTCTGAGTTGTAATTTAAAAAATAGATGCAAACTCCTCACCTGGGGGGGGGGGTAATTTATAAATAAAGATATAAAATAATAAAGGGGGTAAATAAAGAACTGGGGCCAGTTGCATAAAATGTTTAGACTAGTCTTAAAAAGTTAGTCGTCTATTTTTTTTATTTTTTCCAAGACTGGTCATAACTTTAATTGAGTTATGAAAAGGTAGATTGGTGATATTTGTATTGGAAAAGTAAGACTGGCAACTGCTAGTTGGTCAAACTAGTTAAGACAGTCTTAACATGGTGGCTAAGTTTATGCAACTGGCCCTAGTTTTGTATAGTGTTTTATTTTTCTCTTTACTTCAAAAACTGTCTAAAAAGGTAATATGTTATGTATTTGAGGTCTGAGATGTGGGAACGGTGAAGGGCATTTAGCATTTTAAGTCAGCATTGCCATCTAATCAGCCAATATTGTCTTAAATGGCTTGCATAGCACTTCATCTTTTATAACATGGGATTTTGACCAAATATATTCAATCTTGATGTTTGTAGAATGTTGCAACAAGATGGTAAAATTTATTTATTTATTTTATGAAAAATTATAATTTTGGACAATAAAATTATAATTTTAGGTAATACAAAATATTTTTAAAATACCTTAAAGTAACTATAAATGAGCATGTAAAGCAAATATCTTTAAAATAAATTCCGTGTGGAGCATGCCCCTGATCTGCGCAATGTTCTCACCTTTTCCACCTTACCTCTTTGCATCTTTGAATAAATAATTGGGAAAAATAACCCTTAACACCTATCGCCTTTAATCTCTTTGTCTCCAGGCAAGCTCTGGGTGAGGTAACAGCAGCTCTGAGAGAGAGACTTCATCGCTGGCAGCAGATTGAGTTCTTAACAGGCTTCACGCTGGTCAATAACCCAGGCCTGCCCTCTCTGGCCTCTGCCCTCAACCTGGACCCCAGCTTCATGGGCGGCCGCGGCACACCCCAGCACTTCATGTCCGACGACATGGATGACATGGACGAGGACATAGTGTCACCAGGAACATTTCAATGTAAGGACTTGCCGGACAGCGATAGGGATAAGCCCCAGTCAGCCAAAGGCCAGCAAAGACCTCGTGGTGTTTTGTCCAAATCCAAAAATCCTTAGTTTTGAGCTATTTATGTTGTCTGTGTGAAAGTTCTGTCAGAAATGGTTATGTGCACTGAGTGTGTTTGCACATTTCTTATGTATGCTTTCTGCTGGAGTGTTTTCCCTCCATCTACAGGTCTGTTTTACACAGAGGGGAGTACTTCAAGATCTACGCTACACATTGCTGTCATATGTTTTTGAAATGTCAACTATGCACTTTGTACACATTTATTTATTTATTTTCAGTTTATTATGTTAAAGTCGATAGAGGGTTACAGAGTAGGCCAGAAGAAACGGGCCCATATGCAAGTTAAGTGGTCCAGTACTAGTCTGAAGTTGTGGATTGTAATACTCCATCTGAATGTGTGAAGTAATGTTATCAAACAAGCTCTGAGAAAATAGTTGTTTTTCCAGGTACAAAACGTGAAATAAAATTGGTGTTCATTGGGCAAAATTGATTAATTTTGAAATTTGTATTGCTGATTAGGGTTGGGCCGATAGACGATGCCATCGTCCATCACGGATGGCTGACAGACAACACGATGTTGAGCCGGCATCGTGATTCCTTCCCCCCCACCCCCTCTCCCACAAGCCGCTGCATCCCAATTCCGTGTTCGGAAAGGACATTTAAGTATACTACGGAACCCCTAAGGGGAATAAATAGCCTACGAGATGGGAGGATAATTTTTTTTTTTTTTTTTTTTTAAATACTTTCTCTCGCAATTATATCGTTGGGTAATTATAATTAAATTGCGGGCATCAGGGAACCGCTACTAATATGCAGGCAGGGCACTTAAACCGCTTTCGAATGTGCACTCTTCTTTTACTTTCACTTTCGAGATTCATGATCTTACAGACTCTGTACTACGGAGCAGCAGTACCAAACATTTTACAAGATTAGATGTGTATCAGTGGTGCTCAGTATCTGCAAATCATTCGTCATCGTCCTATCAGTCATCTCTCCTTACTCTGTGTATGTGGTAAGTGAACTTTCATGTACTGTAATGTAACAGGCTGCTACTGTAGCAAGCGGCTAACCATGTCCACTTAGTGGCTCCGTAGAACGCGCTATTTGTTTTCTGTGCGTTTCTGCATACGGATTCACGCTTCAGGCACACCCCTAAACCCGCCCCCCCCGATGTCATCGTCCATCACGATGTTTCACTGTAGACATCGTCTGATGTTAATTTGGTAGACATCGCCCAACCCTATTGCTGATCTCTCTTCCACAATATATCTTAAGGCCCTGTGTCCACCAAAAGGGTTTTTACTGCAAGGCGCTCGGCTGAAAACACCCAGCTGTGAGCGCTTGAGAGCACTTCTGCGGAACAGCATATTTTTTTCAGTTGAGACACTTTGGTTGCTATGATATGGAATATCTGTGGAAGTGTAATTAGTATCTTATTTTGCAGATAGTTTATTTATGAATATAAACATTGTTGACAATATAAAGTACTTGCTCTGGCCCTGGTTTTAAGTGATTTTGTTCCGTTGTTGTGCTTTTGTTGTCATCTGTCGCTGTTATACAAGTAAGATGTGGCAGTTGGTCAGTGTTGAATTTGTCCTGCCCATCCTCCACTGTGATTGGTTAGCTGACTAAAAGTGAAAAAGATGCGAAAAAGACGCTCAGCACGCTCCTGCCATTTTAAAAAATGCAGTGCTCCCATTGAAAACAATACAAAAAAATAGACGCTAGCCTTTGGAAAAAACACTTTGGTGGACACGCAACCCAAGTGCTGTTCTAACAAATAGGAAGTATTTATAGCTATTTTCAGATAAGAACTCAAATCCTTTTAGTTTTTTTATTTAATTGAGTAAAGGATTGCCAAAAAATCGAACTGTAGAAGTCTGTTCTTGTAGCACTGTGTTAGTAGTACAGTTATTAACAGTTGCACCCCTACCCTGCCCCTTACCCCCTCCAGATGCAGCGTGGCTAATTGGCCGCCGTGCAAGTGATCTCTGGTCTTTGAATTCGGATTGCCAGTCATTTTGGAAGTACTCTGGTGGGCTAAACTACCATGCCCTTCACCCCAACCACTCCTCTCACTTCCTCTTGTTTTCCTGAACCACTCTCTTTAAAAGCGATATGCTGCTCATAACCCTGGACAGAAAGAAACTCTCCAGTGTACACCTCTCAATCTTGCTCTTGTCCACACCTGTGAAATGGTTTACTCTGAAATGCATGATCTCTCTTAGCCTGTTTTGTTTTCTAATTAATCACATATCACTAAGAAAATTATTGACTTGTAAGTCAATCCTTACATGATACTATTATCTTAATTAGCTTGAAATTGATATGAAATCAAATAGACTCTTTTACTTCCCTAACACGCATTCCTGGTCTTATCATAAACAATTAATTGGTAAGCTAAGACAATTAATTGGTAAGCTAAGTATAAGTATAAAGATAGCCTTTGTAATGTTTCATCAAAGTATAGTACCAATCCCTTTTGGGGTTTTTTCAAGATCTAATCAATTCCTGATGGATCGAAACAAGATATGTACTATAAAAAATGCATGAATTGGTTGGTTAGGGTCCAAATATGTCCACAACTTCCCTATTGTCTATTTATGAGAAAAGCCATCAAGTTTGTACATGCCTATACATTTTTCCTTCTTGGCACCCACCTTAGTCTCACAGTTTCTTGTTTCTCCTTCTCCAGTTTGCCACTCGTCACCCAATGTTATTTTAGTGTCTGCATGCTCCGAGTTGTTTCTCTGTGTGACCTTATTGTTTTGTGCCCCTACAGCTCCCAGTATGATGTCACTCCGGCAACGGCACATTGACCCGCAGCTGGCCATGGGTTCGCAGAGGTTGGTAGAGAGTTGTCTCGCACTTGGTGGGCAGGAAGGGGAGGGTAGCTTGTACTCATCCAGGCATAGGACGGTGCTACGCCAGGCGCGCAGCCAATCTTTTGGGCAGTTTGACGCTCTGGGACTACCTCCTCTTTCCTCAGCAGTGTCCCATCCTGCTATCTACTCTGCTGCCTCATCCCACACTCCCCACTCTTCCTTCGCTACTGCCTCTCATGCATCCCACTATCACTCTTCACATTTCCAGCCCATGGACACAATTCCAGACCTCCCCTATGATGCCAACCCAGAGCGCCCCCACCGTTGCGGTAGCTATGGGTATCACTTCATTCTGTTGTGCTTGTTTTGTGCTTCTCACCTGGCATGATCCTGGGACTTCGTCCAAAACATTTAACAGGACTCTTTTACCACACATTTCACACTTTCTGGTGAACCACTACTTGTGGGGTTTGTTGCTATAATTTGCTATACTTACTACAGTTAATGACACTGCAGCTTGCAACTTGGCTGTGTAACTTCCTGTGACGTTCTACTTTGTTGCTTTCATCTGTTCTTGCACCGTTTGTCCCTTAACTTTGAACCAGTTCTCACATCTGCATGCCTGAAATGACCATGTTGTGCAGGGGTGGCCAACATTCGGCAGAGTCTAGCTCAGGGCTCTTCAACTCCAGTCCTGGAGACTTTAGTTTCAACTTTAATTAAATTGGGACTGGATTTGGACTTGGACTTGAAGAGTCTTAATTAGCTCGAACGTACCCCAACACACCTGTCTGGAAGTTTCTAATAGTGCTGAAGACCTTGATTAGCTTGTTCACATGTGCTTATTAGAGATTGGTACTAAACTCTGCAAGACAGTGGCCTTCCAGGAGCAGGACTGGACACCCTTATTGTTGTGTGTCTCTGTTACAGTTGTCCAGTCACATTCCTCGAGGACCACCTTCCTGTAGAGTTTAGCTTCAACATGCAACAGTACATCTGCCTGAAAGCAGGAGCAGACTTGGACACCCCTGCTCTGTTAGCTTGCACTTTTCTAGCACTGGGTAGTTGAGCCTTGGCATGTTGTGCTTCAGTTTAGACAACTTTTGAGGTTGGAAATGTTGCCTGCATAAGGGTTTAACAACTCACTGGTGAATTCAGGTAGCAGTAAATGCAATGTTACCTTACATATAACCAACAAGTTGTCTTGGTTATTTAGGACTAGTCTGATATCTCACTCATTTCTTGATGCTAATTTCACCATTTTCATTCACAGGGACTTGAATCGCTCCGACTCCGATTCCTCCTTGTGTATATCCCAGACTGGTGAGCAGCTACGCCTATCCTACAGTTCCAAAGGCTTCCCTGTGAAGCCCACTTCACTCCTGCATGGCCCCCATTCACGCTCTGAAGAGGGAGCCCACTCCCATTCACACAACGGAGGCAACAGAGTTCACGATGGGGGCGCATCTCCGGATGGAGGTTCTGATAGTCCCATATTAATGAAGAAGGTGTATGGCATAGAGAAATCCGCCAGTATGAGCGAGATCCTCGTCTCCCAGGCGGTGATGTCCATGTCGGAATCCTCACGCTCCTTAAGCCCAAACTCCACTGAACCCGATACGCCGTCCCCCACTGGACTGACTGGGGGGAAGGCTGGAAACCGCATACCCCAGATCTCCTCAAAAAAGAGCCCCATAGAGGAGGACAGTGGCTCCACAGGTGAAGACACTGACTCTGCTGCCAGTCGCAAGAAACATACCTTCAAGATCTTCAAAAAACAGAAGAAATAAGACAACTGGACAACTGTTTTGTTTTTCCCTTACTTTTCTTTTTGTCGTATTGTTGATATAAATGTTTTGATTTGTTTTTTCCCCTTCTGGTCAGAAGTTACGGCACAACCAAACACCTTTCCAAGGTCTTTATGGAAATGTTTGCTTTTTCAGATGAACACGTAGGAACAAGCATGGTTTTGGGGGTGGGTTGGAACGATACACTAGTGGGAACGGGATGGACCATTTTTTTTTGGAGAATGTAACGCATTATTTATTCAGCAGGAGACAGTGCCAGACTTTCAAAGGAATCTTCCCTCTGATGGACTTTTGTTTCCTTGTATAATCTGTATCAGTTTGCATGTCTTCGCCTTTGTTTGATTGAACTTTGAATGCTCCTAGATGTTTGCTTGGTTCTTGCTCCCCTTTGCTTAAAACGCGAAATAGCCTGGTTCTTTCGTTTCTATCAGCACACTCCTGTCTTTCAAGTTAAAATGAATTGTCAGCTGAACGTTTAATGGTACTCTTCGATAAGTGTTTGTCGATGTTCAGAGAAACTGTAAAAGGGCTGAACTATCAGTGTGAAACTCCCCTCAAATATGTTGCACTATTTCTGAATGTCGATATGTTGGTTTTGTAAAGAACATTTAGAATATGCTGGAATACGCACTAAAACGTTTACACAAACCATGACACTGAACGTATCTCCAAGGCTTCAGGGATTTGTAGTATGTTGAAGAATTACATGATTAGAATATTTGATCATTGTTGATCATTCCAAATCATTTAGAAAATACAAGTTGGGGTATGAATATGCACATTGATGTTTTTTTGAGCATTTACTTTTAACCATGCCCCTGCTGACTCTTTCTAATGACATCATCCAAGGTCCAAAGAAAACATGTCGTTTTTTAAAAAACAAAAAAAATGTACGGTGAATGCACACTTCACTTTGTTCAAATTACAGAGTAATTACAGCTTCAGCAGATCTTGCCATCTTGTATTCAAAGTGCCAAACTAAAGCCACCATCCAGAAAATGTATACACTTCCCAAAGGTTATATTTTGGTTCTGTTAGATCACTGATCTGAGATCTCATAGGTTTGCTATAAAGGTGCAGATTTTCCAAATTGTGGTGGAAGGGTGGGTGTATACATTTACTTCTGACATGTTTGAAAGAGAGCTTTGATATATTTTGTTCCTGCTGAATTAGGTTTTTTTTTTTTTTTTTACCCACATGAAGTCGAATCCTTGATTTAAGGTGCTCTTTTTTATCATTTTAAAGCTAGACCACACACAATTGCGGTTATAATGGAGTGACTTGCCTTAAAATGGTCAGATGTTCGGGCAGACTGATTTTACCACTGTGCATTTTCTGAGGAAGTAGAGACCATTCTCTGTTCTTCTTGTGGTTTACATGATGTTCACTAAGATAAATGTCTTTTTATCCCCGAGCACTGAAAATTACAAGCACACTTTCTGAAAAGAGAGGGGGTTAAGAATCAAAAGGCTTGGTGAGGGATGTCACTATGCATTTTATTAGTTTTTACCCACAAGCTTTGAAGGTCCAACGTATCCACGAACCTGGAGGCAAACCAAAGCAGCGCTGCACGAAACAGCTGTCATTTCTTTTGTGAAAGATGGTACAAGACCACATCCAAATGTATATCAACCAATCAGTCTTTAACAGATATACAACTGTGCAGAAGTATTTGTTTCATCTGTGCCTCTTTTGCACGAAGAAGCTCTTTTGTCAGTGAGTATGTCAGTGTGCGCCCATCAGTCTGGTCCAGTAAACCGTGTTGATGCATGTTCTCAACACCAGTTCTCAAACAAGGATAGGGGAGAGACAGGAGCTGTTTTAGACTGTTCCCCTTTAGATATTCCTGTTCACTTCTCTGTTTGAGCTATTTATGCCTATACTGTACAGAAAGAGGTGGAGAAACAAAGTAAAAATGATAATTTTGCATCTTCTGTAATGTTCAAAACTGTAGTCTTCAAATTGTATGGCACTCCTGCATGAAAGCAATAAAAAAGTTTTAAAACGAGTGACATTTCCATTATTCTGTATTGTTTTTTCCCAGTAATATATACAGTGGCCCCAAAAATATTTGTAAATCCATCGTTCTATCTATCCATCATTCTATCTAATGTTTGTTCTATCTGTTGTTTGTTCTATCTAGATAACCAGCTAGCTATCGTTCTGTCGATAAATTGTTCTATCGTTCTTTTGATATTGATCTGTCGTTCTAGATATCGTTCTGTTGATATATTGTTCTATCGTTCTGTCTATCATTCTATCTACTGTTCTATCTTTGTTTATCTATTTATCTATATCTATCCAGGTAGTTGGCGTTCTCTAGCAATCTTTCTGTCGATATATTGATCTATATATTTTGTTCTATCTATTGTTATAGCTATTATGAAGATGTATTGTTCTATCTATTATTCTATCTACTGTTCTACATTTCTGGTTATCTATCTATCTAACATTCGTTCTATCTATCGTTCGTTTGTTCTATCTAGCTAGCTATCGCTCTGTTGAGAAATTATATCGTTCTTTTGATATATTGATATATCATTCTAGATATCGTTGTGTCAATATATTGTTCATCTATGTCTAGGTAGCTAGCATTCTGTAGCTATCTTTCTGTCGATATATTGATCTATATACTGTATATTGTTCGATCTACTGTTCTATATTTCTGGTTATGTCTATCTGTCTGTCTGTCTCAGACAAATAGATACACTGTAAAAAAAAAAACCGTAGTTTTTACAAAATTTTGGCAGCTGTGGTTGCCAGAATAATTTTGTAAAAAATACAGAAAAACTGTAAACACATTTACAGAAAAAAATCATGGTATAAAACTGTAATTTACAAACAAGGAAATTTGAATGTGAACCAGTAAATTCAACAACACACACTGCTATTAAAATCTGTTTTGTACCTTTAACATACTGACAACCACCATAATAACACAGGTGGTAAAAGAGAAAGCCACATGAAGAATCAAAGCTCATCACAAGAAGTATATACTAATATATAGAAGGTGCACAGAGTCATTCATGCAAACAAAACACCATCATGGAAACACATGATACTTAAATAATGCAATAAACTTTCATTAAACAACAGAAGATGTAACATAAAGCCCAAATGCACATAACTGATAACAAAAACTATTAAAAAACATGATTATTTAAACAAAATGTGGAGTGTCATGCAGGGAATTCTGGGAATATCAGTTTACAGTTTTTGACTGTAAATTATACATTGATTTATTTTTTACTTCTAAAAACTGTATAATTAACAGCATTTTGCTGTAAAATTACATTAAATGTCTGGTTAGATCTTTTACAGTTTTTCAGTGTATATAGTATGGGAACTTACTGTTAACCTATTAAGTTTTTTCAGTAGCGTTTTTACAAAATTATACAGTTAAAATTACACTTATTTTTTACAGTGTAGATCTGTTTGCAATGTCCCATATGTAAATATTTACATTTATTTATGTACTTGTATGAGTTGGACAAGGGTGGAAAGACTTCATTATCCATAATGCCACTTCCTGTTATTCCAATTCAACTTGGATGTGACTAATTTAATATTTTTTTTAAAATAACTTGAAACGGAGCTAATTCTTAAATTATGAAATTCCAGACATTCCTTGGCATATCGGCACAGGGCACAGTTATAGCATAATTTTAATACTGCATTGGGTGCTTTTTAATATATTAAACATGTAGGAAAGCTGTACTATATTCCAAAGCAAAATGCGGTTGTCCAGAATCTTATACAGCACTTAACCTGAGAGTAATTATTCATGAGCTATGCTAAGTTTGCGTTAGAGGGTGGAACACCTCCGTTCTGTTTGCTTAAACTCTTCCACCTGCAGCTCAAACAGGATGTTATCCCGGGCCTGTTGGCGGGCTCAGGTACCTGCTTTGGCGTTTGATCACATGAAACCCTGCACTGCAACGGTCCTTGATGCGGATATGGCGCAACCAGCCAAATAACGCAACAATATGCGCGACTGTGCACCATGAACGCAGCAAAAAGCTTCATTTTAATCAGATACGAGTTGTTTTGTTTGATCCAAATCTTCTGGTGGTTGTTGGGTTTCGCAAAGGAATGATGGGGGACCTGCCAAAGAGATTTTACTGCTTGTGTTTACATGTCATTATTTCTGTAAGTACGGTGAGTGCATTTCAGATGCAAATTCGAGGTAGTTTACATCCATAATTAAATGTGTCTGTTGTTTATTTGTTTATAACCAGATGTCTTTCACTGACTGTCTGAGCCGATCCAGCACAGGTAATGTGGCTTTCCTTGACGCACCTGACGCGCCCGTCTCCAACTGTCCTTTACGCGTTAAGTACAGCTGTTTTCAGTCGTCCGTAGTGCATGTTCAGGTTCTGGTTTCTTTCGATACTGGATCTACCTCAGTCGTTTTCCACAAATACTGGACCTGCGATCCAGGACATACCAGAACCCGTGTGGTGACCGTGAGTTTTCCAGACTGGCTTGTGTACCGACCTGATTGGATACTACGCGGTTCTGACTGGGTTCTCAGCTGTTTACTGCGTGCTTGGATCGGACCGGATGAGTCCACCGGACCTGGCAGGTTTCCTGGAACCAGTGTGACGGTTCCCCTCGATATTCACTCACCACTGAGTCGACCCTTCAAACAACACCAGCTTTGTGCCAAATGGGACACAGCTTTGCTCTGGAGAGTCAGAAGAGGTGACATGCCACAGTGCTTGGAGGAAAATGGTACATAAATGGCACAATAATTCCCTTTTTAAGTGTTTTTATTTGCAAGTTTAATCATAAAAAGTGCATGTGCTACATTTTTTTTCCCCCACAAGTTTTCACACTCTTTTCTTTTAAGAGGTGGCATCTCTTCTTTCCTCAATTTTTGCTTCTACTGGTGAACGTTATGGCATCATCAAAACCCTCCAGCCATTCAGAAATGAAGTTTTGGAAGGGCTGAGAATCAAATCCATCTATTATCCCTGGTGAGAGCTTCTGCATTTCTACTTCTTTGGCAACAAGGCTTAAGATTATCATTTAATTCACGGAATAACTTTATGATTGGTGGTTTGGACTTTATAGGTTTGCTGTTTCACTTTGGGTTTTGTTGGAGAAACCTTGCAGTAACCATTTATGTGGACTTCTGTTCCACATTGATGCTGAAAATAATTACGCCACCCCTACAATGTTCCTCACTGACACTGGTAAGACTGTGAACCACTCAGAACCACTCATTTCTGTTTGTGATCAGTTACAATATTCACTTTTGTCTGATTCTTTCAGGTAAGATTCACGTCCAGGTGCATGGAGATGCCGGGCACTCCTCAGCGTTCCTTTCTTCTTTTAAGGTTCCTCTTCATCAGTGGTGTCGTATCAGCCTGGAGATTCTTGGACGTGTGGTGAGAGACTAGTTTATGGATGCATACATGTGTATTGATCTCTTATTATTGCATGATAGTTTGGTAACAAAATGTCTGAAAATATTATATTTGCACACAGCCTTGCTAATACTGTTGGCAAATGTGATTCAATATTTTGCAGCACAGACGTTTGCCCATGTAATTTGTGGCTCAGTAACAATAACATTCATACACTTCTCTACT
Organism: Schizothorax lantsangensis; assembly: GCA_027422415.1. NCBI lineage: Eukaryota > Metazoa > Chordata > Actinopteri > Cypriniformes > Cyprinidae > Schizothorax > Schizothorax lantsangensis. Next base: position 6,028,626 of record CM049857.1, on the reverse strand, counting down.
GTAGTTTGATTCACTATTCTAGTGCGAACTGATCCAGTCATATTTGAAACTCATATTCTCATATTTCCCTCTCCTGTAGGCCCAAATTTCTATTGCATGTATGGAAGGGCAGCAGAAATTTGTTAGCACAGCTGAGCATGTGTAAGAATCTTCATTTAAAGCAGTAAAACTTAAATTTCATAACTGTTGCATTAAGAAAGATCTGGTGTTTTGTGCAGATTTGGCAAGAACATCATGTTGGATGACACACATGGATATTTTGTGATTGGTGGAGGTAAATTCATACGAGGCATTGAAGGATATTATGGACCGGCTACATACTATCGTATACAGGGGCTCCCAGCTGACCAGGTAGGATATAATAGCATTTTTAGTTTTTTATATTATATATTTATATTCATGCATATGGTGAATTATTTTTGAAAGTGACTTACATTGCATTCAAAATATACAATTATAACCGTTTATGCATTCCCTGGGAATCAAACCCATGATTTTGGCATTGCTCTATATGAACTGAGTATACTCTGAGTTTCTTTGAATATACTATTCAAAATTCTATTCCCCTGAACTAAGCATAGTGATATTTTACATCTTCACAGGCTGAGATTCACCTTCCTCCTGTAATATCAAAAGTGAATATAACCGGATGGTTCCAGTCTTGTGAGAATTTCAAATCAGAGCTTTTTCTGTTTGCAACAGATCACACTCTCACAGTAAAGAGACCATCAGGTCAGTACCACGGGTGTCCACTAGCTGGCACTAGAGATCAAAAATGATGTTTTTGTCATTGTCTACAGTTGTTTGCTTCACCACATCAATATTCACATGCAGACAGCTGTTTGGACACATACACAGAGTTGCTACTGAATCACAGTACCGTCAACTCAACAGATCAGTGCATGTTCTTCGAAACAAATCCTTACAGACGCCACGTTGCACAGTTAACCAAACTACTATCACAGAAATATGGTAAGATTGTATTTAAACAGTTTATTAATAGGTGTTCACATTATACACACTCTACTCTTCAAAGGTTTGGGGTCAGTAAGATTATATGCAGTCTATATGAGTTTATTGTTACCTGTTTTGTAGGCAGAGTGAATGCATCGGCTGTGGGCAGGATTCTGTACGCTCTAGTCCTCCGTAAGATCAGTACAGCTCACAGTCTGGATGTTATAACCAGGATGATGCCTTTCCTGCTGCAGTCTGGCTGCTTGGGAGACAATAGAGCACTACATCTGTCCTCTGTGCTGTACAGCAGTGGATTCGGAGTCAGGAGACAGCCGTACAAGGTGTGTGTGTTAGGGGTAATGTGGCAGTCAGGTTTCTCACGCATCAGTTTTACATGTCTAATTGTAATCTGAACACTGAATAAAGTGAATGAGGATTAGTAGTTTAACATGAAACCTGATGTGTGGCACTGCAGGCTTGGCTGTTGTCCCTGTTGGCAGCTCAGAAGGACTGGAGGTTGGCGCTCTTGCGTTTAGGGCATATGCACCGTCTTGGTGACCTGGAGGTGACCCCTGACCGTGAACTTTCCTATGCTTATTACATTAACATCGCAAGACAAACCAGCATGGATCAGAAGAATCCCTCCCCACAGCAAGTAAGAGACTTTTTTAGTGCTGTCAAATGATTAATCGCATCCAAAATAAAAGTTTTTGTTCACATAATATATGTGTGTGTACTGTGTATATTTATTACGTATATATGAATACAAACACATGCATGTATATATTTAAGAAAAATATGTAATGTTTATATATTAAATATTTATATATAAAATAAATTATATGAATATAAATATATACTGTATGCGTGTGTCTTTATATATACATAATAAATATACACAGTACACACACATATATTGAGTAAACAAAAAGTTTTATTTTGGATGTGATTAATCGTTTGACAGCACTAAGTGTATTTTTTGAAAACAACCCTCAAATTTCTCAAATCATGGAAGATGGTTAAAAAAAAGATAGGAGGAAAAATTATATTATTTCTATTGTATTTCTCTAGATATGTCTGTATTATGTTTGTTTTTACATTTTCTTGCAAAACTTGTGGTGTTCCAAGAAACATTTGCATCGGCTCGCTAAACTTTTGCGTTCCCACAAGACATCGTTCACTCACAAAACAATTGTGAAGGAAATAATGAGAAACCATAGTTTTGAGAACACAAATGTTCTGCAAGAGAACAGCATAGTTTTGTGTGAAAATGTAATAGTTGTTCATGAAAACACAATATTTTTGCGCAAAAACAATAGTTTTGCAAGAAATTCTTTTCTTTCTTTTTTTTTGCGATAATGCAATATTTTTCTGTGAGAACACAATGGTTTTGTGAAAACACCATAGTTTTTAAAAGGCAGTAGTTTTTCTCAAGAATGCAATGTTTCTTGGGGGGGAACGCAATAGTTTAGAGCGAAGACGTCACGCAAATGTTTTGCTAGAGATTGCAAAGTTTCTCGAGGGAATGTAATACTTTTGTGAAAGAACACACCTTATTTTTGTGAGTGCAGTAGTTTTGGATGAGAACGGAATAGTTTTGCTGGAAAACGCAATTTTGTGTGAATGCAATAGTTTTGTGTGGGAATACAAAGTTTTCAAGGGGAATTCAATAGCTTTGAGCAAGAAGGCAAATGTATTGTTAGAGAATGCAAAGTTTCATGGGGAACGTAATACTTTTGTGAGAATGCAAAAGTATATTTTTTTCCATCACCATGTCCCCTTAGGGGCTCTGTAAACTTCATCTTGTATTATGGGGGATAAATTAAATTTCAGTTTTCAGTTTTAATACGGAGTTTAAAAAGAAAAATGAGGCTGTGAGGCACAGAAAAGCATTGAAAATATCTTTTTGTTCAGTCAGACTGAGTAAATGTGCTTCATTTCCTTCACAGCTGCATTTTTTTTCTTTGGCATCAAATTTAAGACTCTTTCAAGGTCATTATGAAATTAGATTCACATAAAAACTCTTACATGTGACCCTTAAATTTAATGTGTTGTGCAAAGCAATTTTAATAGCTTCCTAAATAACATTTTGTGTTCTCTGTAGACTTTTGTTGAGTTAATCCGTTTAAATGATGAAGAGACCCTGAAGGCCCAAACCAATGAAAACGACGATCTGTTTCACTGGCTGAAGCTGCAGGCACGAAGTGGAGTGGCTGAAGCTGAGGTACTAAAACTCACATCCAGTAAAAAAATCAAATGCACAGAATGTTTCATTTTTATTGCAGTTTAAAAATAACTTTTCTATTTGAATATATTTTAAAATGTAATTTATTGCTGTGATGCAAAGCTGAATTTTCATCATCAGCACCTTCAGAAATCATTCTAATATTCTGATTTTGTAGCTCGAGAAATATTTATGTGTATTAATGTTGAAAACGGTTGTGCTTATTAATATTTCTGACCCTGAACTTTTAAATGGTGGTTTATTTATTGAATTCATTTTTTTCTTTAGCAAGCAATGGGGCGCATGTTATTCTGGGGTCAGCAAGGAGTGTCTCCAGATATTCAGACAGCAGTGAAACACTATGAGAGAGGTGCAACCAAACTCCATGACCCCGTGTCCATGTACGACTACGCCATTGTGCTCCTTACGGTCAGGATCCTTTGTCTTTGCTCTTATATGCAATCCTCAATCACTGATTCTTATGCTTCATTGTGTGATGGTTCATAAAGAATATCTGATTTGGCCAGCAGAGGGCAGTCTTGCAAAAGCATTTAAAATGAATGTTGCTGAAGAGAGGTTAGAGGAGATCAAATGTACTAAAGATCATATTTTCTTGTATTAACAGGGTCAAGGAGTTCCAAAAGATGTTCAGAGAGGCGTGACATTCCTGAAGAAAGCAATAGAACAGGTATATATTGCAGGTGCTGTGTAAAAGTTTGTTTAAAACCAGTTTTTTTTTAAAACTGGGGCAAGAGGACTGGAACGGGGTGCTAGGGAGTTTGTGAAAAATGAAGGAAAATTTGTAAATAATACTAAAATATATACATATAACATCTGACAATACAGTACTATGGTGAGAAGAAAAAGGGGGCCTGAAAGGGAGTGCTAGGGGGTTTGTGGAAAATTAAGGAAAATATGTTAAAATAAATAGTAAAAATAAAGTTGTTTAAATAAACATTGAAATATTGTAATGTTTTTAAATAAGTTGATTTTAAAGGTATATACAGTATATTTTATATAAATGTGTTTTTTATATATATATATATATATATATATATATTACATGCATACATGCATTCATCTGACAGTATAGTACTATAGTGAGAGAAAAACATGTAACATAAGAGGAACTAAATATTTTCCAAATAATATTTTGCTCATTATTTATATATATATATTTGTTGTTTTTTTCACAGTAAATAAATTGGTCTTTATACGTAAAATATATAGTTGCCTTTTCAATTTTAAGAATGGGGTTCGTCATTTTGTGGTTTTGGAAATTTGGGGATTTTCAAAGATTGAAAGCCCCTAGTTTAGCTTTCATTTCTTGTGAATATTCATATATTAATTAAACTCAAATGGCATCTGCACAATGGTTGTTTTGTAGTTAATTGTTATATCCTGGAGTATTTTGGCTTTAATAGTTATGAGGTAACTAATAAATATAATTTGATTATTGAATGCAAGTGCAAATGCTCTTAATTTATGTTACTGAATGTAATGGATGCTCATGTGTTTCATTGTTTTTACTGACATATTGAGAGTATATCACTCAATCCATGACCTGTAAGTGATTTTTCCATCCTGCAGGGGTCTGTTCCTGCTATCACTGCTCTGGGCTGGTACTACGAGAAGTATGAGAAGGATTACGAGAAGGCTGTACATCTGTGGGAAGAAGCTGATGCCAAAGGTCACCCTGATGCTGCTATGAATCTGGGAGTTTTCTACTCTCAGGGCCTCTATCCTGGCCAACCTGCCAACCAGGTAAACACTCGCATGCTGATGTGCTTTTAAACCTCTTAATAATCAAATAAAGTGTTTCTTTAACTATGACTTTGCTTCTTCATCAGTTTGAGGCATATAAGTACTATTTAAAGTCAGCCCAGAGAGGACTCTTAAACGGTGGCATTGAATTGGCTGATATTTGGATTCATGGGATTACCGGCCGAGTTGCCAGACGCCCGGCAGATGCTGTTCTGTATGTAACTCATAATAATATTATGTAATAATAATATATATTTTTAATGTAGATATAAAACCAAGCTTTATCAACCATTCACGAGCATCATGCAACTTATCAAATTTGGCTCAAAAATCTGAATGTGCTCGTGTTCACTCAGTGTGAATGGGCATGATGCCTCTGCTACCCATAATTCCCTAGTTGTTAAAGAGATTCAGCTTGTATTGTGTGGCACCAAGTTATTTCTAGTTCATGTTTTGCTATTGCATTTATAGGAAAGGATTTTTTCTCTTTCTCTTTGGACTGTAGTTGGGTTAAATGGGCATCTGAACAGAATGGATATCTGGGAACAGTCTTGAGGAACGGACTGAATGCCTATTTCAGAGGAGACTGGTAAACCTTTCAGTTTGAGTGGCCACAGAGTTATAGATGCAGATATTAATCTATAATGCTCATAATATTACATTACAGCATGAATAGCCTTTTAGATTTCATTTACATTTGAAAAGGATGTTGCAAATGCCACTTTCTATTGTTTTCTCTCTCTCTCTCTCTCTCTCATATTGTTGCAGGATCATGTCTTTGATTTATTATCTGAGTGCGGCAGAGAGTGGATTTGAAGCAGCTCAGTTTAATGTGGCGTACCTGTGTGAACTCAACTCAGTGAGTCCATTCTAAACTGTGTCTTTAGATTCAGATGAACATATTCACTTCTTTAGCTTTGATAGATGTGTTATATGTTTATATTGTAGGGCTCTTTGGATCCAGTGCTGGTGACTCGGTGCATGTTAAGATATTATAACATGTCGATACAGGCTCAAGATCCGGCTCCTTATGGTAATTTAACAAATCTAAGACCAAAATATATAAATTAAAATGGTGTGAAAATGTATTGTATATCTGTTTTATCTCTTTGTTGAAGACATTTATAACAAATATAAAGCGTAAATAACTTTTTGGAAAGTATTTTTGTTTATTTAAAAAAAAAAAGAAATTTTATGAATTTGATGGGGAAAATATATTCATTCATTTAATTTTATTTAAAATTTATTTTTTTATTTACATTTTTTTATTTATTTTTAATGGGGAAAAATATTTATTTAATTTAGTTTTACATTTATTTTTATATTGTTTTTTTCCCTTATTTTTTTAACTTGTATCATTATATTTCTAGTTAATAAATTCTAGTTATAAATCCATATTAGGGTCTGGTTATTTACATTAGATCTGAAAAGGTTGACAACCGCTGCAGTAGAATATAAAATGAATGTAATTTAGTGTGGGATACAGAGTGGCAGTCATATATCTTTATATTGAACTGAAATGCTCGTCGTGAAGGGCACCTGAGGTTTGACTCGATGTCCTGCGTCAGTGCATCAGTACATGTGCTCTCTCTCAAGCTCCCTGTAGCTTAAGCTGGAGTCTCTGCATGAGGTGATGGATGTTTGTTTCCCTCTCAGCTTTGATCAGAATGGGAGATCTGTTCTATGTTGAACAGGCTTTGGGCAGAAAAGAGGTTTCTGATGCCGCAGAGCTGTACAAGCAAGCAGCTCTCAAGAACGAACCACAGGTACCTGTATCAGCAAATGGCAAATGGACAAAGTCTAACCTTTCTAACCTAAAGTCATTATTTAGAGAAAATTAAAATTATTTTTGTGTGTTCATACAAGGTATGTTTGTTTATTTAGTTAGTTATTCTAACAAGCTTTGTTTGTCTTAGTTTGTTAGTTTTTGTTTGTTTATTTTTTCTAACAAGTGATATTTGATTATTTTAACAAACATAATTGTTTATTTGTTCTGAGAAGTGCTTTGTTTTGTTTGTTCCAACAAACTTTATCTCTTCTAACAAACTGTTTATTTTATTTTTATTAAAGTGCTATTTTGTTTTAACAGCAATATTTGTTTATTTTTTTCATTTGTTCTAATGCACAATATTTATTTGTTCTAATAGGATTTATTTATTTATTCAATTTTGTGTTTTGCTTTATTATTATTATTATTATTACTTTTTTGTGTGTTTTTGTTTTTTCAAGTTGTTTTGTTTGGTTTGTGTTTGTTTTTCGTTTCACTGAATTCATTTGAGATTTGTTTTCGGTCTCCTCAGGGTTGGTATAATCTTGGCCTGCTTGTCCAAAGCGGAGAGTCTCTGCCATTCAGTGTGCTTTCTGAGCTCAATTTGCTCCACCTTCACTTAACAGACCGACAGACGCTTCTCAGCACCCTGTACCAAAGGTAAGACAACACCACAATCATGAAACATTCAGACTGCCATTATCCACTTCAGATGGCTCAGTTGTACTGTTCTAACAACCTATAACAGCATGTGTATTTCTCCATCTTTTCCGTAGATGTAGAGAGACCAATAGCACCGATGCCTACCTGCCCTGCACACTGGCACTGTTCAGCGCACACCTGCAATCTTTACAACTACATCAGGATACTGCGATAAAGGTCTGTATTTTTGTCTTTAAAGTAGAAATATTGATTTTTGGCTGTCTGGACCAAAAGCGTACTGTAGCTTGGACAATTGAATGTAATTATAAAGTCACACACAAAAAAGAAAAGAAAAACAGCCTGGATGAACTCCTTGTTGTTTAATTTGTTTAATAGTGTATAATTGCATGATCGCCTCATTGGGAAGCTCCTGTGGTTACTGTGTTAACATCATAATGATTTGTCTCTGAGATTGTCTAATGATGAGGGAGTCATTTTCACAAGTAGATGTTTCCTATGTTCCTGTAGCTCATTGCCACAGTTTCGGCTGCAGTTGGAACTCTGTCTTTTGTATTTGGACTAATTAAATGGAGGACAACACCACTCCACCAAACATCTCGATCCTAAACATCTGCTTCCAGCCAAACCCAAGGGGAGGAATCCTAAAGAAAACTGCTAGATAACTTTTATTATTCATTGTAAACAAGTCTCAATATTCTGTATGGTTTTCCTCCATGTGAAGCACTTGTTCAGTCCTCATTTTTGTGCCATTAAGAGATGCAGTATAATAACAAAATGCAGTATAACTTGAAATTGAAATTGAATTGAATTTAAATTCAGGTGAAAATCCTGTCATTTATTCACCCTCAAGTTGTTCCAAACTTGTACGAGTTGAAGACATTTTAAAGAATGCTGGTAACCAAACAGTTGCTGGTAGCCATTGACTTCCATAGTATGGAAAAAACACTATGGAAGTCAATGGCTACCGTCAACTGCTGTTACAAACATTCTTCAAAGTATCATCTTTTTTTGCTCAACAGAAGAAAGAAACTCATACAGGTTTGGAACAACTTGAAGATGAGCAAATAATAACAGAATTTTCTTTTTTTTGGTGAACTATGCTTTTAATGAAACTTTTTAGAGCAAAACAACAGACTTGCATATAAATGATCCTTTTTCTACAAGTACTTTTATAACATTTACATTTTACGATTTTTCTTCCTCATGTTTGTCACTTCAATCATCAGCGTTTCAAAAAATGACAAGTAAAATAAATAGTTCTTCTGAATAAAGTGATATTTTAAAATGTAATTCCTGTTGAACTTGTTGGCTTCTTGTTTCTGACGTGTCATTTCTTCTGAGAGCTCGTACCACTTTGGTGTCTCAAAGCAAACTCATTTTTCCCCCTCTTGGAGGTACGGTGTCCCAGCGGGGCCACTCTGCCTGTGTCTAATGAAAGAGTGCGAGGACTCCCCAGGCTTCTGTGCAGACTGATGCAAACAGCAGGTGTGCAGCAGGCTGTGATGTGCCCACGGCCACACCGGGGCCCCGGGAACACACACCGCAGCTCACGCTTAATTAAAACAACACGAAAAACTGACTAACCCTCAGAGAGAGGGAGTGCACCACACTGTGTCAAGTGTCCAATCATCAGGGGACGGTAATCTTACTGCGTTTACATTCAAATACTGTGATGCTTTCTGTGAGACCCCCATTCTGGTGCCTCGTCATGATTTATGCATTTCACTTGGGCTAACTTACAATATACCTAATATAAGATCTTTTATTAAATAGTTTTTCTAAATTGTTCAGGGAATATGTTGGACTCGGCACACCGTTCAATCAATGTAATAGCTAAAGAAACAAGTTTTAAAGTCCTCAATCATCCTGAGAAATTGCCTCTGAGCTGTCTTTCTCCCCGGCTGGCTTTTATGTGTAATTGCTGAACTTTAGATGATGTTTATGACTTTAAAAGGCACCAGAGGAGTGAGAGAGATTTGGCACTTTCCAGGAATAGGGTACAAAATAGGGCTTGCAGGTCTTAAATGTAAGTGAAAGGAGGTGCTTAGGCTTTCAAAAATGTTTTTCGTCCATCCCAGAAATTCAAACTAAATGTTAGCTTTATTATTATTATTTTGCATTACCAAATGTTGCTTTGCACAGTAGTTATGATGAACTGATCACTTTTTATTTTATTTTTATAACCGTTAACATTGAATTAGAACCAAATAAGAATTTGAAGGGAGGGGGACAGATGTTTAATGTTTAAACATTAATTAGTAATATTTAATAGTAATTATTTAGCAAGGTTACATTACAATATTACAATTTTAAAACTGACAGTAAATTATCAAAATTGAAACTAAAGACCTTTGAAAAATATTTCAAATTCTGTTCTGTTCCGTTTTATTCTATTCTATTCTTCAAAGAATCCTGAAATAATGCTTCATGGTTTGCACAAAAAAATATTAAACTATAATAATGAGATGTTTCCTGAGTACTATTTTAAATTGTAATAATCTTTCACAATATTACTGTTTTTACAGCATTTATTTGATCAAAAATACTTGTGAAATCTTGGTGAAACTATTTTCCAAAACATAAAAAATTAAAATAATAATAATAAACTGTAGCATTTGTGGAAAGTGCTTTTTTTGTCATTGATAATAATATAACACACTGTTGTACTCTTAAGTAAAATAGTATGTTCATTTTTTTCATTTTGATGTTTTATTTTGTGAAAATAAGTTATGATTTTTTTTTTATTGTGGTAATTTTCCTTTACTGTTATTATTATGGTTATGATCTTTCACGTTCATGTGAAAATATCCATAAGTAAACAGATCACTCAGCAAATATAGGAGTGTGTGTTTGTCTATTTGGCATCTAAACATCTAAACCTCATTAAATGGATGTATGTCTTATGAGGCATTGGAATTTAGATATCAATTATGATACAAATTACATATTAATCAACTATAGTATGTAAAAATGTATTTATCAGTAATTCAAAGTGCTATGAATGTATCTAGATACTTGTGACTAGGTATTTTTCAGGGAATGGCTGTGTGCTACGACACTGCAGTGTTTGTTTCTCACACATCAGGAGTGCTAGCAGTCTCAAAAGTAGTCTCTTCTCCTGGGACGGGCTCCACAGGGCCCTCGGACTCGGGCTCCTCCCCCTCCTCTGAGACGATCCCTCCTGCTTTGATCTCTCCTTCCTCCTCCTCCTCCTCTGCGGGATGCGTACTGATAGGCAGACCTGTGTTTTCGCACCCCATAGCCTCGTTCTTATCAAAGTCACGGAAATTGTTCTTTGCACCCAAGATGTATTTGCCCAGGATGTTGGCCTGGTCCGGCTCGCTCTTGCGCCGCCACTGCAGCTTCTGGTGGAACTCCTGCATCTCGGTGTGCAGTCTGCTGACAACTTTATTCAGCTCGGTGATTCTGTTCCCAACATCTGAGCATCACAACAACAGCAGTTAGTCATGAAAACAATGCAAGGTTCAGAACGGCATACTATCATACTACTCATACTCTTGCTGCAGTGTGAATCGAATGCACTTTTTTTTTCTGTATATATGAAATATTGAAATCATGTGACAATGTAGTATACTGCTGTTTGAAGTGTTAACATTTACAAAATCCTTACTGTTTCACATATTACTTGGTAGGTGGAATAAGTGTATACTGAAGCTAAAGTATGATAGTGTGCCATTCCAAGCATTGATGCTGATCCCAAAATGCTCATAAGTAACTGTCTTAAAACAAGTCTTCATTTATCAGACACTTTTATCCATTTTAATTTGCAGTACACTTATTATATTCTTTAATTACAGGGGCAGTCCCTCTGGAGAAACTTGTGATGAAGTGTCTTGAGATCACCTCTTCTGGGGTTTGAACCTACAACCTTGTGGTTACCCGCACAGATCTTTGACCTCAAGGTCACAGCTCAGTTTTCGGTACATCGTTCGACATAATGTTTAATGCTAAATGTGTCACTATGTTTTTTTTAATACCTGAAATACTGCAAGGTTTTTGGATCATTACTTGATGCCGAAAATATGACCTACCTTTACGCTTGCTCTCTTCGAACTCTCTGCGTGCGGCTTCGATGTAGCGGTGCACTAGAGCCTTGGTCACCTGCAGGCGGTATGGCACTCTGCCCTCACCTTGACCTCCGCTGCTATTCAGGGTATTGCTAGACTAAAAAAAATGCCTCATCAGCCAAATTTAATCAGGAATTATGGAGGATCTAGAGATAGAAACCCCTCAGATGCTCACCAAAGATGCAATGGGGGGATATTCTGGGGCTTTCTTGTTACAGCAACAGCAAATCTTTTGGCAGATCCTTCTACACAAGACCGGGAGGAACAGAAAGGTTACATCTGGTTCTAAATGATCTAAAGTCTGTGGTTAAAAGTGTGAGTTCACATAGTCTGCATAAGAGATTATGGAGGTTTTATAGTACCTCACATTTAGCAGGTTTTCTTACCTCAAGATATAGAAGACAGCCTTTGGAGATGGGATGATATTAAAGGGAACTGGCATAGTGAGACCCTCCCTGAAGTAACTGAGGTAGAGTTTAGAGCGAGAAAACTTCCACTCGACATCTGCGTCATCCTGAGAGGAAGAGACAGTATGAACATGCATAAACCTTGCTATTCAAAAGTTTGGGCTTGGTAAAGTTTTGGTAAGGTAAGATATTGTTTTTAAAATAAATCTCTTATGCTCACCAAGGCTGCATTAATTTGATTATAAATACAGTAAAAACAGTAATATTGTGAAATATTATTACAATTTAGAATAGCTGTTTTCTATTTGAATATATTTAAAACTGTAATTTATTCCTGTGATGCAAAGCTGAATTTTCAGCATTATTACTCCAGTCTTCAGTGTCACGTGATCTTTTAGAAATCAATCTAATATGCTGATTTGCTGCTCAAAAACATTTCTTATTATCAATGTTGAAAACAGTTGTGATACTTAATAATTGCAAATTGTAATACATTTTTCAGTATGTTTTGATGAATCGAAAGTTCAAAAGAATAGCATTTATTTGAAATATTTACTCATGAGGGAGAGTAAATAAAAACAGATTTAATTTTTGGGTACCGGAGGTTTCTTCCGTCTCACTGGCCCACAAATGTTCTCTAATATTATCTTAACTCTTTTATAATGATCTTTTAAGCTTCACACCTCGATCCTCTGGAATGAATTGGAGATCATGGCAATAAGCATGTTGAGTAGCACTATGACGATGAGCAGTGTGAATATCCCGTAGAAGATCCTTCCCACAAACTGAGCCAGAGCGTAATCAGGCATGTCTACGTATTCCTGGTTTGCCATTCCAAACATGGTCCAGAAGAGGAAGTTAAATGTGTCATTAAATCTAAAATGAATACAACAGACAAACAGATTTGGGTGATTTCAAACCAACCAAACACATGTAATTACATGTAAAACTATTAATCACCTGCCAAGATGTGGAGAAACAACATATGGGACGTATATGTTGTTTATTCCGCACAAAAATGCTGTTCCGATGATCATAAGGATGAACATGAACCTGTAGAGCAAGAAAAACATTTGATGAAAGTGATTTTAATGGTGTTCTCCTCTCATAGCTACTGGACGTCCAATCACAGAGATCAAACAGCGAGATCTGACCTCATCATGTCATCGATCATTCTTCCCATGGATATCTGCAGGGTTCCCAGGGATTCATGGGCCGGCAGAATGTAGGCGAGACGTGTGAAACTCAGCATGCTGGTCACGGCGAACAGAGTCTCTGCAATCAACTGAGGATCCTCCTGTTTCCAGTCCTCTCGTACTATTCACAAACATATGATACAATTACATAATAATAATTTGAGATGAAATTTTATTTTTTTCATGTATTGGTAGAAGTAGTAAAAGTTATGAAAATAATAATTATTATTACTGCTGCTACATGCGAAAAAAATATATTTCAAACAATTATTATATCATTTAATTGCATTTTTAAATGTATTGTTATTATTAATAATACAAAAAATGTAAAATAAATTCTATTAAATTATTATTATTATTATTATTAATTTAACTGTATTTGTAATTATTAATAATAAAATAAAATAATTACTACTGTTATTTAATATAGAATAATATAATTGTTTTTCATCAATAATACAAAAATAATTATAATGTTAATATATAAATATTATTAATATTACTATTAATAGTATTATTATTATATAATTGTATTATTATTATTATCCTAACTGTATTTGTTAATAATAATAATAATAATAATTAGTATCATTTAATTTATAATTATAGTATTATTTAATTTATATTATTATTATTATTATTAATTTAATTGTATTTTCACCAATAAAACAATACAATTATTATAATGTTAATATATAAACGTTATTGTTGTTATATAATTTTATTATAATAAATCTATTATTATTATTATTATTATTTTAACTGTATTTGTTGATAATATTATTGTTGTCGTTGTATTTTAATTCATTTTAACTGTATTTGTTAATAACAATGTTTAATTAAAAATACAAATAACTATTATTATTGTATTATGTTGTATCTATCTATCTATCTATCTATCTATATCTATCTATCTAATTACTTTCAATAAGCATAATATATGGATGGCTAGTTAAAATAATGAAAAAAAAAGTGAGATATCACCTGTGTTGGTGAAATAGTCACACAGTTCTTGAGTGCTGGAGTCCTGACAGAGGAAATATCCCTTTAACGTGATGAGGATGCGCAGTGTGAAGGATGCCAGATACATGCTCAGAACCATCATATCCAGAATATTCCATAAATCCAGGAAGTAACTCTTCAAACCCTCAATCCAAACTTCCTTACACTCAAACCAGAAGAATCCTACCAGTGCAGAAAGATAAACACTATTTTAGACAATAATCATTACATTTACTCTCTCTAAATAAATCAAAGACAATTATTGTCTATAGGCTCAGAGATTTAAATGCCTTTAAAGCTTTTTCTATGGATTTTTATTTTTGTCAGCGTGACCCACCAGCAACCCATATCATATGGAGAGAGTTATGGAGAATGTTCTGCTTTCGGGAGGCGAAATCACTGCGGTAGATCTCCATGAAAATCGACTCCGTCAAGAGGGTGATGAGGAACCACATGTATGACGCCGAGTGTAACAGGAACTTAATCACGGGAACCTTCAGCAGTTTACCCAGCTGGCAGAACAAAGTAGGTTTTGTCCATATCAATTAATAAATATTTGAAATGCTTTTAAGCTGTACTGAATAAAGTTGTTTGCATGGGCCCATGGGCCATTATGATGTAATTTAATTGTTATCACCACTGGCTCAAATTTACCTTGGACTTGGGGGCGATCCAGTAAACGAGGCAGAGAAGTGGCATGGTAATGAAAATCCCCAAAGACACCAGCAGTTTCCAAGCAGTTCGACTTCCCCTCCAACCAGACAGGCTACCGCACCAAATGGAGGAGAGCACTTGCTGGCAGATGGGATGAGTCACAAACTAGACGAGAAAAACAAACAGCCAACTGTCAATCAATCAGACATCCCATACGGCATGAACGCAGGGGTCAAACGACTGTGTGCTTTTGACAGATGATGTTCACATGCCCTGTGTTTCTCCTCAGATCCATCAGTCTGTGTGGGCAGTGGAGGTCTGCAGTGTTACCTCAGCCAGGGTTATTATACAGTTAACTAAAAACTACTAAAACAAGTTAAATAAAATGAACATAACTGAAATCAAATAAAACATAAAAATAACTTCAACATTTTATTTCAGATAGTTGCCACGTAGTCATATTTTTAAAAATAATAATAATAAATAAAAATGAATAAACCTAAACAAAATGGCTAAAACTTTAACTAAAATGAAAATGTAAAATATAAAAATAAATACAAATTCAATATATCAATAGTAACTATAAATGATACAAAAATAAATATTTATATCTCATTGATACTAAAATATCACTGACCTGAACTCCACTGAGTAGTTTAACCAGATATAGCCTTTTAGTTGTTTTTTTTTGTAGTTGTTGTTTTTTACAAAATTGTATTTATTTTAATCATTTGACATTTTTATTTTATTTAAATTACCTAGTTTTTACCCCAGTTTTGGCTTAGTATATCAAATTAATCTAAAGGAAAATGTCTAATGTTGCCTTGGCAACTTATTTATTTTTTTATTTCCTTTTTTTTTTTTTTTTTTTACAGTTAACGTTTATTTTTCAGTTAATGTTAACACTAAAAATGAAAACAGAAAATATAAAAACTAGTTCAAAATATAAATTAAAAACTATAATATAAAATAGCATCTCAATGATAACAAAATAACTCTGATTCCACTGACTAGTTTAATCAGATTGTATTTAAAAAAAATATTTTATTTTATTTTATAAGGAAAATACGTATGGATACTGATATGTATGTGTTTATTTATTTATGGTTTTGAGGAAAAGAGTTAATATGGTGACATATAGTGACATTGTTTCATCACATTTATCAGTTGCTGCAATTAAACCAAAATGAAGTACCTGTTTTTGATTGTAGTTGACGGCCAGTCGAAGACGAGCGAGGTTTGGGATGCCTTCCTCAAACGTCTGTTCATCCAGTTCTTCATCCTCGCTGTCATCCTCAGCGCTGTTGAGGATGTTGGAGACCTCACTCTGGTTCCGGCACATTCCCAGAAGCTCCACTGCGAACTCCTGACACAGCTGTTCCAACGCCAGGTACTGCGGCTAAACAGCAATAAAGAGTTTTGAGAGAGAGATGTTAATTAATATTGATAAGTGTGTTAATAAGAATTATATATATTAAGTATTAATAAGTGTGTGTACTAAATGCTGCTAACTATGAAAGTAGCTTATTATCAATATACTGACAATAATAATAAAAAAAAAACATTTGATGGCAAAAGTTAGCGATTAGGGGAAAAACCTGATTGTCAAATTATGAAGCATAATCTGTGCAAGGACATGCATGTGAAAACAAACAATGAGTCAGTTATTAGTAGCATATTGTCAGTGCTGGGTAGATTGCAAACAAATTGTAGTCCATTAATGATTACACATTACATGAGGAAAATTGTTAGTAGCATAATCTGGATTACACATATTATGTAATGTAGTACACATATTATTTTTGATTACCTTTAGATCACTTTTGACCTAATTCCTTTATCACACTTGAATGGGATTACTGAGTACCATATTGATAACAACAAAAAACAAAGAGAAAGAAAATATAATCCTTTCTTTGTAATTAACATCACAAAATGCATTAAACATTACATTACAGCAGGGTTTCCCAAACTCTATATAAGTGGTAAATTAATTCAGAAAGGAACATTTAAAATATAAATAAATAAATAAATACATAGGGGTTAATCAATAAAGTTTGAATAATTTACTACCATTGTGTGAATATGTAATCATGCAATCCATAAAAAGTTACTAATTTGATTATGAGCATTTTAAACCACAATATAATCTAATTTCAAGTACTTACATTTTTGGAATCTGATTATGTAATCCAGATTACATGTAATCAGTTACTATCCAGCATTGACAATTCTTAATAGTTCATGAAAAACAGACAATTGACTATTGTTTTTTCCAAAATATTTTTTTTATATTTGCAATGTTTTCTATAAATGAATGATTTTTTCTGAGCTCACCTTAAACTCTGGTTCTTTCTTAGAGAGTTTGCGCAGTTCTCTGCTGTGGTGGAAAGCGCTGAGCATGGCATCCTCTGAGGTGATGGACAGATACGCGCGGCTGGCGATGCCTCTGTATGTATTTATACGGGACAGCGAGAACTTGAGCAAGTCGTATTGCCGGCCGTTACGGCACTCCAGGCACGTGCACGAGATGGAGTGAGGCATAGGAATATCATGACCTCTCTGGGTCAGCATAGCTACGATCTCATACAGGTCCTTCTGGCAGGCCAACGTTAGTGGCGTCACTCCTGGCGCGAACTGAGAATCGTCAATGGAGTGGTCGAAGATGGCCATGCTGAAAGAACGAACATCCATCTTGTTGCCTTTCTCCTGATCCAGGCGGTCCAGGAGGTGTTTGACGAACCTGGGCTGATTGGTGTCGACAGCCACCAGCAGAGCCTCGTGGATCTGACGGAAGTCAAACTTGACGCCCAGCAGAAGGGAGGTCATGATGTCTTCACTGCCCAGACGGATGGAGAGGTTCAATGCTTCCCTCCATAACCGATCCTCAGACTCGTCCAGCTGACGGATGATCCCGTCACCCAGGGAGAGGAGACTGTCCACCCAGGCCATGTTGCCCTCTTGGATGGCGAGGATCAGCTCCACTGGAAAGTGAAGCTTCTTGTTCACAATCTCCCGCCAGTTGTCTGGCTGCTCACAGAAACAGAACACAGAAGATAGGATAAACCCTTACCAAACCATCATTAGAGGGTGAAATAACCTCAAAAAGAAAACCAGAAAAAAATCTGCTCCAATACTGTATAATACAATAGTAATAAATAATAACATTTTATTGACACTGAATACTTTTTTACAATTGCATTTCTGTTCAAAAGTTATTTTTTTTTGGAAAGAAATTAATACTTTTATTCAGAAAGAATGAATTGATCAAAAGTGGCAGTAAAGATATTTATAATGTTATTTTAAAAAATCTATTTTAAATAAACAAACAGTTTTCAAAAAATATATATTGCCGCACAACTGTTTTCAACATAGATATTAATAAATACTTATTGAGCACCAGATCAGCATATTAGAATGATTTCTGAAGAAAAATATGAAGATATTTAAAATATATTAAAATATTTTAAATTCCAATAGCATTTCACAACATTACTGTGTATAAATAATATTTCTGGCCAAATAAATGCAAACATGGTGAGCATAAGACAATTCTTTCAAAAACATTTAAAAAACCTTATCGACCATTTTTAAACAGTAGTGTATATATACCTAAATGATGTAAATTATGAACTAAATTCACCGGTTGCATAATAGAATTTCTAAAATGGACCGTTCTAACTCTAAATTTCTGATTGGCTGAGCTGTTTTCAGAGTCACATTCTATATTAATGTGTCAAGCTAAGATGTTGGTTGGCAACCATAAACTTAAATATACTTACTTAAACATTGATATCTTTTACCATTTGCTGTGGTTTTATAATAGGAATAACCCACTCCGTTCCATCAGTTACCATGATTTTTACCACAGCCTTTTAGACCCCTTTGCATTGTGCCTAAAACCACCCATTACTTTTGGCACTTATTGCATTTAATGCCTTGCAATCAAAACCTAAAAGTCTGAAACTCACCGTAAGGTTTTCCATGTTCTTAGTGGAGCACCCCAAATCAGTAAACGTCTTTTGAGAAATACGTCAGACCAAAATAGTGAGCAGCTCTCTCATGTCAGCTTGAGAGATGAATCCAGAAAGGAACAATATGGTTGTCACCTCCTAGACCTGTTTAATGATTTTGTGCTTCTGTACAAGCCTTGTTTTTGTCTACTGATGTCTCATCTTGTTCTGGGAATTAGCCTGTACCACCCACTCAGCACCAATAACAGAGATGCTCCCCGAGGAGAACACTCATTAGCACACAGTACTGTTGCATTTCATTTGGATAATTACAGTTTAAGTTCTGCTTTTACAATACGACTTTTGTGGCTTGATAAACTGTTTAACTCTAATAACGTTAACGCTAAGGAAACGTTCACCCAAAAATGAAAATGTGCTGAATGTTTACTCACCCTCAGGCCATCCAAGATGTGGATGAGTTTGTTTGTTCGCTGGATCAGATGTGGAGAAATGTATTATTACATCAGTTGCTCACCAATGGATCCTCTGCAGTGAATGGGTGCCGTCAGAATGAGAGTCCAAACAGCTGATACAAACTTCACAATAATCCACACAAATCAGTTAATGCCATGTTGAAGTGAAAAGATACATGTTTGAAAGAAACAAATCCAACATTAAGATGTTTTTAACTGTTTTATATCATTGCTTCCCACTAACATATGTGTCCTCTATTCATAATTTTGCTTTCTCAGATTATAGACTGGTATTTTGGCCAGAAGCAATAGTTTAAAGTTAAAATGCCTTAATGATGGATTTGTTTATCACAAACACACAGCTTTTCACTTCATAAGATGTTAACTGATGGACTGGATTCTGACGGCACCCATTCACCACAGAGCATCCACTCGTGAGCCAGTGATGCAATGTTACATTTCTCCAAAACTGTTCTTTTGAAGAAACATCTTTGAAGGCCTGAGGGTGAGCAGATATTCAGCAAATGTTCATTTTTGAGTGAACTATTCCTTTAATGATTCTTGTCATGCTTAAAAAATTATCAGTACCATGAAATCGTCAGTTTACTGTAGTACAAGAGAGCATATTATTAGATTATCTGCTTCCACAGTACATGCCAACAGCATTGCTTGTAGCTTGTCAAACTCGATTGAAGTTGAAACTTATCTGGACTTGATTAGCATGTGAAGGGTTTCTCTGAAGCCACACAAACAAAAGCATTAATCATTAAACAGCCATGTAGCCTCCATCTCAGTCGTCACGATAATCAATTGATCATGACCCTTTGGCACTTCTTTTACCGGCCTAATTTCGAGAAGTACACCCTACGTCCTTTAGAATGTGGCAAATTAATTACCCCGATGGAGTCTGGTGGCCCTGACAAACCCGGTCTGGAATCACGCTCCGCTGCAGCAGCTGACAGCGCCGGCCCGCTCCGCCTTTGCAATTCTAATGAGTGGTCATTCATCAGCCTCTGACGGCTGGACAATCCACTTGATGTTTAAATCTGCTGATAATATCAAAAACATGCACTTGCCGTAATCCGCAAATTATTACTTAACTGTCTATCATATTAGTTTGAACGTTACGAGTAAATAAGATTTATAGGACTACACTGCAGTTTTCATGCAGTTATAAAAGAGATTTTACAGAGATTCTTCAAGTATTTAATGGTTCATTTCTAGAGTAATTCCAGTGGTTTTCTTTTTAGGATACAATGGTTTAATGCACTTTCTGCTGTTATTAATTGGTGTACATTTACTTGATTCGCTCTACCATCAGTCTTGCTTGGAAGGTAATGATGACAAATGCATCAGCTTCTGCATTTATGCGATATGAGACGTGTAAACCATGACTTTTAGTTTCTTCATGGTCTGTTTGAGAGATTGATTAAGGAGTTGTGTTGCTGTTGTTAAATGGGGGATAATTGCTTTGCTTTTGATTAAAACTGCAATTTGAGGAAGGGAGAAGTACTATAATAGGCAAAATACTGAAAGAGAACTGAAACAATGTGGTGGATTGTAGCCTAAAGGTTTATTTGGTAGATTTTACCCAGTGTTTAATGTTAATTACACAATTTAGAAATATTTTATATATAAGACATATAGTGTAAAGTTCTAAACAACAAAACTCTTAGCATGGATGACAACAGACATTACTGCAGTGACTGAATGTTACTGTAGTAATTCTGCTAAAATCTTATATTTCAGGTCAGCTGATTTGTGTGACACAGATGAATATTAGCTACAAAGTAGGTGGAGGTTTTCACCAGATTTTGTGACAATGGTTTTATGAACTTCATATGCATTTTGATTCTAAATATTGCCACTAACAAAGTACCCAAAAACATATTTTAGACACATGGTATTCTTTGAAATACCTTTGAAAGTTTAGGGTCAGTAAGATTTTTTTTAGAAGAAATGTATACTTTTACTTAGTAAGGATGCATTAAATTGATCAAAAGTTACAGTATAAAGACATTTATAATATTTCAAAAGATTTGAATTTTAAATACATTTCTATTCATCAAAGAATCCTGAAAAAAAAATGTACCATGATTTGTACAAAAACATTATGCACCACAACAAGTTTTAAAACATTGATGCTAAAAAATGTTTCTTGAGCACCAAATCAGCAAGAATGGTTTGAAGGATCATGTGACCCTGAACACTGAAGACTGAAAATTCAGCTTTGCATCACAGGAATCAATTTTTAAAATATATTCAAATTGAAAACAGGTATTTTATCCCGCGGGGACCCTTCATTTTTGGGTCACACTTGATACCTTAGCCGTCAAAAGTGACTGAAGGTACCAAGTTTAACTTTTTTTATTTTTCAACCCTTTATCATATCCAAAATCATGTCCATGATTTTGTGTGTGTGTGTGTGTGTGTGTGTGTTCACATAGCTAATGCGACAAAAGTCACCAAGTGTCATCTCACTCCAATGATGCAAAAATTGTAAAACTTCAAAACGTAATTTTTTCGCTCCGCTCCAACCGAAGAGACTGTAATAATATTTCACAATATTCCTGTTTTTACTGTATTTTTGAACACATAAATGAAGCCTTGGTCAGCATAAAAAGGCTTCTTTCAAAAATATGAAAAAATGACTGACCCCAAACTTTTGAGCCATTATGTATGCATGCATGTATGTATGTACGTATCCAAAGCCACTTTCAACACATTTCAAGTATACATTTTATTTCACTCAAAGAATAGCCTTTCAGTCGGATGACTCTCCTCTTCCGAACCGTTCAAAGTTGGAATCATGTAAGTATTCAAGTCAAACATTAAATACATTTAAAGGCAAGTTAATTTGAGAGTGAGACAGGCCGGTACAAATCCGAAACAATGAGTCTGAAGCAAGCTGTGCAGATGCAGGGCCACCTAATCAGATTGCTTTCATTAAGTCTGTTGAAATGACAGAAGCTTTTACTTCACTTCTATTGAATTACCAGGAATGCAGCTCTCTTATGACAATCTGCATTATCGAAACAATCTCTCTCCTCCTCTTTTACTCTCTTTTGCCTCATCCTTTCCTCCCTCCCTGCCTCCCCCTCTCTCTCTCTCTCTCTCTCTCTCTCTCTCTCTCCATCTCCCTGGCTGACTTTCCTCTCTCTCTCCTGTGAGCTCCATCTCTCTCTCGCTCTTTGCAGATGGGATGAGCCTGGGAGGAAGGCAGAGTGCTTTGCCAGTTGTGTGTGAGAGAGGGCAGGAATTCCAACCGTGCGCAGACTATTCCAAGAGCAGCTTCCCTCGTGCGCAGGAAATACATCGCCAATGTGTTTTCAAGCCTTTCTTTGAAGGTTCCCGCTGATAGAGGTAAGGTAGGCGAGAGGAAGTTCATCTGTGTGTGTGCATGTGTGTTAATGTAGTTGTCACATGGCCATCACATTAGTCTTACATTACTGTTGAGTGCACTTTAGAGTGGATATAATGTGCTATTCGATATCATTCATGGAGTATGTAATCTGTCAGTTTTCTGTCAAAACGTCTGGGTTCAGATTATTAGTTTTGGTAGCATGTCAACTTTCATTGTTGGACTTCATGCAAATCCACTGTCATTTATACTAAGACATTTTCTAAAACTCTCACTTTGGGCCAAGAATTATAAATGTTATTATACAACAGTTAATTGCTTGGAGACACATGTGCTTCTTTTTTTTTCTTTTTTGGCTTCTTTTGGAACAATTTTTCATTTTTTTCCCTGAAACATGAATTATATATGTATTGGTTTTGTTTTGTTTTTAGAACAGAATCATATTCATGCTAATACTCACTCTCACTGATATTGCTGAATTATTAAACCAGATAGTTCTGGCTTCTGATTGGTCAATACAACTATGACACAAAACACCTGTTCACCAGCAGTGGTTCATAGTGAAGTCTGTTAATAGAAGGAACCTCTTGACAAATTTGCTTTTTTAAATCAGGTATTAGTGATGAATGCATTTTATTTTATTTTAGGTTTTTAAATGTGGGCTTATTCAACATCCCAGATATTATTGATGAATGCAGTTTACTTTATTATGTTGGTTTATATATATAATATTAGCTTATATTTTAATGTATCTCTCTTTAAATATAGGCTTACTCACATTATATATATTAGTGATGAAAGTATTTTATTTTATTATGTAGGTTTATTTATATAATATTAGCTTATTTTTTAATGCATCTCTTCTTAAATGTGAGCTTACTCAATGTCCCAGATATTAGTGATGAAAAATGAATGTATACTGAGGCATCTTTTAAAGTTTAAAGTTTTAATCTTTAAGACAACTATCTTCTAGATGTTAATTCCTGACTCACCAAGAGACATGAGTTTGAATTGAATTTCCATCAGTTGTCTAATGCAATCACACCCTAATTTAAGCTAGGGAAAATGTTAAAAAAATATAATAAATGATGACAGCATGTCAAGCTTACAGCAGAGGAGTATGTAATTGGTTTTGTCAGCATTGCCACTGAAGATCCTCTTCTTTGGCAGAGGCCTGAAATGTTTGCCGAAATCCACGGTGGCACACTTGCCCTCCGAGACCTCGACTGTGTTATTTTTTTCTCTCTTGGCACTTTGAGACTCCCACGTAATTACATTCTGACAGCACGATGGACAGCACGTCTGCGGCGTCCACACCTCCACAGCGTGAACCGATCCAACCGCATTCAGAACCACGGACAGCTCTGCTCTCAGCTCTGCTGTCCGTGGTCCTGAAAACAGTTGGATCGGCCATGGAGGTGTGCACACCACAGACAGCGGCTTACTTAAACGCATCCTGACATGACAAGATAAAAGCAATGTAATTGCGGATGCTCGTAAGACTGTCGTTATGCAGAGCAGCCCATTTGATGGCTAATCTCAAACAGGTTGTTGTGTTTGAGAGCCATGGCGCGTGTTGATCTAGCAGACAGAAGGAGGGGGGAGAGGATGACAGGAATCCAGGCGCCTGGCTGTAGCCGTCCCGCTCTACACCAATCTGTCTCTCCCGGGCCTGTGTCCAGCACTGCCCCCGGACCTCTGAGCAAGAGTCATTGACCACTGCCATCTACGCTGAACCGTAGCCCAACGTGGAAGTAGATATTGATCAGGGCAGTTAGTCTCCTTTGTGGCGCCTACTTTTGTCAATGAAAAAGCAGGTTTGAACCGAATGGTTCTTGTGATATGGTCTATATAAGAGTTTTAAAGGGATAGTTCTGGCAAAAATGAAAATGTTTACACTTCAAACCTGCATGACTTTGGGAACACAGAATTAGAAGTGTTTGAGACTATGCTGGTCTTTATTTTTCATGCAATTACAGTGAATGAAATAAAAGGGGAAAAAATATTAATCAGAGATGATTACATTTTTTAATTAATATTTAAAAAATACATTAATATTAATTAAAAAATATTAAATCATCATCATCATCTGTTTGTCTGTCTTAGTTATTAGAGCAAAGCTTTCAGACTTTAAAAATAACAGAAGTGTCATAAAATTTAATAACTAAGATTTAAAATAAAAAAATAATTTAAAAAATATTAAGAAATATATTAAAATAATATATTAAATATATACTACTACTACTACTAATAATGCTATTATTATTGTTATTGCTATTATTATTATCATAATCATCATCATCTGTCTGTCAGAGTAGAGCTTTCACTTTCAAGCTTCAAAAAGTACAGAAAAGCGTCAATTTAATAACTTAATATTTGTTGATTTACTTTTAAAAATGTATTAGAACATTAAATAATAATAATAAGCAGAAGAAGAACAACAACAACAACAATACTCATCTGTCTGTCTGTCTGTGTTATTAAATTTTAAGACCAGAGCTTTCATGCTTGAAAAAGGACAGAAAGTGTCAGAAAATGTAATGTGTTATTTATTTATTTATTTATTTCATTTTAAGGTCAGGAGCTTTCAAGCTTCAAAAAGGATAGAAATGTGTCATAAAATTGAATTACTTTAAAATGTTTAAATAAAAACATTTTATTTATTTATTTGTTTTCTTTTTTCTTTTTTTCATATTTTTCTTTTTTTTAACAATTTCTTTTGCTTTTTTGTCATTAGAAAATGTTAATGGTGTTATATTGAAATGTGCACTGTGTCAGTGGTGCCTGCTTTCTGTAAAATACTCACTGTTCTTTCTCCATTCTCAGTAACACTCAGTCACAAGGTGATTGAGTTGTGTAGGTAGGCTATATGCAAATGCCTGTGCTTTTAATTCCAGTAGAGGAGCTATTGATGGAGAAATAAATGACTGCGATGTGAAATGGAGGCTTATTGATTTTATTTACCCTTTGCTACAAGGCAAGCATGTTAAGAAGTGTAAGTGTGAGTGATGGCGAAGTGAACCAAGTCAGGTATTATACATCACTGGCCACCGGTCCGACTGATCCAGACAGGTATCCGTGAAAGAGAGAATATCTGATCACTGCACAGACTGACAGACAGACACATCAGACAGCTGGAGCACAGGAATCAATAAAAGAAAAGAACTGCACTTGTTTGCTTCTTTTTACAACAAAACAAATAATGTATGTTGCATGCATACTATTCTACAGTATGTCTTTCATTTGCGTTGCATTAACTGCAATCATTGTATCATGTTAGAAACATTAAGCATTATCTTGTAAAGCGTGAACATTTTTTTAGAACATAAGTAATGTATGTTGCATGCATACTATCCTACAGTATCTCGTTCATTTGCATTCCATTAACTGCAATCATTTGTAGCATGTTTATGATGTAAAGCATTCTGTAAAGCATGAACTGCCACAGATGACAATGAGCAATGTCGCATACATTATGTGTAGTAACCTCCATTTCATATTGTACTCAGTAATAATTGTGAGCTGCAACTTCTGCCAGTTTTTCACTTATACCGCACTCCATGTCAGCTGGGCATGTTTTAGTCATTGGTATCATAAAGACATAATACTTCATTAAGTGTAATGGTAACTCCATAAATTTAGGCCTGAATGCGCCTCTACAAACATATCATTAAAATTTGATGAATTGTTGGTTCATAAAAGCTTTGTGTTTAATGAATGGGACATTCCAGACCATGAGTTATATTTCATAGCAGTCGTCTTACTCTCAGTGAATTAAAAAAGAAAGCTTGGCTACGTCTTGCATGGCGGGGACGTCGCCTCTGATAAATAGTGCGTGGCTTTCGGAATTAGTCCTTGGATTTTGAAGTAATCGCATATTGGATGTGTCTTACTAAATAAATAATGTTTTGTAGTATTAGAACACATCTTGACTTTCAGATATCCTTTGAGATATTAAGAAAAATGGGAAATGATCCTGTAATGAGCCTCGGTTACATTCATAAACTTGTGGTTTAGAAAACTAGTGACACAATGTTCCCACAACACAGAAAGGAACTGTGCTCTCTTTTATTTACAGTAGCACTTGAAATATGAACTTGACATCTGAATGTTATTAAATGTTTTTTTTTATTTATATAATAATAATAATTATTATTATTATAATTTGTATTTATTTATTTATTATTCATTAATTTAATTTGTATTAATTTATTAATAATAATAAATTGCATTTATTTATTTATTTATTTATATATTTATTTACTGCTGCATGTATTATACAGTATATATAATTATGTACTTAACAAAAGTCTTTGTATCTTTCCTGTTTGATAGTAACCAATGGTGTCATGGCCGCCAACCCGGGCCGAGCGAGGTGTACTGCCGTCCTAGCTGGGCCTTCGCTCCTCCTCATTATCTGTGTCCTGTGGATCTTGTGCACAGACTCAGCGGGTGCTCAAGGACAAGGTAAGAATGAATGATTTTTTTTATTTTTTTTTATTATTATTTATTTTATTCACAGGTGCTTTTTCCCCAACTTTTCAAGCCCAAATGTCAATGTGAATGTTGCTGGAGTGTGCTACTGCTTTTGTGAACGTTTGCCAGATTGATTAAGATGACTGATGTTTTGTGTTGTGGGGTGATGATGCTTGAGTCTATAAGGATGATTTCCACTAAGTTAAAGGTCATGTGAAGGGCATTAGTTGTGTTCTTTCATTAAGGATAGGTTAAAAAAAAAAAGCAAAACCTTGATTTTTGGCTTGTGTATGTCTAATTTATGTTTTCATTTTGTTATTTTTTTGTTTTTGTTATAGCTATCAAGATCTTGTTGTATGTCAGTTTGTTTCTTGTGATACAGTTACAGGTCAAGGTATATAACAGTGTTGGGTAAAGCTACTTTTAAGTAATGCATTACAATATTGCGTTACATCATTAAAAAAAGTAACTAATTGCATTAATTAGTTACTTTTTAATTTGGAAAGTAATGCATTACGTGACTTTGTTTCACCTGGGCTGGGCTTGCTTTTTTGTTTTTTAATAACAAAAACCCCCAAAGTTATATTTTTGGCAAAAAAAGTGAAATTAATAATCCTCAGGCTGAAGAAAGTGCCTCTTCGTCTGCACTTCACTCCCAATTTCTCTCAACATGGGAACAGGAGTGGTGTCAGTGAATAATATCGGAAAACAAAGTAAATTGCGTTACTTACTGTATTTGAAAAAGCAACTCAGATATTTTCTTGTAAATGTAAAAGTAAAAGTTTAACTACTTTACTAGTTATTGGAAAAGTAATCTGATTATGTAACTCGTGTTACTTGTACCGCAATGTGTTACCCCCCCCCCCCAAACACTGGTCATGACTGTGTCTTAACAAACTTAATTACACTTAAAAAGTTCACTATAATAATGTCAAATTTTTTACATTTGCAAAAAATAGAACGTTTTATTGTAAAAACAAACAAGCAAGCCCAGCCCAAATGTAAAAAGTAACGCAAAAGTAACACATTACTTTCCATAAAAAGTAACTAAGCAATGCATTTAGTTACTTTTTTAGGGAGTAATGCAATATTGTAATGCATTACTTTTAAAAGTAACGTTCCCCAACACTGGTCATGACTGTCTCTTTTTAAGTTCACTTAAGTGGCCTTTTAAAAATATATACTTTTAAGATTTGAAGTACACTACAAGTGCACATTCAATACATAGGCTATATTTTTCACAAGGGCAGTTTGCTTAAAAAATAAGATATGAATAGTGGTGCTTTTTCATCTCTTTATTAAACACATGTAAACGTTAACAGTGCATGATGGAATAAACTATGTGAAATTTGACTTCTTCAAAAGCTAACCTGGAGTCCAATCAATCAGATTCAATTGCATGAGCAATGTATGCAGAAATCCATGTAAATCCAATTAATTCCTGCAACTTTATACCAGTATTTACATGCATTTGAATCGAGTTATTCTATATTCTTCTGCAGTGCATTAGTTTTCCTTGTGAGCCTGTATTAGTGGATCCTGAGCGTCATTTGTAACTGATCATCAGCAGTGGGATTTCTGCTATCTCAGATGATTTATTCCCCCAAAGTGAAACTCCTCAAATGACTGCCTGACATTTTACAGCACCGTTACTTCGAATCTGCTTCATGCCAAAACTCATTTCTCATTCTCTCAAGTAGTTGCCGTGTGGTTGCACACTTTGGGTTTGGGTCCAGTTTTAATTGGCGTCTCCCAGGGAGACAAGGCCGTGTTGCCCTCTGCTGTCAGTTCCTCTGCAGACTTCCACCTCTCCAGCAGCTAGGCTTATTTATAGCGGAGCCGGGAACAGCCACACATACACACACACAGCCATTCACTCATGCAGCTCAGGCTGGAAACAATTTGAGAAGTTCTCCTTTTCCCTTCACTGCCAAGTGGCGCGGATGCGTGAGCCGCCTCCGTCTACAAGGTTAATGCCAGGCCTGTTTTTTTGTAGCGGGGAGGAGAGTTGGAACGGCGCGAGGGTTTAACATTCAGCACTCATACGATGGGGACTGATTAATGGAACTCAACTGTGGCATATGCCAAAGTAAAATATGCAGGAGGGCAATAGAGACGGGCTTGAACGAATGAGTGAGTGAGACCGAAAAGAAGAACGAGTCAAACATAACGCATAACAAATCCTCTGGGATGTAGTGAAGCTTCACTGGGCAGAATTATTTGACAAAGCTGACATCAGGTTGCGCTGGTAGTTTGTGATGCGTAGCTGAGGGTTTATTTTTAGTGTGAGGCGACTCGGAGAAGAAGAACTCGTCCGCCGTGTAATCAGTTTTCTTTTCTGCTTCTCTTATGAGCTTTAATATCTTGCCTGTGTAACTGTGATGGCAGTGAATGGAGATTTTCAGTTCAGTGGTGTGGAAAAGCATAATTATTCAAAAGCAACATTTTTCCTAGAGTTTTGTTTTTCATGCTGGGTTTTTCTGCTGTGACAACTTTTGTCCCAGGTGTTGATTTTACCCTCTGTTTTACATTTTTCCTTTGTAATTCACAATATAGTAAATAAGTCTGTAAAGCTGCTTTGAAACAGTTTTGAATTGTGATTCAAAATGATTATACATGGTATAAAATAAACCAGGTTATCGTTTTTTTTGTTGATTTTTTTGCTACCTTTCACATATTTTATACTTATAAAATATGAAAATAATAATAGCCTAAATAAATAGTAATATCTAAATAAAGAGTGAAATAAACATATGCAATTTCAAAATGTATTGAGTAAAAACAATATACACATAAAAGTTTGAGGTCGGTAGAAGTGTTTTTGAAAGTCTCTTATGTTCATTTATTTGATGAAAAATGCTGTAAAAACAGCAGTATGTGAAATATTATTACAATGTAAAGAAACTGTTTTCTATTTTAATATATTTTGAATTTATACTCCAGTCTTTCCTTCAGAAATCATTCCAAAAGACACATTTCTTATTATTATCAATGTTGAAAACAGTTGTGCTGCTCAGTATTTTTGTGGAAACTGTGATATATTTTTTTATCTTCTTTTTTTTTTATTTAATTAAATTTATTAATTTATTTATTTTACATTGACTGTGTACATATAAATATAAAATAGGGCTTTATTTTGTCAAACTGTGACAAAAAGTGTACCAAAATTGTATATATTGTTTAAGTTGTGTATAAATGTTAGTTGTGAAATGGAAAAACAGGAGGAAGGAGTTCATTATTTTTTTCAAAATATTATTTCCACCCCTGTTATTTCATATAATGAATAGTGATTTGAAATGAGGTGGATATTGGAAGTGGTATTGTATGTACACTGCTAAACATTGTTGTTGGACAAAGTGAGCAAAGTGTGTTTTGAAAGAGTTTCTAAAATTGGGAACAGCAGCTCAGGGTTACAAGGAACAACTTATATATTCTGTGCTTTGCTTTAGTTCTACTGAAGTCTACCTTTCCCTATAAAACTCAATTACATCAAAATAGGTGGAGGGAGAGTAAATCACATTTTTAGCTTTTTGGAAATGACTTCCTAAACCTAATTATTGCTCCATTATCCCAGAAAACCATATTTCCAGTTTTGTTTATAACTTCTGAGGACATGGGCAATCAGTTTGAGGCAAATCTCCTGTTTGTAGCTGCTCCATGTTGGGATGTTCAGCTTTGACTGGATTCCTTTATCCGCAGTACCCGCAGACTAACTGCATTACAGGACATCCATCTTCGTTACCTGGGCTCTCTGGCTCCACTGAGGCTCTGTGTCAGGTTGCAGCTCTTTACTGGAGGAGAGAATGTAACGCCCCTCGCGTTTGATCTTCGGTCAGTAGAGATGCTTTCTGCATCTGATCGCCTGCGTGGATAACGTGCCGGGGGTTTTGATTTTTGATCCGCTGTCTGGAGGCACAGGAGGCTGAACCGTACTTTGATGTAATGGAGAGCGGGTGCATTCCTATATTGTAGATGATGGTTGGATATATTGAATGTGTAGCAAGTAACTGAACTTTGTATTATAGTCGAATATACAGCATACACTGTATATGTTTTGTCTTTTATTTTATAGAAATGCAAAGATGCATCCCTGTGAGCTCAGTGGTTCATATGTTTTATGAAGACATGGGCTAACCACATCAAAGAACGCCCAACAACAATATGGATATTTTAGCAAATTAATAACATCATTTAACTAAACACAAAATACTTTACAAAATAGACTAAAGTTTGCATGCTGTTTTTGAAAAGCATTTTGCAAACATAATAATTCACCAATTTTCCCCAGTGATTAAGGCAACTTTGAAGTTTTAATTGGACTGAGACCTTTAAAACACACGCTAATCCTTATAGCTAATCATATGCTAAGTTTTTAATCCTCACTAAAAAGCAGACTCTCAGCTGAGGTAACATTTTTGAGGCGGTTAAATCATAAGAATAACTAGATTTACTTTGTTTAATGGTTATTTTTTGTGTGTTTGTGTGTGGCGCCAGTGCAAAATTTGCCAAAACTAGAATGTTATGGGTGGTTGCCAGATTGTTGCTTTTAAGTTTCTGTGGGCTGTTTACACAGAATCACACAAAATTCCATTCCACTGTGCAATTTTTTTTTTTCTGTTTATATGCACTAGACGGACATATTTAACCGCTCAAGACCTTGCATTTTGTACCTTTGTTTTGTACCTTTGCTGGTCTATTGTTTTTCAAAGCAAAAACCCATTTTGTGAGAATTGCCTATAAGATTTTAATGCATTGCTAGGATGTTCTGTGCGGTTTCTATGAGGTTGCCAAGTCAAGCGTTTCTAGCCCCATGTTTCATTATGATATATATATATGTGTGTGTGATAATTTGGTCCCTAAACTTTTAAAAATAAATTTTTTTTTTATTGGCATTGATGGTTTCACAAACAAACTTTAACTTCCATGGAACCTTTCTATTACACAAATCATTCTTTATAGAGGAAAATGCTTCTTAAAATTATTAAAATTTTCTTCACACTAAGGAAAAATTTTTCTTTTGCGAACTTCTCATGGGAAAGGTCTTTGGGAAACCCAAACATGGTGGTTCTGTTGCATAAAAAAGTGTATATATTATAAGTTTCTCACTCATTTGATCATTTCTGAGGGAAAACTACAAGTTTTAACGTAGAAAAATATAATACTAGTATTTTAGATATCATTCATGTCTGTAGCACAAATAGTGTGGGTTTATGTGTTTGTTTAAATCTCTAACCCTATTAGTAGTAATGATAGTTCTGATCAAGCAATATTATCCACGTTATTTTTCCTGTAAGAGCAGACGTGGCCATTGGGACTGGCTTCCAGTGTCATTTGCTTCCAGCTATTTTTAGCTCTTCAAAAGTTTTGCTGCTTGATATTGCAGACCGGTGTGTCTTACCATATTATTTTAATGTATAATCTTAATTATGAACACACTGGTTTGTAGTAGGCTACAAACAGTTTTACTGTTTACTGCACTTTGTTTATCTTCTCGTTAATTCCCTGCCATGGCTAACGAACCAGAAGTCTCACACATTCACAGAAAATGGCTTGCTTCCACATTGAAAAATAAGGTGGATACAAGGTTTCTGAATAATTTAATGTTGAAATGAAATATTGGCTGTTTAAAAATTCATTTAGTGAAAAACTTGTTTAACGCAGTTGTCACTGTCTAGTTGGACACATTTAGACAGTTGTAGCTGTGTTGTTTGAATGGCGTCATTGATTATTTAGCATTTCTTGACAGTGTCTGAGTACCTACACATGCAGGTATGCCAGTGCACTGTCTGCAAAGTGTGTGATTTATCATTCCTCACCACCATCAGTATACTCTCGAACACCACTAACAGCTGTCCTACCAGATGTATTCTCTCCCCAGGTCCCTGGGTGAATCACGCACACACACACACAAACCCTACACACCCATACAGTATATGCCCACACCCAAACACATGGACACAATTTCCCTCGTATACTTTCTCTCATCTTCTCCTATCTCTTTTTATTTTTGTTCCACTTTGTGCTCAGGTATACGGTAGCCAGCTGCTTCTGGCATTTACGACACCTTGATAAACCAGTTGTTGTTTATATATGTGTACAAGACCATCTGTATCCCTGTCAGCCTTCTTTTACTGCCTGGATGAGCTAGTGGTCCAGAGAGAGGGACCTCCAACAGAATCAGGGCACTGCTGTCCGCCAGCTTTGTTAGCAGTAACTAATGCTATATCTGAAACCTGCAGTTTCTCAGGACAGGGACACCTTGACAAGGCAACCGTGTTATTTTTATAAAAATTATGATTTGTGTGATAGATGATTGTTTTTTTTCTTGTTGAGCTTCAATAATAATTATATTCCATCATAAGACTGCACCTTACCCTTGTTAAATGTTGCATCTGGGTCTCCTTTATGCTCAAATTTGCTTAATACGGTTTTATAGATTTCCAAGTGGTCTATATGCTATTTCTTCACTGTAAGCAGACGTGTTAAAGGAGTTAGTGAACTGTAATACGCATGAATGCAGAGGAACTGTAGAGGTGACAGCACCTCTGTGTACATGACACTGTTCCATCTGTTTATCAGCCCCTGTGGTTTTACTCCAGACCCTCACGTCTGCGATACAACTGCCCGTCAAGGTGAGCTGTCTGCTAATTTGAGCCTGAAACAATAACCTTTAGCACAAGACAACTCGTTCAAAGCTGTCTCATAATTTCAAACTCAAAATTGTGACTTAAAGAGATAGTTCACCCAAAAATAAAATTTAGCATTACAGTGGATCCTCTGCAGTGAATGGGTGCCGTCAGAATGAGAGTCCAAACAGCTGATGAAAACATCACAATAGTCCAAAAATAATCCACACAACTCCAGTCCATCAATTATTTTATTATATTGAAGCATTACTGTAATTGGATTGTATTGTTATTACTGTGTTAATAAGCATTATTATGGATTATTTTGACCAGAAGCAATGGTTTCAATTTAAATTTCCTTAAAGAAGGATTTGTTTCTTACAAAACATGCAGCTTTTTGCTGCACTATACATTCACTGATGGACTGGAGTCGCGTGGATTAATGTGATGTTTTTATCAGCTGTTCAGACTCTCATTTTGACGGCACCCATTCACTGCAGAGGATCCATTAATGAGATAGTTATGTAATCCAAAATTACTCCAAATCTGTTCTAATGAAGAAACCAACTCATCTACATCTGATGGCCTGAGGGTGAGTACATTTTCAGCAAACTATTCCTATAATATTCTATAACGACTCTTTTAAATGGGATAAATGCCTTTATATTTGAGGAAAAATAAAGTATTTTGACAGGTATATTCTTGATTCCCCAATCCTAGTTTAGAGTTTTAGTGCAGTTAAAAATAGTTCTTAAGAATCGACCTGCCACATTGCTTTAGTAGGAACAAAAAATGACTTGCATGAGGGTTGCTGAAGCAGACTTTTTTCTTGTGGTGTGGATGTCCTAATTTCCAGCACTTTTTGACAGATCTGGGATCAGCGTGACATAAAGTGTTGCTGCTAGAAGCCATGGAAAGTGGAATAAGGATGTGTATGAAACTATCACTCAGAATGACTGATTTAAGGCTGCATTGATGTTTTAAAAAATATGGAACATTTTATTGTCATATTTTGAGCTCCCAAAAATAAAAAGGTATAAGAGCTTTTTACAATGGTTGCTGCATAAAATTTTAAAGGGATAGTTCACGAAAAATGAATATTCTGGTATCATTATTCACCCTCATGTTGTCCTGCATGACCTTCTTTTTTCTCTGTGCAACACAAAAGAAGATATTCTGAGAAATATCTGAGTCAGTGGGGTCTAATGTAACATGGCTAACACCACAGATTTTAGAATGAATTTAAATGGATTTACAAAATAGGTTTTTGATTGCATTTGTGCGCAGTTATAATAATAAGTACCATTGCTAAACTGCACTTGGCTGTGATAAAAAAACACAAACACTTGCAAAATCTATTCAAGAACAATAATTGGAGTACTTCTTATGCATTACGTTTCTCCACCATACAGCATATTGTTCTATATTGACATGAGGTATGTGTCACAAATTGCTGTTACTGCCACAAAGCAAAACCTCCAAGCAGACTTTTACTCATCTCTGGATGATTTTGAGAATTCATCACTGAAATGGCTCACAGTCAGCCATTAGACGGTGGCCTGTGCCATCTTTTCTGAGATAAATGGAAGGCTGATGGATTTCAGAGTGAGGAACTGCTGAGCAATAGCAATTCAAAACAATCCAGAGTGAAAAACTCCGGACCCACGTTTGTCGTTCTGCGCGGGTCAATTTGTAAAGTGTAGTGCTCTAGAGATATTAATGCCAGACGTAGACATGCCTCCATGTGTCTGTTATACTGATGGCTTTGCAATGTCAATACGTCTCAACTTAAAAATCTTTCTCTCACAATAGAAGGATAGAGGCTTGAAGAATGTCTGTTTATCATCACAAATGGCTATTTGTTTTTCTCTGAGCTTAGATCCCTTTCGTTCCCCATGGACCGTGAGTCATATCAACCCAACGCATGAGAAATCTTTTGGAGATTTTCAGATAACTGGCCATCTGTAGTAGGAATATGAGCCATTTAATTCAGCTCAATCCTACACAATACCCAACATTATACAAGCAGACAGTCAATGAAGCTCAAAGAGACAATGCATGACTTTAAGAACCAAGGCTATGCAGGCTTTGTTTAATTTAATATATTATTTTGCCATTTGGAATATATATATATTTTTTTTTTGTGTGTGTTCATCATAAAAATTAACAGCACATGAGTTTGGAAAAACATGGGTAAATAATGAATTATTAATGGTGAGCAAATTATGCATGTTTTTTTAAATATAATTTATGCTTTCAGTTCTATCAAAAGTAACAACCCTTCATGTTTGCAGTGTGTGTTTATACACTCTGTGGAAGTTTCCTCAAATTCACAGCTCTCCTCAGCAGTCAGCTCTCACTGCCCAGCTGTGACGAGCCGCTGCCTGCTACCATACTAATAGTGTTTGTGTTTTGGTAATTACTGAGAATAAATGGTTGGATAGGCCTGGAGAACAAGTACATCTTGGCAAAGGGCAGACAATGTTTTTAAGCTCCAGCGTTAGAGAGTATGGGTTGTCGTCCAGATTGATTCTATTAGCTGCTGTGTTTATCATACTCTCGGTAGGCAGGTGTCAAGACACGCCTGGAAGAGACAATGAAGAAGAATTGTTCCTCTGGCATTGGAGTGTCATTCGATGTTCACCTCATGGTGTCTTTGCCTTTCAGTCATTTCCATGCTCTTGCACCT
The DNA here is from genome assembly GCA_027422415.1 of Schizothorax lantsangensis. NCBI lineage: Eukaryota > Metazoa > Chordata > Actinopteri > Cypriniformes > Cyprinidae > Schizothorax > Schizothorax lantsangensis. Next base: position 5,992,328 of record CM049857.1, on the reverse strand, counting down.
ATTAAAACATGCATTTAAGTTAAAAGTGTGAATCTTAAAAATATCTAATGCTTAATTGTGAATAGTTCACTGTATTTTGTGCTTAGTTCTGTTTATGAAATGGTACAACACATATATATATATATATATATATATATATATATATATATATATATAGGCTATACATTTATATATACATATATATATTTTAAGTTTAAAGACACCTATGCACCCATAATTGTTTTCTATTGTGTTTAATTTAGTGAATAGATGAGTAATTTTCAGGAATGAAATGTAGGCTACATGAAGTTTCGGAAGTGAAGGAAGTCTAGGTAACTGAGGCCCTCTAGTGGCAATCCATGGGAAAAAAAACTGCCATATATTTTCATGCCAACATTCCAATCAGTAGTGAGCTTGAATGAAAATAATTGCTTTTCATGTGGCATTATTGGATATCAACTGGATGCACATTTGAGAATGTTAGGTATGCAGTATGTGATCCAGTTATTGCTTGCCTGCTGAATTCTTTAATCTCAGTATCTGGACATCCTACTTATATAACATAGGCCTACTGCTTTTGTATATTAGTAGTAAAGAGAGGGCATGGGATCTTTATTATAGTTACTCTCACTATTGTAAAGCCATAATGAAGTAATAATGACATGTCTTTCAAACTGTGCAAGAACACACAAACTGTGCAAGGTCGTTGTTATTTAAATGCTTAATTTTGTAATTATTTTGATGACATTGGCAGAAAGTAAATTACCACATGTGTATTTATATATAGTTACAATAACTGTAGAAACTATTATTTTGACAGAAAATGATTATATGAAAATGTTTATCATGTGTTATTTTTTTAGTATTATTATTAGGGAGGACTATTTGTAGATAGGAAGCTCCGCCCATAAAATTTAAGTTACCTCAGAAAACAACGACGACGATTAACGGGAAGTGGTAAATGATGCACTGTTGGTAAGAGGAAAATATCATTGTTTAAAATGTTGTTGGTTTAGTGAAATATGATTAGGCTGATAACTGATATAGCGATCATTGTTATGATGTAAATGGAATTTGGGTAGACTTTTTCGTCAGGCACGTTGTGACAGCTAATACTGTTATTTCGAGCAGGTAGGTCGAGCACTTACACGTTTACAACGTTTACCATGGTATGGTTTCCTCAAAAAAATAGCACTTACAACACGTATACTTCAGTAATACTGTAGTAAATGGGGAATGTGGAAGTTAAAATCGATCAAAATGACTATGAAAGTCTTTTGAAACTGATCTCATATTAATGTTAATGATTTTAAGGTAGTAAAGAAACCATGCAATTTAATATGTTGTATCTCAAAAATATATAATAAGCAGCGTGTTTCTCGTTTTTTAACACTAAGTGGCGCTGTTGACCCCCTTTTTAATTAGAAACACAGCACAAACCCAGACAAAGCACTGAGAAAGAAACATCACCCTCAAAACTCACAAAAAAAAAGCAATGTAAAGCACTTTTTACTTTTGGTTTTCTTGGTCTTTGTGTGTAAACATCTGTCTTCTATGATGAATGCATACAAAGCATTCATTGTTCTGGTTCATTGTTTTATTCCCTTCTGTAATGGGGTGATCGGACTTCTATTTCTTTTTCCACCTCTCACTTCACATTTTCTACTGAAATTCGGCTCCTTGTGAAATTGCCTCTGTGCTCAAGCTACCATATCCTGTATGATATATGGTCTAGAGTGTAACGGGTCTTGTCTGTCATCGCCAGACTTCATAAAGCAGACATACTGCGCGAAACATAACCCAGTGCAGCCACAAATGACTTTATGGCCACGTTTTACGAGCTGCTGTTTGGGCCAGTTGTTGAAGATGTCCACCCTCATTTCACCGTAGGGATGACCTTGTTGTCATTGAACCGAAGAGGTGGCACATGACAGCCGACAGCAAATCTTGTACGATGTCATACTTGTCACTTCCTGGGCTCATGAAACATTATTGAAGCTGGCGGTTGCTTTTCATAGCTGTGCTGAGCAGCCAAGCAGACTTTTGCATCACACTGCAAGCCCCATTGACTCCTTCCCTTTCGTGTCTCACACCCGGCTCTTCCGGCTTGTCTTTAATAGGAATGCTGATGATCTCCATTTCCATATAAATGAAGAGAATGGAGTGTATGCTCACTTAAAGGGAATATCTGTTGGTTGGAAAATACTTCTTTTGATGACCTTGAAAAAACAAGATGGCTGATAGTTAATGTGCACCTTTCACTTCAACGGAGACAATTCCGCATCGCATTGCAAGAGAATATTATTTTTGTAATTGCGCTCTTGAGGATCTTGCCTTGCACCCCTGTGGCCATGCAATTTTCCCACTTTCTTGTAATTTGATGGCTCATTCGTTGAAGATGCAATTGCTTTTTGAAACCAAAATGGAGTGAGTTTCAAATGGAATTTTACTCCTGATGAAAGAGTGGCTTCCCTCTTGACCCAAAACGTGCTGGTTAAATCTAATAGGGGAGCTTCGATTGGAGCTCACGTCCTTTCCTGAAAATAAACACACAAAAGTATGATGGAGCAGGCCGTTGTTGATGTGACTCGCCCTCCGGGAGATGTTACAATTACAGAAGAAAAGCACCCATATGACCTTTGGCCTTTGGAGTGTGCGTCTGAATGCTGCCGTCCTACCCAGGAGATGCCTGAACTCCACGGGGACCGTGTGCGAAACATCTCCCGCCCCCCGTTCAGCCTTCTGGAGCACCCTACAGGCTAATAACTCTCTTCCTCAAGATTAGACGAGATGTAGCTGTTATTATCGTGAAATATCTGACCTTTCACTTTGATTCATGATCATAAATGAGCTTTTTGTCAGGTCATGCGGCAAGACGGATGGAAGTGGTGACAATCAAGTAAAATTAATTTGTTTCACACTGTAATGTACCATAAAATATTGCATGGATCAACTCAGCACGCACAAGTAAGAAAGTCAATTTTATTGTAAATACATTTATACGTGATGTACCTGTATTGTTGTTTCACAAAGTCTGAATAAACTATTATACCTTGAAAAGCTAATTTACCACTCCACTCACTGATTCTGCTTCTGATTCATACAGTACTGATCCAGGAGCCCGTTCCATCTCTCCTCTCAGGAAGCCGTGACTCGTTCAGGGTGACATTGGAGAGGAACTGTTTTCCCCATGCATCACTCTCTCATCAAGAGTAGCGGTGGCTGTAGATTAATGAGCCTGGGAACTGATTATGCCGGGCTGTACATCATGTCTGTCTGCCTGCTGCTTGGCCTGTCAATACCCCACCCTCCCGTGTCTGCCTTTAGCCTTGTGCTAGACCAAAACCACTGGACCTCAA
>CM049857.1:5203990-5383990 GCA_027422415.1 Schizothorax lantsangensis | reverse complement strand
GTGTGTGTGTGTGTGTGTGTGTGTGTGGCCAGTAAATAAACAAACAAACAAACCAACATCTCTATTTATTGGTGGCTGTTATGTACCCAGAATTCTGATTGGCTCGACTCTGGTACCATCTGCAGAACCCAACATATTGAGCTGAGGAGAAGAATTCACATTCCTCCCCTCCTTCCCTTGGCTTCTTTCTACTTTTTAGTAAACACAGCTCTCAAAACAAAATCTGGAAGCACTGGTCATGGTCGCGATGGGGTCTATAATGCATTATGACTTTTTAGCACGCTAAATCTGCTGAAACACAAATCAAAAATGACACTGGCAACATTTTTGCTACTTTCATATGGCTGAAGACAACAGATGAAAGAAGAATGTCCTGATGGTCAACAGCCATCACTAATGTGTCCAGAGCTGCCCTGACACTGTGTGGAACTGATCTGATCTGCATTTGAACATTACTGCCAGCTGGAAGGAAAGAAAGAAAGAAAGAAAGAAAGAAAGAAAGAAAGAAAGAAAGAAAGAAAGAAAGAAAGAAAGAAAGAAAGAAAGAAAGAAAGAAAGAAAGAAAGAAAGAAAGAAAGAAAGAAAGAAAGAAAGAAAGAAAGAAAGAAAGAAAGAAAGAAAGAAAGAAAGAAAGAAAGAAAGAAAGAAAGAAAGAAAGAAAGAAAGAAAGAAAGAAAGAAAGAAAGAAAGAAAGAAAGAAAGAAAGAAAGAAAGAAAGAAAGAAAGAAAGAAAGAAAGAAAGAAAGAAAGAAAGAAAGAAAGAAAGAAAGAAAGAAAGAAAGAAAGAAAGAAAGAAAGAAAGAAAGAAAGAAAGAAAGAAAGAAAGAAAGAAAGAAAGAAAGAAAGAAAGAAAGAAAGAAAGAAAGAAAGAAAGAAAGAAAGAAAGAAAGAAAGAAAGAAAGAAAGAAAGAAAGAAAGAAAGAAAGAAAGAAAGAAAGAAAGAAAGAAAGAAAGAAAGAAAGAAAGAAAGAAAGAAAGAAAGAAAGAAAGAAAGAAAGAAAGAAAGAAAGAAAGAAGAAAGATGAATCTGGAATAGACACTTTAATAAAAAATGTATATTTCATCTTAAGAGAAAAATAAAATAAAATAAAATTAAATAAAATTAAATTACATTTATAATACCAGGTACACAGTACAAAAGAAGTAGTCACAAAAGAAAATGAAACTGTAATGAAAAATGTGTACTTATGTATACACTTCATCCTAAAAAGAAAAGAAAATAAGAAAATATAACTAATGAAATATGTACACACATTTCATACTAAGACAAAAATAAAATAAAGAAAAAATAAAATAAAATAAAATAAAATGCAAAATAACAATATAATAAAAAACTAAATTAAAATATAATAAAATTTCAGCCGTAAAGACAGAGGCCGACATGAGAATATATGTAGTGGAAAGCAATTCGCCACTCAAAATGTCTTTCACATTTAAAAGTTTATAATATTACAGTGTTCATTCACAAAATATGCTAATTAATTACTTCTTCTAAACCAATCACTGCTAGAAACTACAGTGTGATTTAAATATTCACCTACTGACCCATCATGCAAGCTCAGAAAAATATAAAATGTTACTGCAAATGCTAACTCATTATGTTTAGTGTCAGATGTTCATTCTGATAACCTTCTTTCATTTATTTCTTAAATTGTCTCGCAATTATTTAAATCTGTCTCCAGTCGACAGCCACGATTTCAATACTCAACCCACTGCATTAGAAATGGGCCAAAACAAAAGCTTTATTTCCTCCTGTCTCTCGCTCTAGAACAGCACAAAAGAGAGGCCACAGCAAAAAGTAACTTGCACACCTCCCATTGTTTGTCTTCGAATTTCCAATTAGCATGTTAATTAGAATCAGAGCGTCCATGAAGCGTCTGTCTTCATCAGCCGCATTAGGAGCCGAACGGATGTGCCATTCATTTCCTTACATCTACACCATCTCACCACGCCACAATAATCTGTCCATCACAGCGCTCGGGAACTGCCTTCCAAGCAGTTTTACGTTCTTTGTGAATATAAAACGTACATTTGATGATCGTTTCAGACACGTCTCGTGCTTCTGCAAAGCCATTGAGGTTTGTTTCACTCGCACACAAATATTCCCAATATGAAAAAGCTTCCTCTTTGGAAACCATAATCGGTACTTCATGTCAATTTACACTTCATTATGACATCACAGAACGTGAAGAGACTCAAACCATCTGAAGTCTTTTCTGCCATAAAGTTGAACATAAATGGCAGTCATGCCTGTCCGTTCCTTATTGTGGCCAATTGTTGCTCTGGCTGGTGCTCGTAAAAACGGCACCGCTCCATTCCTGAAGCATATTTAGGCGTGTGCTCAGAATTATACTGTATATCATAATGTCCTGAAACTACACATCAGAGCATCTAATTATGAAGGACCGTCCAGTGACCTAGAAGGAATATGACAGGGGATTCCACATGATGACAGTTAGCATTGCTCACCAACAAATCATTAACAATTACAATTTCTGAGACACAATGGTGGGATTCTTTCTCTAATATGACTTGGCTTATAGAGACAACTATATTTCTGAAGCCTGGAAAGCTGTAACTCTTTTGAACACATTCTCAGTCTCCAATGTCTTAGTTTTGACAAGCAGACTAACTATAGCATCATAATTATCATTTCAAAAAACTCCTACTTCCCCCTCCAGGGTCCATCCAGCTAATATCTAAACAAGCTAATGTTAGTTAGTGGCCTAGCCAGGCTTACCGGTTGCAAAGGAAGACAAGTTTGTGTCTGCAAAGAAAACCAACAACAATCTCGCCAAATTCTGAACCATAGAGTGATGCTCATGTTAATCTACATTTTGACCCCAGTACTTGGTGAGTATTGTAAGATTACTGTTTATACTTCACCTTTAAACCTTGCAGTAAAAACTATACTGCCCCTAGTGTGAGAGATGTAGCATGTCATGACCAAATCAAATCTTCAAGACAAGTCATGTTAACCCTGTATGGTCCACATTATGTCCAAGTTTTTTTTTCCCCACTGATATTTTAACAAAAAAAAAACATTAACAAAAAAAATGCATCTAATAAAATGAAAATAGAAAAAAAAGGGAAACTGGCAAGTCTATATCAGGGTTATTATAGCTAACTGAAATTAAATTAAATATTAAAAACTTATTTCAGCTAGTTGCCAAGGCAACAATTTTAAGTTAGTTTAACTTGTACTAAATAACTAAAACTGACAAAAAAAAGAATACAAATTATATGGACAGACACACATACATGCACAAAACTACTAAAACATTAATAAAAATTTAAATGAAAATATAAAAATTAAAACTATAAGAACTAATAAAAACTATAAGAGTGCCTGAATTATACTAAAATAACACTGGTCTGCACCATAATAGAAAACAGCACAAAAAGTAGTTTCTTAATTATATTTCTAAATTGCTTTAATTTCTTTTTTTATTATTATTATTATTTTAGAATCAATATATTCACAACAAACACCTTAATAAAAGCATTTTTTTAAAAACGAAAAATATTGACTTGACTACCCTTTAATATTTTACGAATCAGGGATATTTATCTTTGATATTTTTTACATTATTTTGTTACCACTTATTTCTGAATATATATATTATATATATTTTTTTTTTATACCATCCTGTTCTTTTGAACATCACATTTGAAGCTTATGGCTTATTAGAAAATTAAAAGCTAACGTAAGTAAACGAATATGAAAAGAATATTACAAATCATGGTGTTATTTATATACATATGCAACTGTATCAAGGTAAATAATTTATTCAAATAAATTAATGAATGTAACAATATAATTGATGACATAAAAAATCCCAATGAGAAAAAGGAGTTGTCAAATGAAAATGCATCAACTTTCATAAGCCAGTGTTCATATTTTATGTAAAATTATGATTGATAAAGCTGATCAGTTAACAACATCTAGGAAACCTATTAAAGCAGCAAATAACAAAATCATGATGTACCAGTAACATACCACCAACATGTGTTTAACAAAGCAATCTCTGAGGAGCACTTCTCTCCTGTAAGGATGACCCCAGGAACTAAGTCGCAGTGTATTTTACAGCAGTGTGCATGTGTGTACACTCAATATTTGTGTCCATATGTGTGCCAATATGAGGGCACCTAGGGACCAGAAAGGAAAGCAAAATCTCCTTCAAAGGACTCCCTGATCTGCTTTTAACTCTGCAAGTTCTTTCCTGAGCAGACTTATGACCTTATGACCCCTATCAGATCCCAAGAGCCCCTGGCCGCCCCCCTTTCCTAATGCACTGCCTCTCAGAGCCTTTAATTTATCGTCTGTCTCTCATCCTCTCATTCCACCTGTTTTTTCAATCCTGCCCGAGAAAGTTTCAATTCCTCCCATGATTCACAACCCGCTAACTCCGAGGTCACATTCCTCTCGGTGGAAAGCGTGAGAGTGAGTCAATCCATTAAAAACCACTCTGTATTTTATCAAAACAAAATGTGAGTAGGGACTTTTGAGTCCGATATATCTGTCCTTCACTGTTGATAACAACACGTCTATGCTGTCTACAACAGGAAATCACACAGAGCACAATGCTAACGTCTATGATTTTCCAGGTAATCTGATAAATTAAAAGTAATTTCATTGAAAAACCCATTTCATTTCAATTGTCCAAAAGCCGAATTGGTTCCACAGATGTTGCGAGGTTCAGATCCGCCGCCCTTCGTCAGTAAGTCGCTCTGAGCTCTGACCTTGTGGAGCGTACAGTAATTGAGATTCACAGCTCATTGTTAGCTAATTAAAGACACCTCAAACCTCCTGGAGCCCAGAGAGAGAGAGAGATTGGGAGAGAAAGAGCAGCAGACATGAACAGTGACCTCTAAATGAGAGACGGTGCATCTGGGTCCTTATTTTAATTAGCAGCTGGCCTATCGCACAAGTCTTTATTATTCTAATGCACATTGTCCATATTTAAGACAAGACACCGCTCACACACCTGCTCAAGCACACGACACCATCACATAAAGAATTACAAATTAAAATGTAGATCGATGTGACAATTGTGCAAGGTTACATATACAGGGGTGTTTCTTTAATTATGGGCCAAAAGATATTTGTCCTCATTAAAATGTTCACAGATTATATTTACCTTGATTTGTCTTTGCTTTCTTCACATATCACGTCTCATATGTCATATCAAACTCATAGTCTCTAATGTCTTTCTGGTGAAAAAGATTATACTAATTTTTATTAAGGACAAACTTGTTGGTTGAAGTGACATCCAAGCTGAACAAAATTTGAAACCAAATTTAAGCCATTTTTACATTAATGTATAAATACTGAAATGGTTACTAATTATTTCACTCTGTTTAAATAATAATAAATTATGATGAATTGTCATATTTTAAGATTTAAAGTCAGGGGGAAAAAGAAGAAAAAAAGCATCCCAAAAAAAAAATAAAAAGGAAGTTTCCAAGATGCTTTTAATGTGACTTTCATATAACAAAAATACATAAAAAGTGAATACCTACTGTATTACTTTGAATTAAAAAAAAAGTTTAAAAAAAATCTTGCTGTAAAGTACACTACATTTTGAACATTTGGGGTCGGTAAGATCTTCTTATGCTTGCTTATGACTCTTAGGATGCATTGAGAAATGATTCAAAATACAGTAAAACAAATATTATGGTCAAATGTATGGTCAAAATTATTGAAATTTATTTTATGCCAAAAATCATTAGGATATTAAGTAAAGATCATATTCCATGAAGATATTTTGTAACTTTCCTACTGTAAATATATCAAAACTTAATTTCTGATTAGTAATATGCATTGCTAAGGACTTCATTTAGACAGCTTTAAAGGTGATTTTCTCAATATTTTGATTTTTTTGCACCCTCAGATTCCAGATATTCAAATAGTTGTGTCTGGGCCAAATATTGTCCTATCCTAACAAACCATACATCAATTGAAAGCTTATTTATTCAGCTTTCAGATGATGTATAAATCCCAATTTAGACAAATTTAGCCTTATGACTGGTTTTGTGGTCCAAGGTCACATATAAAGTGTCTTTGTCACTTTCAATCAATGTAATGTATCATTTCTAAACAAAAGTATTAATTTCTTTAATAACAAATCTTACTGATTCCAGACACAGTGTACTTTTCAAACTAAAATAATATGCTTACTTTGTCTTTATTCTACAACATAGAGACACACAGAAAATTAGAGCCAAGATGTGACAACATATAAACAGTGACCTTGTGAACCAAACAGCTCAAATATGTCATTAGCACACATATTACCCATCACACTATAGCTCTACAGTGAATGAGAACATGGAATTCTCTGACATTCAAAAATGTATTTGAAGTTGATTTCACGAGTAAGCAGGTAGAAGTGAACGTGTAAAAAAAAAGTGTCTGCTTTCATACTGTACACATTTAGATACATTAGCGGCTTGAAGGACTTGGTAATGCAAGACATTATATAGGAAACCTTGAGAGAGCCAGTCAAATTGACATACAGAAAAAAAAATTAATGACAGCATCTGCCTTTATCTTCACTCTCATTAGCAAACAAATTCCCCGAGCTTTCACGAGCATAACCGTGTCCGTTTCTTCATTCGGTGAGTTAATGTTGTTCTTCAGCATAACTGAAATGACACATTTATACAACAGCCACCGAGGGAAATAAAATCCACCTCTCTTTAGACAGAACACTCTAGCAGAAGGACCAAATATTCACTCTGTTGTCTCAACAAGACCTGACAGCATGTTTGTTTTATTTATCACGTCCACTCAACTTTCCCAAAGCACCTCGTCCTCTTTTCACTTTCTGTTTGTCCTCATATAAAACACAAACCAGAATTGTGTTTGTTTGTGTTCATCTGGTTAACAATGCATTTGAGTTTACTTACAGGTTATGACAGCGACCTGCCCAGCTGCTAAGCACGACTGACGTTATCGCTTTTAAAGGTGAGCTGTGCTCATGCATGTAATTGCAGCATAGAGCATGTGCAACTAAATGGACGTTTTATGAGCGAACATCATTAGACCGCACATCAGATACCACTTCCTGAACGCTGATAGGTAATGGAAGGATGCTCATTTTATTTTCAAAAGCTCTCTGCTGTAGTGTAGCCATTAGTAAAAGAGAGTCGGCTTATAAAGTAGAAAACAACACTGTGGTAAATCAAAATGAAAATGGGCCGAGGATAGATCCCAGAGGATCGCCACTGATAAATTTCACACATATGATGTTTTCTTCTGTAATATCATACAGCATTTCATTTTATGTTTTTATTAGTGATTAGTTATTAGTAATTTTTCTGCCACTGTACTGTAAGATCTTTATTCGAAGGGTTGTAACAGTTGAACATGTGAACACATGAACATTCCTATGTATATTTTGATAGCTTTTATTTTGACTGGAGTTGGCCTGCCTACTCTTTCAACACACACAAACACATATATAATATACACATTTAGTTTTATATTACCATTGAAGTACTATATTAAAAGTACTTCGTTCAAAGTTTGAAATGTGATTCATAGTTGAGCTGGTTGACATCCATATGGAGAAAATGAAAGGGAAAAACACTTTATCATGACCCGTGCCACTTTACAAAGTTTAATCTCTAATATTAAAATATCTGTATAGAATCTTGTTTTATGCTTTACATTTTCCAAATCTGAATCTATGCAGGACAGTGGACACAAATAATGCATTTTTTAAAGTTCATAAAAACTGAAAAAAAGTTTTTTAAAATTGCCATCTGTCTTTTGGCCAAAGACAGAAATTTGGCCAACAGATGCTTGTTATTTTGCAACATAAGGAAGAAAATCTTAAACGAAACCTCCTTGACCTCCTGGTCTGTTAAAACAGCAAATGATACTCTAAGTGAACCAAGTTCGACTAAGTAAAACTGACGATAAAACTCCTCTGCTTATCTCCGGCGTGCACCTGTGAATGAACGAGCACCTAACTCTGCTTTCACACCATCATAGTTCACAGAGAGAAAAGGTCAAGAAACAGATGGTTGCAAGTGTGAAACCACATGGAACCCCAATGCTAAAACTCAAACAAATCGAACCACATTGAGCCACACAGACAGTAACCAGCACATGATTTATGAAGCCTCCGGCTAACACAAGTATGCAAGCCAGTAACACTGACCAGAGAACATTTGGTCCACGCACAAATTCATAACAGGACCAATATGTGTAATGCTGTTGAATGAGACACTGAAGTAACTGAATATTTATGCATGCAATAAGTTCAACTTTTAATATTAAAATGCCATCTGCTAGGGTATCTCTAGAAGAGGCTGAGAGTCAGATCAGCAATCACTAAACACACTTTTTGGCAGTCAATCAATGTCACCACAAAGAGTCTACTGACAATCCTAAGAGTTGATAGAGTTCTGATGATAAGTACAGGCCTTCTATCCCCTGCACTTGCATCTAAACATCACTAATGGACGTCTTAAGTGTGCATGCTTTTACTGGGCTCTCACACGCTGCTCATCACTGATCACTCACAAGAGCAGGAGGAAAATATAGGACAACAGACTGCCCTGTTTGGTTCTGTACTGATGATCTGTCATAAAACATTCAATGAGGAGTGTAATAGCTCATTTGTAAAGCTGAATACAGTCAGAGTGAATTGCCATTCACAACCCATTTTAAGTAAATACAAAGTAAATAAAATACAAAGTAAATACAAGACATTTATACTTTTATTCAGCAAAGGCACATTAAATTGATCAAAAGTGACAGAAAAGACATTTAGATTATTGAAATAGATTTCTATTTCAATTAAATTCTGCTCTTTTGAATGTTATACTCACCAAATCGTCCTAAAAGTCCCAGAAATTTATAAAAATCTCAACAAAAATATTAAGTAGCGCTGATTTCAACATTGCTAATAATAAGAAATAATACTTGAGCATCAAATCAGGATATTAAAATGATTTCTGAAGGATCATGTGATACTGAATGCTGAAATTCAGCTTTGCATCACAGGAATAAATTATGTTTTGAAATATATTAAAATAGAAAACAGTTAGGTTGTAATAATATTTCATAATATTATGTTTTTTACTGTGTTTTTGATCAAATAAATGCAGGCCAGGTAAGCATAAAAAGCTGCTTTCAAAAGTATTTAAAAAATGAATCTACATTTTGACACTACATTGGCAGTTATTTTTTGTTAAATCATTAAAAAAAGATGCAGAAATAATTTCAAACATTTCTAACTTGAACAATTATGAAAAACAGCAAGTATTATTTTTGAAGTACAAAGACTTAAATAGTATTTTCTTGTAAGAAGTTCACAAAAAATATTTTTATAGTGTACTCTGCCAATGAAAATACAAACATACAAAGAGTGAAACGGTTCAGCACTAAAATAAATATATCCGCAATTTTGCAATGTCATTCGTCCAATTAAATTATAGGAAAATCTGTGAAATAAATTTCAATGATATCTAACATTAATTCAGGGATTTTAAAATGTACTTTGGATGCAATAGCAGAAGACACTAAACAAAACCTATGATGGTAATCAACTGAAGACATTCACAGATCCAAAGAAAACCACTGCACTGCAAGACTGGTAAAGCAAAAAGACAAATCCTGCAAAAACAGGCCACAGGAACGCTCCAAAATGTGCGTGGGACTCAAGATATCCTTATGTGCTAAAGAAGAAAAGGAAGTGATTAAGAGCAGGACGGTTACTTACGAGACCTGTCCCCTTTCCATCTCCACCCACCCTTTTTTCGCCCTGGCTTGTCCCCATCCCAGCCAAGCCCGAGTGCCGTCCAGACCCCCAGCAGCAGGAGGGTGATAGGTAACACCAGCCCTGCCCTCATTCCAGTATGTCTCCAGAGAGAAAGATCCGCACGCAGCTTCACATCACATCACATCCAGCTGTATCTCCAGCCAAGACGCTCCTGAACCCTTCAGAGGTGTCACTACAAACTGCACGCTGCTACTTTAACGGCAGAAGAAGATCCCAGGTTCAGCAGCGCAATATTGATCTTTTCATCCCACCCAGTCACTCCAGAATATTTACTACCACCCCAGCCGAGCGGCTCTCTAGACGCGCTCTAGCTCCAGCTGAAATCCAATTTGGACACAGGAGACGAGAGTTGTCGCTGAACGGCATGACCAGGTATCAGAGAGATATCGACACACTGCTACTCCTCCGGAGAGCAGCGGCGGTCCCTGTTACAGCCTCCTCATCAGAGGCACCAAGGAGAAGCTTCTGTTGATATGAAAACAGCAGATAAATCAAAAGTGGATGGCTGAGTCCTGCAGCCACGGCAACTGAGCGAGAGAGAGAGTAAGAGAGAGTGTGTGTATAAGAGAGAAAGTCAATTCAAGCTAACAAGTGGCAAACGTTCCATTAAGGCAGCTCTTGTCAGGCGAGTTACAGCTTCTCTGATGTGAGACAGGCTCATACAGTAATGCTCTTTACAGTCCTCCTGGGAACTTCCTACTTCGGAATTGCAATGTGATTTTGGTGGCAATATTTTAATTTTCTAACAACGTGAAGTTTGGGGTCGGTACAATCAGTAACAGACATAAACACACACACATACATACATACATACACACACAGGATAAAGCTAGATTAACATGATGTGTTTACATTACATAAATCTGAATAATTGAATAGGAGAAAATCTACATAATGTTACCTATATCACAATGTTTTTGAAAGAGGTCTCTTATGCTCACCTAGGCTGCATTTACAGTAAAAACAGGAATATTGTGATATATTATTACTATTTAAAACAAGTGTTATCTATTTTGGTATATTTTGACTTTTAATTTATTTATTACTGATATGTACAAGTAATATGATCAATAAATAAATAAATAAATACAAATAAAAAAACAATGCAAGCAACATACACTACCATTTCAAGTTTGGGGTCAGTAAGATTTTTTATTTATTTATTACCATTATTTATTTATTTTCCAGCAAAGATGCATTAAATTGATCAAATGTGGCAGTAAGTATTTTTTAAGGTTAAAAGATTTCTATTTCAAATAAACGCTGTACTTTTGAACTTTATAAATTCAAAATAGCTTTTCAAACGTTTTTCATAAAACTAGAAGGAAGCACAATGTTTTTCAAGATTGATAATAGTAAGAAATGTTTCTTGAGCAGCAGATCAGTATATCAGAATGATTTCTGAAGGATCATGTGACACTGAAGACACGAGTAATGATGCTGAAAATTCAGCTTTGCGTCACATGAATAAATTACATTTTTTTAAAATGACAACAAAGCAAAACTTATTCTAAATTGTAATAATATTTCACAATATTACTTTTTTTACTGTAATTTTAATCAAATAAATGTAGCATTTGTGATAATAAGAGACTTCTTTCAAAATCTTGCCGACTCCCAATTTTCTGAACGGTAGTGTATATAATATTGCAAATATCATTACATTACACTAGTGACTGATGCCTGACATGATTTAAGGCAAGCATAACACTGTCTTTTGTATTCCCAGCATGCTCTCATGTAGCTATCTGTGCAACTCAAGCATGTCTATCAAGCTCCACACAGACATCAAACAGCACCACCCACTGCCAGAGACGGTACACACCTGTCCACACACACCTGTTCACACACAAACATGTGTACATACATGTGCGTTCTGGTGAGCTTTTAATTCTAGAATAGTATTTTGAGTCTTCCATACATGCAGACATACACCATTTAAATGTAAAAGTGCTGTTCATAGCTTCATCTTTGGTTCCAGGAACATCATTAATTAACCACTGGAGAACATTCTGCATACGTTCTCATTACACTGTCTTTCAAAAAAAAAAACAGAGAAACTAACCAAACAGGAATCATATACTAATGTTGGGGGAACATTCTGTGCTTCTGGATAAACCACATGATTACATCTGCTTGACGAAGTGTGATAAAAATCAATTTAGGTGAATTTCAGCTTGTTCCTTTGATCAAGTGAAATGAATGGAGATGGACATCAACACCTTCAAATGCCTTTTAGCTCCTTTAGACTGTGCTGGATGATGCTCTAAGCCCTTTCTTCATTTATTGATAGCTTGAAAATATGTGGAAAAAGTAAATGAGCTTACATTAGCGGCTGATGAAGCCCTGCTTTGATGAAACTTTAATGATTACTCCTACCATGTAATTACTTTTATGAGGAAGCCAAGGACCCTGCGGCCTACTTTGTTACCATAGATGTCACATTACCATTATAATGCCATTTGCAAGTAATATAGCAACTTTGAGAACAGACCTGCCTACGAGGAGGATGAAAAGAGAAACTGTAATGCATTTGTTAAAATGGTCAACAGAGAATAAAACCGCATAACAATTTATGTATACAATATAGAAATATTTCATAACAATAATATATATAGACTTGGCCAAAAACCATTAAAAGAGAATAAGACATCTATAATATGAGCATGTATGAGTGAAGGAAATTAGTCGTCCATTTAAACAAGGTGATCTGAAGTGAATGAATTCATACACTGAATTATGAGCGTGAAACTGTTCAGTGTTTTTGGCAGGATGTCACCTATTTTAGATGTAAAATGTGTCTAGTAAGACTGGAAGCATTAAGTGAAACAGCAGCGGGCCGTGGCCTCCATACAAAAGCCATCGAGTTATTCTTCAGCTGACCTTGTCCACAATTGTGATTTAGAGACGCTCAATTGCCAACACACACACGAATGGAAATCCAGCGTCTCCGCCCTCCTTCAATCTCTTCCTCTGCTCACACCTCCTTTTACAATCCATCATCTGAGCTGTAAAAATATATATATGAGGTTTCACTAAATGTATATTGACCTACACTCTGTGACAAAATACACACATGAAAACATAAAATGCAATTTTATACATACATTTTTTTTATTATTATTTTAGCCATTGCACTATTTTTGCCATGCCATTTTTCTTTTTAGTTTTGCTTTTACTGTTGTAATGATAATCAATTTGTGTTTGCTATATTCTCAAAATCATCCTCCATTTTTTAACTAACAAATGGAATCATGCTGCAGGAAGTGACATCATTTCTGGTTGAAAAATTAACAGCATCAACATCAGTAAGTATTAGCAATGGATTTAATGGATTCTCCAATATTTTAAGGTCTTACAGTATTTGATTTGAATCATATCTACAAAATGTTGATGTTTGATAAAGTTTCAGAAATTTGTACGATATAATAAAAAAATTCAAAAGAGGGTTAAAAAAGGCTGCTCAAAACACAATGAGAACAAGTAATACTGTGAAATATTATTATAATTTAGCACAACTGTTTTGTATTTGAATATATTTTAAAATGTAATTTATTCCAGTGAAGCAAAGTTGAATTTTCAGCATCATTATTCCAGTCTTCAGTGTCACAAAGAAATCATTAGGCTATAAAATGTTAAATCATGTTGTGAATGCTAATAAAATGTTCTATCGTGTTTAGAAATTTGCATGATATTATTAAAAATTTCAAAAGAAAAAAACAAAACAAAAGCAAAATTAACTTTAAGAGGACATGGTGGACATGGTTGGATAAAAAAGTGCAATATAACAACAAAGTTAAAGCCAAAGTTTCATAGTGCAAACTTTGTTACAATAAACAGTTTATGCATAAAGTATGTGCATATTTTCTTTCATCTGCAAATATGAAAATAGACTAATTTTAGAGTTAATTTTCAAAATCAGAAATTACATAATTCTAGAAGTTGTAAAAGTGACCAAATAGTCTGTAAAATGTTATTAAGGCGTGTTTGACAGGAAAGGGCCCGCCATCACAACCGATACGCCCCGGGGAGCCCACGTTACACCAGCTCTGTCCCCCCAATCAATCAGCTGCATCCCTCCCTCAGAGCGGCTGAAACAGATCCAGAGAGCCTGCATCAATTAACAGCTGATGTGGGCTGAAGGTTAATGCATGCAAGACCAGGCAAACAGCAGCCATTACTCACGAGGTGAGCGCTGTAATCATGAGGCTTGTTAGCTTATCAGGAGCTGTTTTATAGTTTGCCCTACACAAAGCTTTATTCTTCATTTAGAGACAAAGAGAAGGGTCACCTTTTTCTTTTCGCAGAATCTGTTGAAGTAGAGGGTAAGAACTTGACGACCTGGACTCCAGGTATCATAGTTTGGGACTTTAAAGAGTTCATACCTGTTTTCAGAAAGCCTTTTGGGGACAGAAAATGTTTTTCATTAAAAAAAAGTAACTTTTGCTTTATGCATATTAGCAATCTTGTGCTGCCACAAGGAAATAAGGGAAATGTAATTTAGTCGCCCAAGCTTGTTAACTCATAAACAAGTTATGTAACACGCATTATCACTGTAATTCATCAACAAAAGTGTGAGAAAAAAAACTATTGTACAGTCAACATTCACAATTACAACTTTAATCAATACCAGTTAGCTCCACCAACGGCTCAGAGATTGGCTGGTTAGTATAACTACTCAAAGTCTATGCCGAAACACCCTCATCATAAACAAGTACTATCGCTCTTTCAGAGGTTTGAAAATAGAGAGTGTGAAACATGGCGGGTTTGAGACTGATGACTCGCCTGGAATGAAGTGATGAGGCAGAAGAAGTGTAAAACTCTTCCTCTCCTGCTGGAATGAATCCTGCCTCGTCTGCTGTCTTATAATAGAGTCAGAGCCCGACGAGAGACCAGATTTACTACTGCCTTCTCTGCACAACAGATTTAGTTTTGTTAGCATCTCTCTTCACTGCTCTGTGCTGGGTAAGAGTAATTACACACGTCTGCATCTACAGGAAGCTAAACAGATTTACTGCTAACACGCTCTCTCTCTCTTCCTCTGGGTATGTATTTGTGTTCATGTGCTAAAACTAATCACAGTAATAAAGAAAATACATTTATTGTAAATTATTCCAGTTTGATATAAGGTTTTAATATTTTCTGACCTGTATAAGCTTAATTTGCTTTATATAAGATTATTATGACCAGCAGAGGGTGATATTGGGGGGAAAAATATATTTATTTAATTGTATTATTGAAGAATTTTCATCATATTCACATGATTTTACCCCAAGAAAAAAAAAGTCTACTATTAGGATGTTAAAATTTTGACTATTTTCAGGATGATAAAAAGCTCATTTTCTACCCCTCAGTCTCTCATTAATGTAACAAAAATATTATTATAGAATTGATATTATGTATTTATTCCTCATAATATTTGTTGTACTGCCTTTGATTAAAAATGCATTGGTTTTAATTTATATTTTTTTAAAAAACCATAAAATTACAGCAAAACATTAAAATCAAAATAATAAGTAAAACTACTGTACATTGGGCTACAAGTGTTCTGGCCAGCAGATGGCAGTGTTGATGCTGTAAGCATTATAACAACACCACAAAAGAGAAAACCTCAAAATATCAAACTTTCTTAGTAAGTATTAGTTTTGCACATATGATGGATTTTATGCACAGCACTGAAGGACTCCTGACTCCTGTGTGGTGTGGGATGCATTACTAAAAAGTGCCAGTGTTTGAGGAAACAGCAGCTGTTTAGAAATAAAATGCATTGTAGTTTTAAATGAGCCAAGTCAAAGAGGAATCATTATTTTGTCAGACTTATATCAATATATCCACTGTCACAGAGAGCAGGAGAGATCTCTTTTAACTCTCTGAATCTTTAGATATGGCTGAAAAATACACTTCAGTGAACCTTTCGCTCCCTGTAGAGCCTTTCAATTGCAAATGACTCTTCAAAAAGCTCTCTTTGAATAAAAATGTCCTGGGTTCCTCAAAGGATCGTGCTCTCCAAGGCATTTTCAATAACCGCGTGTTCTCTGAAAAACTTTCCAGTCAATCATACAGTAGACTGAGTAGAGGGTCAGTGAGGTTCTTCAGCGTTCCTGTCCCGTCTACAGTCTCTGAACCAGTAGATGGCAGCATCTCACTTAGAGTCAATTTACAACAAAGGATTTCCGTTCACTGCTCAGAATGAATTTCTGCAGAGATTCTGTTATCAATTCTGTGTGCTATTTTAGGATTTAAGTGCATTTTGACCCGTAAAATATGACCAATATGCTTCAATCTCAACAAAAAAGTAGCACATTTTGAAGATGTTACAATGGTAATAGTGTGTTTTTGGACATGCAATATGGCAGTATGATATTCTTTTGAATACCATGGCACGTAAGTAATTCGGTATTATCAAAATACCATGATATTACCGTCTGATACAATGAAAGGGACTTTCTGTTTCACATTTGAATTTTTTATAGCTCACATGTAGTTAAAAAAATGACCAGTTTTTATTTGAATAGTCTCTATTCATTTATTTGAATCTCACTATTTCAAGCAGCCACAGAACACAATAACCGACCGATAGAGGGCAGCGCCGCCTCACATTCACCAGACTCCGACAGAGACGACCCGAGCTTCACCTCAACCTTAAACAGGCAATCATAGAGTTTCATTGGGACTAATTACCGTCTTTCTTCAAAAACCAAAATGTGAATGATTGATGCAGTTTGTTTTCAAATTAACATCCAAAATGGCTCCTTTAGCGCATGGAGCGGCTAATTGGGGTAAGTAAATACACATATATCCATAATGCAAATACCCCGGGTGAGCTGGAATACATAACGCCGACGCTGTCTGGCGACTACCTCGCTTTCATTAATAAGCCCGAAAGCCCTCGGAGAGGAGCAGAGGAATCATTTAGGGGAGGATCAATGGGGCGCTACGGTGAAGGTGAGATCTTTATACTGCGGGACTGGCTTAGTTCAGCCGCTGTGAATAAAACAATCAGGATAAAAAGTTGATCCTTGATCCAAGTAACCCGATGGTGTATTCCTCGTTATATTTCATCAAAGGGTTTCACATGCACCCCATGAACAAAGCGAAGTTTAGCTGCATTTACGACTATTGCTTTTAAGGTTTGACTGATGCAAGCTGCACAGATCATATGAGAGTTTTATCATCGGAAATAAGTTGCATTTATAGGATAGAAACACATTGTTTGTTCTTTATCCCTTAAATAAGATGGAAATTCACTAAAATAGCTTTAGTGTTATTATATAAGGAGTGGGACTCTCATTTTGGAGTTCAAACTGGACCACAAGATGGAAATTGTATTTGCAATTAATATTTAGGAGGACGATTACACCTTAAATTTGCAATATATACACAGAAGCACAAGTCTGTACCCCATTGACGTTCAAATTGTTTGCTAAAGGGATAATTCACCCCAGAATGAAACATTTCTCATCATGTGTTGTTCCAAAATTGTATAACTCTTCTGTCTTCTCCAGAACACAAAAAAAAGATATTCTGAAAAACATTTGGAATCAAGCCCATTGACTTCCGATGTATGGACAAGAAAAAAAGATTAAATTCTCGAAATATCTTCTTATATGTTTTACAGAAGAAAGCAAACTATACAGTTTTGAAGACATGAGGGTGAGTAAATAATTAACAGAATTTTCATTTTTGGGTTAATTATTCAATGGGGTCCAAACAACCATCAGGATAAACGTATCCCTCTATGTATATATTGCATATTTTAGGAGTAATTGTCATCCTAAAGATTAATTGCAATATGCTACTGCAAGTATGAGAAATTACATTTCCATCCAAAAACAGGGTCTGTAATAACACTAAAGCTTCTTTAAGTTATCAAACTATAACACAGCAATAAACAATTATAAAACCCACACTAATCCCAATAACACAAAAGAGGTTTTGTATAATCACAAATTCTAAGAATCCACAAGCACTGACTGTGCAGCGCGAGACAGCAGCTATTTTTTACCTATGGCTCATTTGAAGGATTACAGGGGCGGAGAGAGAAAGAAAAAACATGGATCGACGGCTGGCCAGGCGAGACATCCCAACATCCTGAGACATGTGCTGGCGGCTCCCTCTCAGTGGCAGTATGCAAATCCGCTGATGAGACAGCTGCGTGGCTGGCGATTGACCCAAAGATCCCATGGCGCTGTTTTTCATTTGATGGACTCCTAATGCTGGGAACGTCTCTAATTCTCTAATGGCAGTAATCAGAAATGCAGCCAGAAGGAAATGCAGGGTCAGCAGCTGCTGTAAGGAATCCTGTGTTAATGTCCACATAATCTATCCAGCCTGATTGAATTTCACCCACAGTAGCCCCAGAGGGTCCTGTGCCAGGGTGAGGGGGATTCATGATAGCATGAGGGGATGGGTGGAGGGGGCTGTTTTTACACATCGGGATGGATACAGTGCACCAGGCATGATGGCGACTGGGGGAACATTGGTAACATCTCAAATGATCTGGATGGGGTAAACATGTGCAGCATGGGTGATTGAGTAATGTGGTGCTTTGTCATTGACCATATGGGATTTCTCTTGCATCACTGACAGTGTTTGATGATTGCTGTGACCTTTTTTTGCTTGGAAAAACAAAACACCACATTGGACAGTGTGCAGGAAGCCCATTAACAAGTAAATAGAAGGTGATTTCTGATACATCATACAATTTCATAAATATCTAATAATAATGATCGAACTTATATATAAATATATAATAAAATTATAAATTATAGTTCTATAATAAACTATATTTATACATATAGTAATATACAGTATATATATATATATATATATTACTATATATGTATAAATATAATTTATTATAGAACTACAATATATATATATATAATATAGTAATTTCACAATTGATTGTAAAGAAACGGCAAGTAACACTAAATTAAACACACACACACACACACACACACACACACACACATATATACACAGAGAGAGAATATATATAATGCATTAAAATAACTATTTTCACTCTGAAATTGCTAGTAAATTTCACAATTAATTATAAAGAAACAGCAAGTAACACACTGAATTAAACTTTACATTTTAAATTAGAAAGACTGAAACTAGTATTTTCATTTTAAATGTACTTCAAAACTTTTTTACTTTGAAACAGTTTTTTTTTTTAGCAACACGTTGCTATTTATCCATATTTATTAACAGAATATACCATTTATATATACTATTCAAAATAGTTATTTACGAAAGTGGATATTATTCTTCAACACACAACCAGCATACTAACAAATGAACCCAGAGAAGAGATTTAAAACTTTTGGCTCCAATTTATACACACACAGTCTCTCTCACACGAGTCTAATTCCTGCTGAAATTCCCTTTCGCTCAGATGGAGGCAGATGAAACAGAGGGCGCAGTAGGGGTTTTGGAGAGGGGAGGAGAGCAGAGGGATGTTAAACTTGCTCAGGTGGCTTTGGGACAGCGAGGGCTTGGGGGAAGGGAGCAGATCTATTACGCCTCTCTTTCATCAGTGCCAACCGAGCCGCACCCCACCTGTGGCGCCCCACATGACACCGCCGGCCGTGACCCTGCAGCCACGGAGTTAACAGGCGGATCTGTGCCACCACCCGCTCGCTGTGCTGCTCCGTCTCATGTGCCACTCCTGAGGGTTATCAGCTGAGACCGTCACCCCTCCCTTCACGTCGCCTCGTTCTCCGCGGCTATGAGAGCCCCCACGTAGAGTGAAGTGACATTCACACTTGGGCGGAGAAGGCGACACGTCGCCGCTGGATGGGGACTCCCTACCGACCCGAGACAAAAGCTCAAGCTTTTCATCTCTACGCACTCGCTTTTTCTCTCTCTCGTGGTTTTCTCAGACTCAAACTCGGATTCTCTTAATCTCTCTGAGAGGGAAGGATGAACGGGAGCAGGCGGTCAGTCCACTCCTGCTGGTTTGAAACTTACAAGATGCTTCCCTAGAGCACTCCACTTCCTGTTAAGCTAAAGCACTGTCATTTGAATCCCAAACAAGTGCAGTCTCTCTCTTCCTCTCTGTATGCATTAGTAAATGATGAAGGTACAGCCAACCAGTTATGACCACAAAATAAACCCAAGGACCCCAACGTGATATTGAAGAATCTTGTATAGGGTGATATAGATAGATATATACCAACAACAACAAAAAACGCTGTGGTTGCCAGAACTTAACTGTAAAAAAAAAAATAATAATAAAAAAATAAAATAAATATATATATATATACAGTTGTAACATTTAGGTTTTACAGATTGAACTTAAATCTGCAGTAAAAAAAAACCTGTATTTCATTATCTTGTAGAATGTTAATATACCAACTTACTGAAGTACTAAATTCTGTTTTGTACCTTTATAAAATTAAATACAAATATAGAGAAGGTGCACACAAACAAAAAACTCCATCATGGTAACATGCCACTACAATAGTTTTCAACTAAAAAAAATACATAAATCAAAGGTGAAGTGCCACAGAGAATTGTGGGAATGTCAGTTCACTTCTTTTTTCATCAAATTCACATTTTTTGTGAAAAAAGGGGGTGGGGGGGCTGTAATTTAAGATATTTGTTGTTTTTAACTTCCAAAAACTGTAAATTTTACAGTAATCTAATGCCCCTTAAATTTATCATAGTTTTTCACTAAAATATTTTAATAGAATTGATCATTAACCAATTCAAAGTTTTTAACCATAGCATTTTTACAGTCTTTTACCATTAAAATTACATTGATTTTTACAGCATAGACTAATGGAACTATTGAAAAAAGAATGATCGATAAAATAATAGAACAATAAAAAGATAGATAGATAGAGATCCTGCTTAATATGTGGCTGCTTAACAAATAAATAAATATATGGAGAAGACATATTGATTTAAGTTAAACAATTTTAATATATGAGACCGCTGAGTGATATGAAACTAGCAAAGCTTTGAGAACAGAAGATTGAGATATCAGAGTCTTCAGTTGAGCAGTCACTTTATAAAAATATCTGACTAGAGAATGCAGCAATAGACTAATCAGAATCAAGAATAATGCTAATTAATGCGATAACACTACCAGTGTATTAATATCCCTCAAGAAAGCCTGGCAACATTTCAAGCACTCTTCATTCTGATGAAAACCTACAGACAGCAGTGCTTTAGGTATGTCCAATGTTTTACCAGATGTGAAAGTGGCATTGATTTTTCTCAATTGTGTTTGCTCTGTGTTGGCCTATTAGATATAGATTCTCCAGCACGGCCATCTCGACACTTCTTAAAGTGACGTCCTTTCCATAAAACGGTCTCAGGATTTTTCAATAAAGCCACGTGTCAAAAACAGCCACAGCGAAACTCAATAATGTCACTCAATGAGCTCAGATGCCTCAACGCTCGAATGATGCTGCAGACAAACCAAGACAAGACAAATGATACTGACCCTTAAACTTAAACTAGTCAGTATGCTAGAAATCTGAGAGGAAATAAATAGAGATATCATTTGGGTGAAATAGTTCAAAGGTAGAGCAGTCAATCAATACAACGTTTTATCGTATTCACAATTTGCATATTATATAAATAGACTTTCAATTAAAAGTTAACTATTTTTTGTTTTACCTAAAACATTTTCAGGAACCCAAAATTTGAGCTCATCAATTTTCAAAAGTTTAAAAACGGTTGGGTCGTGAACGCTTCCAAAATCCTGTCAAAAGTCACCAGATCAAGCTAAGTCTCCCCTAAAGAGTACAACATCCACACAAGCTCCAAAGAAAATTTCCCTCGGATAGGTTTAAGGCGGGAAATTCATCAAGCAGGGCAGCTTAATCCACAACCGTGAGGGGTGATTCCAAATAGGTTTTATAGCCATTGTATTATCTAAGCCGGGAAAATGTCATTGGAGACACCAAATCTCCATTTTCTGGCATATTCTGTTAAGGTCAAAGCTTTTAAAATGAATTCTTTGACATCAGCTGCTGAGCTACTGCCTTAGATACGACAGTAATCGAGAAAAAAAAAGACGCCACACACGAGTGGCTTGAGGAGCCATTTTAATAATCGGATTGGATGTTGGAAGTGTCATTGCGTCCCTGTTGCAAGAAGAATAAACTGCACTTGAATGTACATTGGATGTGGTCTTTAGGGCCATTTCCACTGATGAATGGAACAGCTCTCTGGCCAGAAGACATTTGCAGCACAGCTACAGAAGGACCAATGTGTGTTATTTAGGAGAATGATGGCTGTTCTTTTGCCATTGTTGTTTCTTTAGATTTGTGAGGCTGTAGAGCGAAACTGAGGACAATGCTACTTGTGTAAGCCAGAGAAATCACAATAGGGTATAATCTGCCAGAAAAAGTCGTAGTGAATCTGGTGTAACACAAGGATTAATGCATGTGCGGGAGTTTCTCCAACCAGTGGCACTTTTGACCCTGTGGACACTTGGAAAATAAACACAGTTTTCAGATTTACATATTTTCTCTAACAATGTCCAAAAGTGTATATATATGTATCATAGGAGAATTCAGTATTTTTATTTTTTTTTTATCGACAAATGGACCACAAAACCAATCATAAGGGTCAATTTTTTGAAATTGAGATTTATACATGAATAAATAAGCTTTCCATTGATGTACGGTTTGTTAGGATAGGACAATATTTGGCTGAGATACAACTATTTGAAAATCTGGAATCTGAGGGTGCAAAAAAATCAAAATATTGAGAAAATTGCCTTTAAAGTTGTCCAAATGAAGTTCTTAGCAATGCATATTAATAATCAAAGAAGTTTTGATATATTTGCGGTAGGAAATTTACAAAATATCTTCATGGAACAGGATTTTTACTCAATATCCTGATGATTTTTGGCATAAAATATTTTTTTTTTTGACCCATACGATGTATTGTTGGCTATTGCTAAAAATATACATGTGTTACTTATGACTGGTTTTGTGGTCCAGGGTTACAAATGTGAATTGCATCACATGTCCAATTCATCATTCATCATTCATGTGGTGTAAACTGTATTTGAAACATTGTTTAAATAATTGTATGCATCCTACACTGTAAAAAAAAAAAAAAGTTGGGCTACCTTAAAATTTTAAGTTAACCAGCTTCAGCAGATTTTTGAGTTTTCTCAACTTCTTATTTTAAGTTTATACAACAAAAAGTTGAGAAATTTCCTAAAAAATAAGTTGAGAAAACTCAAAAATCTGCTTTAAAATTTTAAACTTTTTTTTTTTACAGTGTACATACACGATATATGAAGAAAGATTATCAGATCTCTGTGTGGAGCACTGGCTGTTGTCAGACTCCTTGTGCAAACAAAAATCTCACTGGATTATTACAAGTAACGGCAAAATGAATGTTTGGAAATGTAAACTGATACATACATCATAATATAATAACATAACAACATAATATTTTTTTATTTACCTTTTTTTATAAAGAAGCATAAACATTAAAGACAAAACTTATATTTGTTATATTTGAGTGATAATTGATAAAAATATGTATTTATTGTTTGAAAATTTATAAGTAAATAGATATATTTACTTATACACAATAAATAACATGGTAATGTCTGGATGTGGGACATGGGTAAAACTATAAATTTATAAAAATAAAC
Source organism: Schizothorax lantsangensis (assembly GCA_027422415.1). NCBI lineage: Eukaryota > Metazoa > Chordata > Actinopteri > Cypriniformes > Cyprinidae > Schizothorax > Schizothorax lantsangensis. The sequence goes on along the minus strand of CM049857.1, from coordinate 5,360,557 downwards.
TATAAAGAAGCATAAACATTATAGACAAAACTGGTTGTCCTTTAAAAGTATGCAACGTTTATATTTGAATCAAAATTGATAAAGTAAATATATATATTTTCACACAAAAATTGGTTATGGATGTGAGACATGGGTAAAACAATAAAATCTACACACAAAAAAAATATAGCTATTTGAAAAACAGCGTAGTCCTTGAAAGAACATTTCCAAGACCGTTTTAATTAGACGTTATATTTCATATAACAAAAAGAAACCAATTTAAATCTGTCAGTTTGAACAGAAATCAGCCCTTGGGATATAAACATGCCTATTAAAAAACACTGCATGCATGGTCTTGGAGGAATCGCATCTGAAGCATATGGTTGCATGAATCAGACACTTTGTGAGGTTTATCCTGAGACGCCTCAAATGAAACAGCAAGTTTGCCTGTAGCAAAAAGTGAGCTGCTGCGCTGCGTAAGAGACCCTCAGAACATGAACATTGCAATTACATCAACTTTCAGACCATCTGTACCTCCAGACATGGAGGATTTGTCTTTTGAAAGAACATTTTGGTTGTTCTTTCCAACATTTTCATTGTTTTTCTGTCGTAAAAACAATATGGGAACAATAAAAAAATAATCAACATATCACGTTGAAGGATTTTCCTCACAGCCGAGCTTCTATTACCACTATCTCTCTTTCTCCGTGCTAAATTATCGATCTCTTCTAGCTCATAAACATCATATATTCTATAACATGAGAGGACACTGGAGACGGCAGGTCATACTGTAAATAAAGACAAACACCGGCATGTTGTCTTTTGGGAGACAATACGGCTAGACGGGTATATTAACCGTAGAAAAGCTGAACTCATTACGAGAGGTCTCGTGGCATATTAGTGGCAAGGAAGGCGACAGAGAATTAATCTTCACGCTTGTGAATTCGTCACACTCGTTTCCCGACGACCTAATGACACTTTTATCATAACTCTTTATTACCATTCCCGAACCCAAACTCGAAATTATGTAAATGTGTCGGCATCATACTCTCTGAGCGTCGTCGTGTTTGCTGGCTGTTTGCTCAAGCGTGAATCCAATTCCTCTCAGCGTCCTCATTAATGAATTGCTCGGTTATGGTTTGACTAACCGTCCAGAGGACCAGACGCGCAGGAAGGTGTCCAAGAATCATCTAATTTTTTGGACTTTTGGATCGTCGCCTCTAACATGCCATCCTCTCACTAACGCGACCCTGGATCATCATCACGGGGCCGCAGTTGTCCAACACAATTACTAGGTTATGGTTCAGCCGAAGCTTAATCACGGCTGGAGTCTCCTGTTTCTGGTTTTAATGTTGTTCTTCACAGTTTGCTGAATAGGATTTTTTTGTCTTTGCGAGAAGGTAAGAAAAGATTGATAGAGTTGGACATCCATATTTATAGCTGATTTTGTCCTTCGCGTTTACAGAATACAGAATGCCGCTGTTGATTCTATCAGTCTGTCTGAGATTCTGAATCTATTTGAGCAGGTACGAGGTCACAAACACTCTTTATGATAATTTCCTCCAGTCTCACCTCATTTTAGAGGCTTTGTCTAAACCTTGAGCCTTTTCTTGGATTCTTCAGTCACAATCTATCTATCTAAAAGCGTTCTGCCCTTGGTTTCCGGACAATACTGCCACTACTGTGGGCATTAAATACAAAAGTATACACAAGTAACACAAACAGAATCCTTAAAAAAGCAGAGAAAAATTCTCTATGCATGCATCAAGGCCTGTAAGATTGAGCAGCCCTGCCTTGGGTGGAGGGGCTGCACTTGGAAACAAAAGCCCCTGCAGTGCAGGGACAAACTCTCAACAGTAAACACACAACAGCTGTCTCCACTGGGCTCATCTGGACAGCCGTCCACCATCGGACGTGCTGCCCTCTGTTTACATGGTCAGTGCTGAGTTTACCGAACAAACTCTGGCCAGAGGGACAGATGGGGGGTGGAGGTCCAGCCGTTGTTTGCCATCCTTCCAGATGGGGAGACGGCCCGGGAGAAAGAGAGAGAGACAAAGAGCAAGTCTAAGAGAGAGAGAGAGAGCAGGGAAAAGGACAATTGGACCACGGGTGATCAAAAGCACTGAGTAAGCATGTAGGCGAGGCTACGGAAGAGGGGGATTTATCACGCCATATGATTTTATGACCACGGATGAACTCCATGTGCAAGAATTGCACCCTTCATGCTCCATGTACCATGTGCACAGGTCCCTGATAAGACCCACTGTAGGATCTCTCATAGAGGCTGCTAATTTTACAAAGTCGCAGAGTTTTACGATTGCCAAAGGTTTTATATGTGTTCTGTTTCTCTAAGAAAACACTGGGGCTGTACATAACACCTTAAATTAGCCATAAAAGTACCTCATTGCTTGTTTTATTGTTGCACTGGGCATAATATATAATAAAATAATAATTGCTGCAATGTTAGACACAGACAAAAGAACATCATTCAGTATTATTAATGGTGTTTGCTAAGGCAATCATCCCTAATATTATTGCTCATACTTAAAGTTAGGGTTTTTTTCACAAGTTTTCAGTCCCATTCAAGCCATTGGACCTCATATGCTAAATGATAATCAATAAATTTTAAAGCAAATATTAAAATTATTATTATATAGTTAAATTTCAAAATTTATTACAATATTTTTTTTGTGACTATGTATCTTAAATTACACATTATAATTTGAACAGTATCTCACAAATTATACATCACTGTAACGACTCAAGGTTCATTTAGAATCGGACATAACTGGAAAATGACACACAGTTCATTTGTGAACTTGTCACTGAATAATTCAGTGAACAGGTTTGAGATGGTTTCCTGAATCTTTATGGCTAACTTGTTACAAAGAACCAGTTCAAAAGAGTCATTTGGTTGCAAATCGGATATCACTGCTCGTGCTGTGTTTGTGTTGGAATGGAGGAAAGATAAAGATATGATGCCAACTCTCAAGATCACATTTGACGAAACAACAGACGAATTATCAACTAGACATTAGATGTTATTATCACATAATGGAGCTAATGAATACAGTCTATTATAGAGTATTCTCTCATGCATTTAAATGCAGAAGTCACTAACAAATCATTTCAGTGTGTATTTGGCCACTGATATTTGACAAATACTGGCAATCTATATAAAAGTGTAAGTGACAATATACTGATAAATGTGCAAGTGTGCCCCCCATAAATATAAAAATAGGAAAACTAAAGTCACTGAATTGGCCTCTTTTTCTCTCTCTCTCTCTTCCTCCCTTGTGATTTGTCTCTCTCTATTTCTTTACCTCTCTTAATCTTCCTCTCTCGCACACACACTCAATTCAAAACCCACAGGTACTTGTGGGCTCTAGGGCTCATGAAAGCACTGTTCCCCTTCCTCACCAGATCAGGAGGTCAGTCCACCTGAGACGTCCTCCTCTCCGACTTTTTTACGCTGTAATGGGGAAGCAAGGGAGCGAGAGAGCAGCAGCGAGCACCTGTCTCCCCCGGCTAGCTTAATTGGATACCCATGACATCGGTATGAACGCATGCTTAACTGAAAGACCCAGGCCAGACGGTCGGTTTAAGGCTGAATAATTGACTTCATTTTAAAAATGGAGGAAGTCTCTCCAAATCTCTGCCTTTAAAACGGAGGTGATCATTATTTTTGAGCTAAAGGTCTTATCAGATGTCTCTAGACACCTTTTCCATGCGGAAAGGGACCTGTCTTAAATTTCTGTATTCGTTTGTCTTCTCGACGCCCCCAGCTATTGGTGCCATTCGATTAGCCTAATTCTTCTAGACCAAAATGGTATCTGCATTGTTTGAAAGGCCTGTGAGGTAATAAAATCACCTATAATTCACTCGCTGAATCGACAGGTCAATCGCTTTAAAAAATCCAGCTCAATTTGTGCTGTTGGCAGCTCAAGGCTGAAGTAAGACTCTGTATTGAGGTACGTGCTAATGTGTGTTAATACACTAAAAGCCTGCTGTCTATCTGGGCCTGCGGACCGCTGGCGGTAAATCATAGCATGTGTCAGCTTTGGACCAAGGTCTGTGTCAGCCCACTGGATCCAGATTAAATTAGTTGTCAAGTCTAATTGTGCAGGACTTATAGAGTAAGGCATGAAGTCAGATACACCACTTCAGCATTAAAATGAGGAATATTCTGGGTTAAATACAAGTTAAGCTCTATCGACAGCATTTGAAGATGAAAATAATACAAGTTAGCACAAAAAAATGGCTTGAACGTACACTTCCATTTTAAGTGTGTTACTGCAAACACAATTTTTGTTTGATTCATTTCTGTGGTAAATGCCGCAGATACGGCTTTCAATAGAGCTTAACTTGCATTTAACCTGGAACTATCTCACTATTGCTCAGAGAGTATGCTGCAACAAATACGCTAACAAGGTGTGGCTCTAAATTCACCCACTAATTCCACTGTCCTATCAGATCACATTAAGCCGGGCATACACTGTGCGATTTCTGGGCAATTTCCGTGCGATTTCAGCAAGGTATCAACTCACACTGTAGGAGAAGATCGCATGCGATGTAAAGCCAAAGCTCACGATTTATGTGCTCTCACTATACGGTCCGATTGTCGAGCGCGATTTATGTGCTCACACTATACGTGTGAAATACTCGGGTTGCGCTTGCACAGACGATGACACCGTATATGGACGATAGCTAGAGATAACTTAAAAAAAAAAAAATATCGGTGATATCATGAGGATTTGGCATTTCCAATTAATGTATTAAATTATTACTATTGTTATTATTATTATGGTAGTCTTATTATTAAATGTATAGGTCTACTATAATTCATGTGGCCCCAAATAATTGCGCATTTACCGCACAACTGAGGCGCGGATAATAAAAGATTAATTTAGATTACTCCTCGCTGAAAATTATTTAAAACATTTAGATATATTCTACAATTAATAGGCCTATAATTAAAATTCTCAACCGTCTAGCTAGCCTATGTCCGGACTCTGAACACTGAATGAACAGTTTAATGAATATATTCAGTCAATGAAAAAAGAACCTTTATTACAGACAAGGAAATTCCAAAAACAACTTGTTTAACACGAAGTACTTATATTCTGTTGGTGTTGTTTTTTCACTACGTAAGGGTTTTTCAGCCATAAGGGATTTTTTTTTTTTTAGATAATAAATTAAGACAATACCCAATACTACCCATATCTTTCATCTCCTCTGACAGAATATGTGCCGTTATGCAGCGACAGATGCCGAAAGCTCGGTCATCTTTCACTTTCTGTAGCTTAATGAATTGACTGGAGTTTAAAACTTCTTCACAGGCATTACGCTCATGAAGTTTGCAAATTGTTTGTGTGGTATGCACAGGCTCGCCTTCATGGTTTAAAACTGAATTCACGAGTTCACACTTACATATAATTTGAAGGGGTAAAGTTTAATGCGTCTTTATCACTAATGGCGTGCAAAATGATCCGGGGGGACAATGGCTCCGAGCTCACAGTTCGGCCCGTGATAATAACCCAGATTATTTATTCAAAAATCTCCCTCTATGTAAGTTTTCTTTCTTGCTGCAATAAAGATTAGAAGCGTGGTTAAAGTTCTATTTTCGCGCAGGCGCAGTGAGGGATGCTGCACTGAGTTTAGGGCAGTCGCTTCGTAGCTCTGCTTCAACTGTGCGATACCCTCACGAGGAGCGACCAAAATTGCTGACATGTCAGAAATTCATCCGACCTCTTACCATTGATTGCCTGTGAGACTTATCGCTTCTCGTTTCCCCTGTACACTGAACGAACACTGCACGACAAACGACGCACGACAAAGCTGAAATTCAGCCCGACTCAAAAAACAGTCGGTATTCGGCTCAAAATCGGACGAAAATCGCACAGTGTATGCCCGGCCTTAGGTAGAGTGCTGCACCTTCGTATGAGACCACCAGACTGCGCCACCTGTTGGTTGTAATCTCTAATATAAATTTTAAAAATGGCTTAATTCATGAAATCATTCATGAAGCTGAATTCATGATTCTGAATCTATTTTTATGCATGTAAACAACAAAAAAAACAGCAAAAAAAACATGGGTCATTCTCAGGAAATGGTTCCCTTTGTATACTACTGTATGTACAGTATGTCCACATATATGTAACAGATTTCACTTTCCTCTTCTTAAATAAGTATCTAAACTCCAAAATTAACATTACTGATGGAAAAATAACTATCAGTTCTTTGCAAGGCTATATACAGGGATTTAGAGAACAGAATATGGTTTAAAAACCTTATATGTGACCCTGGACCACAAAACCAGTCTTAAGTCGCTGGGGTATATTTGTAGCAATAGCCAAAAATACACTGTGTGGGTCAAAATGATTGATTTTTCTTTTATGCCAAAAATCATTAGGACATTAAGTGAAGATCATGTTCCATGAAGATATTTTGTAAATTTCCTACTGTAAATATATCAAAACTTAATTTTTGATTAGTAATATGCATTGCTAAGAACTTCATTTGGCCAAATATTGTCCTATCATAACAAACTATACATCAATGGAAAGCTTATTTATTCAGCTTTCAGATGATGTATAAATCTCAATTTTGAAAAACTGTTTTGTGAAGTTTTGTGGTCCAGGGTCACATATGCTATAAAACTTGTATTTAAAAGAATGCAAATAAATGGTAATATATTACTATTACTTCAATGGTATTTTGATCATTTCATTATAAAGCTTTTACATGCACTATTTTTGTTATTAAAGGAACATCTGCAAAATTCTTAACTGCCTTGATGTTTAAGAGTTTTAGGGGGTGTAAACTTTTGCACTGAACTATAAAATTTTCATACAAAGTATTTAAAAGGCTAGACACTTTGGTTTATGTACAGTCATGGTCAGAATTATTGGCACCCTTGGTAAATATGATCAAAGAAGGCTCTGAAAATAAACCTGCATTATTAATCCTTTTGATCTTTTATTTTTTTTTAAATCACAAAAATCTAACCTTTCATTTAACTAAAACAATGTGGGAAAATCTCATTATGAAATAAATGTTTTTTCTCAAATACACGTTGGACACAATTGTTGGTACCCCTAGAAATTCTTATGAGTAAAATATCTCTGAAGTATATTCCCATTCATATAAGTGACGTGACATACGGCCAAGTATGGTTACCCATACTCGGAATTCGTGCTCTGCATTTAACCCATCCAAAGTGCACACACACAGCAGTGAACACACACACACCGTGAACACCCCGGAGCAGTGGGCAGCCATTTATGCTGCGGCGCCCGGGGAGCAGTTGGGTGTTCGGTTCTCAAGGGCACCTCAGTCGTGGTATAGGTTAGATTTTTGTGAATCTTTTAAATAAAAGATCAAAAGGATTAACAATGCAGATTAATTTTCACAGCCTTCTTTGATCATGTTTACCAAGGTGCCAATAATTCTGACCACGACTGTAAGTTTTCGATTGATCTATTTTCTAATAGAGGTTTAACCACCTCTTACCCATATATCTCTGGCTATAACCACATATTTAGGATTGGAGGTTAGTTTAATGAAGTTTAAAGAGATAGTTCACCCAAAAATGAAAAGCGCTTACTCACCCTCAGGCTCTTCCAAACTATAAAAATATAAAATATATCAAATGTATTATCTATAACAAAACATTTTTAAAAACTAATCACAAAAATTATTTATTACTTATTTATTTATTTATTTTTTTTATTTTTTTATATACAGCATCAAAAATTATTTTAAATGAAAAAGTAAAAGTATTCCTCACTATTTCCTGAGGATGTCACATAAACATATTCATGAGAGTTCTCGTTTCCTTATTCATTGAAATGCTCCTCATACTTTAAAGTCAATGATGACACACACATGACTTTACCATGAAAAGACAAGACTTCAGAGTCAACCTATGCTTGCTTGTTTAACCGTTTCATAGTACATCACTATCAAAAATAGAAAAACAGAGTATTCACATCCCAAAATATGTTTTACTACCTAATATCTGGTTATTTATTACTGAAGCCTTAAATTCATTCCGTCCAAAGCAGACCTGGGGACCGTGTGAATGACAAATCTGCCGTCAGCAGAAACATCTTCATCAGTATTGAAATTCTCAGAACAGGGATTCATTACGGGTTCCTGATGCTACGGGATCTACAGACGAGCGTGGACAAAGGCCAGCGCTAGACAATCGATCCCTCTCTGCCATCAATTTCACTACTTATTCTGGCCCTCGACACAGGGATTATTCTTTTGGGCCGAAACCCAAAGTGGCCCACTGACTGATGGGAAATCAATACGGAAGGGGCGAATTCTCAGAAGCGCTGTGGGAAGAGAGGAGACTCGTACGGTGGTGATGTCAGAGATTGGGAGAGAAACACTCGTCAGCAGAGAAATGAAGATGTGATAAGAGCGTGACGGAGTGAGAAGTGTGAAAGAGTTCATCTATTCACACATCAGTGTGTAAATGAGAGTATGAAGAAGAGAGTCACCCGGAGGAAAGAAATGAGATCTCTGTAATATCTCAATTGTTTATTCTAGACAGCAATAAGATTAACGGTGCACTCTGAGATTTTCTTTCTCATTAAAAAAAGTTTTACACAAAAGATTGAGATGAAGTCATGTTAGCAGTTCACACTTTGGTGCTGCACAGACTGTCAGGCAGTCATTCAGCATGGAGTCAGCAACACTCTGGCTCTGAAATAGCGTGCATCCATAATAGCCACAAAGGAGGTGCTCATGATCATCCTTCAGAATCACAAAATGATAAATGGGACATCCTTTAGACCACACTCAAGGTAGGCGCCATATTGAATGAATAAACACAAGGATGTGAAGGATAGTTGTACGGCCTGTCTTAAGGTTTTAAGTCATGTCTAAACATTTCACAATGCTCGTCTTCCAGAGTTTTGTGTGACCAGGAATTGTTTTGGACAGACATATTTTTAGTGAGCGACAGAGACTATATTACAAGCAATACTTGAACCGACTGTACATCTATCCCTCATAGCTTTGCTTTCATTCATGAAAATTAAAAAAAATGGTGGCATTAACATCACAGAACGACTGAGATACACATCAAGTATGTCATTTGAGAGTTCGCTTTGAATATAGTACTAAGATTTTTTTCTGGTTTTTGAAAGTCTCTTGTGCTCACCAAGGCTGCAAATATTTGATCAAAAATACAGTAAAAACAGTAAAATTGTGAAATATTGTTACAATTTAAAATAACTATTTTAAATATATTTTAAAATGGCATTTATTCCTGTGGTGGCAAAGCTGAATTTTCATCATCATTACTCCAGTCTTCAGGGTCACATGATCCTTCAGAAATCATTCTAATATGCTGATTTTATGCTCAAGAAAAAAAATCGTATAATTATCAGTTAAAAACAGCTGTGCTGCAACAATCGTTTGATCAATTAATGCATCCTTAGTGAATAAAAGTATTGATTGTGTTGCAAAAAAAGAAAACCAAAACAAACAGTAGTTATCTACTGAAAAGAGATCATGTCATATGAAAGCTTCTGAAGAGACATTTAGAAACTCTGCTCAGATTTGAAAAGATACCAAAATCTGAAATCAAAAATCAGAGATCTCAATATGAACTCATCAAACATTCCTCATCAAACTTCCAAGATGAAATCATCCAGATAAATTTAGGATCCCACTGACTTTCAAAGTATGAACGAACACTGTTGAAATAGCCTTCAAAATATCTTCTTTCATGTTCCACAGAAGAAAGTCAATACAGGCTTGGAACAACGAGAGAGTAAATGATGACAAGTTTTTATTTTTGGGTGAAGTATCCTTTTAATCCTTTAAAGAAATAAAACTGAGAGCTCTTACTGAGTTTACTGAGTTATGAGAGAACAACATCTGAGCAATCCAATTTTCTTCCGGGCAAAAGCAAAATCTAAACAACGATTATGTGAAAAAACACTAGTTTTTGCAAACACACACACACACATCTGTGCTGAGTTAAGACACGTGTCACACAGCCCTTGTCTTTGTCTTATTGATCTCAGAGTCTCTGAGGGATTTCAGATGATCACTGAGTCGTCAGAGAGGAATAAAAACCTATTAGACAAATAAATAGGTGGTATAAATAAGTAATGCTCTGCTTGAGAAACAGGTGATGCCAGCACACGCACAGACGTGTAACCTTGACTCCGTGACACGTGCACCGTCAGCGTTTTCTCCGTCAGGGTGAAGACGGGCTGCCCTTTACCTCACAACAGCTGTGGAGGCCTACACACACACACAAACACACTCACACACATGTACGGAGACAAAAAACACCATCAAAAGTGCACAAACACCTCAAAATGCCACGCTGGCTTACAGTTCCAATTAAAGCACAATACGCTGGTCACATGACCACAGGAGTTAAATATTACAGCTCAGCAAAAGACTGAGTAATAACTCTCACTTTCACCACCTCAGAAATTACTGTAAAAATTAATGGTTGGATGAATTTGCTCTTAAAAATGTAGTTCACCCAAAAATGAAAACCCTGCCATTGACATGTAGAACAAAGACAAATACATTCTTGCGTGAGCCAGGTTTGAACGTAACAAAAGAATGGCAAGAGAATTGTGAAGTGTGAATACAGATTTGGTGGACAATAAAGATATTCTAATTGTAATGACTTGGTATGGAATGGGAAAAAAATGAAAGTTATGTGATCATTTACTAACCCTACTAACTGACTTTCAAAATGCTGCTCTTTTCCACACAATGAATGAACACTGGAGCCAGAGCCGATCCTCCCTAGACGCAGAATACGAACACTGCGTAGAGCCCCCGAAACACCAGGGGGCCCCCTTGCTCTCAAAGATGTTTGAATTTTAGTTTCGTTTTTAATTTTGGCCAGCGGTTCTGAAAACATGAATGATCGTTTCTTTTAATGCGGTGCACTGTCACGCTCTCTACGTAAAAATCAGCCAAATCATGTAACGTGAATGTCGTCCAGTCTCTTGCTCTTACTTAAAAAAAAACGAGAGCTTATACGAGCCAGTACATTATCGGAAGAGATACTGTAGTTCTTCAATGTTAACAGCCCGAATTTTTCAGTTATCCAGAATAGACTACGCATTTTCTAATCAATGCGATGACTCGAGACAAATAAGAATCTTTCCTTATGTCCATAAAAACATAAAACTAGAAACATGTATATGACTATAGAAATTTCCACGACCTTTTAAGATATAATTACTGCCCATGACATCTCTAGGCCAGGAAATAACACAATTGGAATTTCCTGACATTTACAAGTTTTCAGGAACATAAAAATTGTGTCTGTTGTAATTTTATGTTATTACTTTTTTCATATTATTTATTTTTATTTATTAACAGTTGTGGTTGCTATCTGATTTCATAATATTGAAAAGCACAGCTTGGACATTCTGCTGAACATCTCCATTTATTTAAAGTCAGTGTGCACTATCCCTTTAAGTCTATCTGCCCCTAGTATATTTTTTCTTGTGGACAGCATTAAGTGGCATCCACTCAGAGTTGTCATTTTGCTACAGGGCAGGCCGGCCCTCCTCTGTTCACTATCTGATCTACACCAAGGACAGACCAAGTGATTACACAAGGCTTATGTGTGTGGTCTGCCAAAAAAGACAGAGAGATGGTCTGCCAAAGAGAAAGAGAGTGTCGGCACAAGTCTTGCTGGATAACACCTGTGTGTGTGTGTGTGCGTGTGCGTGTGTGTGTGCGTGTGTGTGTGTGTGTGTGTGTGTGTGTGGAGAGCCGGACAGGAATGACACCCAGGTGACAGCGTGATTAATGATCAGAAACACAAAAGACCGTAGCTCTTCACCCGATAAGAGACCCCCCCCATCCCACCGTCCACACAGCCTACCCACAATCCATACAGATCGAAGCTCCGCTTGGGCTGAAAGATTCACCAGGCCAATCAATGCCTGACCCCCCCACAGTTCATCTGATACTGCAGCAACACCAGGAGGACAGAAAGAGTCTGTGAGTGTGAAGAGCCTTCATACATGACAACACACCATAATCTGCATGTGTGCATAATAAAACAAACTACAATAAAATATATAATAATATAAGTAATATCAAGATATATAACATTTAAATATGAAATATGTTTAATATCAGACATTCTGGAAGTTCTACCAGACTGAGGCACTAAATTAGACACACCCCTTTTTCTAAAACCCTGCCCTACAAAGATGCTGCTGACTCTGAGATTCATGCCAAAGCCAACTTACAAAACAAACTGCTGCTTTCCGCTTCCTGCTCATGTATATGATTCCTTGTGAACTTGCAAAATGATTGACAGGTAGAAAGTGCATCAAAGTTTTAGTTCATAAAGCCTAGCACTGCTGCAGAGACAGATGTGATATTTCAGGAATTCTTATTCAGTGGCATCTATAAGGTACTGCAGATATTTTCCATTACATATATTTTCCCTTACATAAAAAATACAGCAGCATCAGGTAAAAAGGAAACTAAAAACAAAAATAATAATAATTATTAATAAAAATATTTATTTAGTCTAAAAAAAGTTACAATTTAAAATTAATTAAATGTATTCCAATAAATAAATAAATCTCACTGGTTTGCACTTCAACTGATTCATTAACTACATATAAACACTAAAAATTAAAACTGATTCTAAAATACATAAAAATGCAAAAGAAATATGCCCAGAGATAATAACAACTGCAACTATCAAAACCACTGCAAAAACTAAAACTAAACTGATATGAAATTTGACATTAGTATTAACATAAAACAAATCTGAAAAAGCAATAACCTTTGTATGCATAATGTTTTGCAACATATTTATGTATACTTAAGCTTGTGGAGTGTATGTGTGTGCATGCATATATGAGTGTGTACACGTTTGCATATTTATGATGCATGTAGTGTATGCACATGTTCACAAGATTATATAAGTGTATGTGTAAGTGAGAGTGTCTGTCCTCTATGTAGACGTGCCCTGATGAAAAGACATACAATACTGATTCATGGAACAAAACTTAGCAGGTGAAACTAATCAACCAACACAGTCTCATAAACAATTGCCAAAGCTTTTGTTGCTATTGCTTTTAAAAATCCTTGAGGAGCACATCATACTAGAATCCAACATCCTATCATATGCTGATCCTTTCGGCTTCTGTGCAATATACAGTAAAGGTTTTCAGTGTGTAGGCTGAAGTCCTCTGCTGTGAGCCCCTCAGTGGAGCGTGTTTTATTGAACATTACTCATCATAGAGTCGCTCTAAAGCTTCTCTGCCTCATTAGTGAACCAGCATTCAAACCATCAGCTCAGTCAGACGGTATTTCAGCAGAATCAATCATTGTATCGGTTAACAAACGTGAACTAATTCCCCTGTCATCCCATAAAGCAAGCCATACACATAGCTTTGTGAGAGACCATGAAAATGCCCCCCATTTGTGTAAAATCTGTCATAAAAATGATTTTTGTCAGTAGTAATGATCTGCTTATTCATTATGAACCATCTAGTGGTCCCCAGACCTTGTGAGACCACCTGTGGACACAACAGGGTTATAACAGTTTAAAATGAAATGAAATAAAATAGAGTAATACATTTTTTTGAAAATAAATTAGTTAAATTCACATCTTTGGATGAAAATATAACTAATGACACTATAATAAAACAGTGAGTCAGCCCTGCCATATTACTACATAACCGTATTTAAAAACCTTTTCAGAATCATTTCAATCAAAGTGACGCAAATCCCATATACACAGAAACAACAATAATAGGCAGAAGTTCTGAAAGCACCGATCACATTGTGTGGCACACAGGGACGAACAGATGACCTGTGTTATCTCTCTATCTCTGTCTGTCTGTGTGTCAGTGAGATGACAGCGTGACATTAATGTGAAGGACAGAGAGAAGCATGAGGAGCCCGTCTGATACTGACACACGTGTGACACTTCACACACACATCTCACATGCCATATTTACTGCCTGAAAGTCACAAGCATCACTCACATTCAAACTGACAAGCCCTGCAGACTGATGAGCCAAGCAACACAACTTACCAAAAAAAAATTTGATAATTAAGTCACACAATTGTTGTAAAGTGTTTGTCTCAGTGTAACAGAAATCATACATTATGTGTCTGGACAGTCCAAATGAGTAGCAGATCTAAACAGAAAATATTGCAATCAATTTGCTTGGTTTATTAGTGTAAATATTAATGCAAAGAAATCATTTTGACCATTCTGAAGCAGATTTACAAAAAAAAAAAAAAAAAGAAAGAACTATAATACAGTAAAACTTTCAGAGTGAAACACGGACAAATGCGTCTCATTCAACCCACCCCCCCCACCCCCGACACAGTTTTGCGTAGGGCCCCCAGAAGTCTAGAATCGGCACTGACAGTAGCCACACTGTAAGATTTTTTTATTTTATTTTTTTAATCTGACAGTACATTATCTGTTAAGTTTACAGACATTTACTTTAATCCTAAAACTCAATAATTCAATGCATAATTCAAAATATGAGGAAAAACACCTGTGAAAAATCAATAGTGAAAATTCTTCAATGTTAACACCGGGCCCATTTTTATGAATTTGAACTATAATACGAACTATAATTATGAAAGAACTATAATACAGTAAAACACGAATAATAAAGAGCAAAGATGCATTAAACTTATGACAGTAAAGGCATTTACAATGTTACAAAATATTTATATTTCTAATAAATGCTAATAATTATTATTTTTTTTTTTTAAAGAAAAGTATCATGATTTCAACATTAATAATAATAAATGTTCCCTGAGCAGCAAATCAGCATATTAGAATGATTTCTGAAAGATCAATTGACACTGAAGACTGGAATAGTGGCTGATTTAAAATTGTATTAACATTTCACAATATTCCTGTTTTTACTGCATTTTGTATTTTTGATCAGATAAATGCAGCTTTGGTGAACATGAGACTTCTTTCAAAAACACTGAAAAGTCTTATCGACCCCAAAGTGTAAACAAATTTGTAAGTATACTGTTTGAAATATAAATATACTGTATAATAAACCAAACAAATTAGAACTGAGCTCTGTGTGTGTGTGTGTGTGTGTGTGTGTGTGTGTTGTATGCAGATGGTTGTTTCTACTGTGTTGTAAAGATGGCACACAGTAAAATCCACGTCTTGACATGCATGTGCATGGCATGTGTGAAAAAGCCAGATCTGAAATATAATTGCAGTATTATGGTGACATCTAAACTCTGCTGAATCTCATCTCTCTGATGTGTGGAGTTCTCATCCTCAACATCCTTCAGACCTTCTGATTTGGGATGCGGGCCAATAACATTTCAGCTCTGTTTTGTCTCCGTCAGCACTGTCTCTCCACTGTTAGCATGGCCCTGCTGCTATAAAGCCAATGTCGTCCTGAAGTTCAACCCAAGTGTTATAAGAGGGCTATGAAGTAGGGCCGGTCGATATACAGCTAAAAACATAACTCTGTGTTTATGTATGTGCTCTCAATGGCTTTTGTTTGTTTCAGTCAGAGGAAATATTATTTGTAATACCAGTAGTTACAGTGGGGGAAAAAATTATTTGATCCCCTGCTGATTTTGTACGTTTGCCCACTGACAAAGAAATGATCAGTTTATAATTTTAATGGTAGGTTTATTTGAACAGTGAGAGACAGAATAACAACAAAAAAATCCAGAAGAATGCATGTCAAAAAAGTTATAAATTGATTTGCATTTTAACGAGTGAAAAAAAGTATTTGACCCCTTCGCAAAACATGACTTAGTACTTGGTGACAAAACCCTTGTTGGCAATCACAGAGGTCAGACGTTTCTTGTAGCTGGCCACCAGGTTTGCACACATCTCAGGAGGGATTTTGTCCCACTCCTCTTTACAGATCCTCTCCAATTCATTAAGGTTTTGAGGCTGACGATTGGCAACTCGAACCTTCAGCTCCCTCCACAGATTTTCTATGGGATGAAGGTCTGGAGACTGGCTAGGCCCCTCCAGGACCTTAATGTGCTACTTCTTGAGACACTCCTTTGTTGCCTTGGCCGTGTTTTGGGTCATTGTCATGCTGGAATACCCATCCATGACCCATTTTCAATGCCCTGGCCCTGACGGTACATGGCCCCGCCCATCGTCCCTTTGATGTGGTGCAGTTGTCCTGTCCCCTTAGCAGAAAAACACCCATAAAGCATAATGTTTCCACCTCCATGTTTGACGGTGGGGATGGTGTTCTTGGGGTCATAGGCAGCATTCATTCCTCCTCCTCCAAACACGGCGAGTTGAGTTGATGCCAAAGAGCTGGATTTTGGTCTCATCTGACTACAACACTTTCACCCAGTTCTCCTCTGAATCACAAACTTCAGACGGGCCTGTACAGGTACATGTACTTTCTTGAGCAGGGAGACCTTGCGGGCGCTGCAAGATTTCAGTCCTTCACAGCGTAGTGTGTTACCAATTGTTTTCTTGGTGACTATGGTCCCAGCTGCCTTGAGATCATTGACAAGATCCTCCCGTGTAGTTCTGGGCTGATTCCTCACCGTTCTCATGATCATTGAAACTCCACGAGGTGAGATCTTGCATGAAGCCCCAAACCGAGGGAGACTGACAGTTATTTTGTTTCTTCCATTTGCAAATAATCGCACCAACTGTTGTCACCTTCTCACCAAGCTGCTTGGCAATGGTCTTGTAGCCCATTCCAGCCTTGTGTAGGTCTACAATCTTGTTCCTGACATCCTTGGCCAGTTCTTTGGTCTTGGCCATGGTGGAGAGTTTGGAATCTGATTGATTGATTGCTTCTTTGGACAGGTGTCTTTTATACAGGTAACAAGCTCCCTTTAAGAGAGTGCTCCTAATCTCAGATCCTTACCTGTATAAAAGACACCTGGGAGCCAGAAATCTTGCTGATTGATAGGGGATCAAATACTTATTACACTCATTAAAATGCAAATCAATTTATAACTTTTTTTGAAATGCGTTTTTCTGGATTTTTTTGTTGTTATTCTGTCTCTCACTGTTCAATACCATTAAAATTATAGACTGATCATTTCTTTGTCAGCGGGCAAACATACAAAATCAGCAGGGGATCAAATAATTTTTTTTTCCCCACTGTAAAATTTAGATTATGCATATTTTTAAACACTGAATATTATATATATATATATGTATATATATATATATATATATAAAGACTCGAATAGTGGATTTTAATGAATTTCATATCATCAGCAAAGCAAACACTTTTATCACTCAGTCAATTTACTAGGGTCTAAGTATCTTTCTTCATCTTTAGGTGTCATACAAGTATCCATCAATTACAATATGACATGCATTAAACTGCACTGGACAAAATTATCATTAAGAAACCTTTCTGTTTGCTTGGTTGGCTGAATTTTGCTCCAGAGCATCTGCGGTTATTTGTGAGTGTTTGTGAGAGTGAGAGAGCAAGAGAGAGAGAGACAATAAGACAACAAATGAGACATAGATACGAGGTGAGATAGAGAAAACTTGTTTTCTTCCTGCATTTTAATGTGTGTGTACTTGAGTCATTGATCAAGTAAACTTGTGTTCGGTGCATTGGGAACATCTTCTTTAATTAAAGATTCTGCTGACGACTACACCAGCCGAGGTACGACTGCAAATCAAGATAATCTTTCAGACGGCAACGTGAGTCCCGAGACTCCACAGAAGTGATGACAACAATGATTACAATAAGATTAATTTAGCGCAAAATGCATTCGCTGTTGTTCAAACGTAACAGTCGAGGGAGATGAGAAAGAGTAAATGGCAGGAATTATGTTCAAGGTGTTTCTTCAACTACACACACACTGGGCCCTGTGGGAGAAAACACTCTTAAAACACTCTTTCCACACGGGTTTATATTAACTTCACACACTAACAATGTCAAACGGTGGACATGCATGAATTCTGACATAAGCAAATGTCTTTTCCAACACTTATACTTAAATCACCATATATTTTACTATGGAAATTATGGTAATGGCATTTTTTTGGAATAAAATGGCCAGTTCCTTTGTCTCGTCAAGACTTATTTCATATCTAGCTTTTTAATGCATCCTAGATACACAATATTAAATAACACTGTCATACTTTTGCATAATTTAAAAAACTACAGCTCGACTGGTCTGTGACATTCTATAAAAATATTCAGTGCAGTTGATATTTACCTAGATTTATCTTTGTTTTCTTGACACATCACGTGTCTCATTTCATCTCAAGCGCTTCAGTGACACTGCTGTTTCCTTGGTAACTACTGGAAGTACATGAACCTTTAAATAAACTTTATTAGTAGTAAAACTGTGTGGGTGGAAATAGCGTCACCAGTCAACACTGACAAAGGTTGATAGAAATCATTTTCACATTAACAATAAAATAGTTTATAATTATGTTAAAATTACAATTTTATCAACATTAAAATAGTTTATATTTGTCACTCTTTGTGCCAAAATCACACTTCCAAATCTAATTTTTTATATTCTTTGATGCATTTTCATACGCTGTTATTTCGTATTATTTATATACTAAAGTATTTATTCATATTTATTTTTGTATTTTCAGTTTTCTATTTAATTTTTAGTTTTTTATGTTATTGTTGTTGTTGTTGTTTTAGTTTTGTGGTTTTTATTATTTCTATGAAGCATCTTAATAGAATGTATTATTCTATTAAGCTTTATTTTATTTCAGTTTTAGTTTTATTTCAAACGCAAATTAGAAATATTGTCAAAAATGTACTTTTTTTTGTTTTTTTCATACAATAATGTATTTTTATATTTTAATATTTATTAATGTTTTATTTCAGGTTAATTTCAATTGATTCAAATTATCTTCAAAAGTGAGTTTAGTTTTATTAATAATAATTTTAGTTGATAATAGTGCTGTCAAACGATTAATCGCATACAAAAAAAGTTTTAGTTTGCATAATATATATGTGTGTTCTGTGTATATTTATTATGTATATATAAATACACACATACAGTATATATTTTGAAAATATTTGCATGTATTTACATATTTATATTCATATAAATATATTTAATATATAAACAACATATTTTTCTGAAATATATACATGCATGTGTGTGTATTTATATATACATAATAAATATACACAGCACACATACATATATTATGTAAACAAAACTTTTATTTTGGATGTAATTAATCACGATTAATCGTTTGACAACACTAGCTGATAATAACAACACTGTTTAAGATTGAAAGTCAGAGTCTGGTAACACAATAAAACCTATAAAAGGCATTTGAAAAGTAGTTAAAATTAATGATAAACCCCTTATGAAAAGGTTTCAATTTTAACATGCCAATCATTTAATACAAAGAAATCAATGCCTTGGACATAAAACGTCCTTACACCATACTTAAAAAATAGCAATCCTATTATTTCATTCTATTATGATTTCATCAAAGCTTTGTATCAAAGTTTACAGGATACAACGGTCTAGTAAAAATCTGTAAGAACTTCAAATACATTTTCCCAGAGAGTTCCTGAAAACATCGTAAATGTAACCTCAGGTGGAGATAAGTTGGATCAAGGACCAGGCAACAGCACAGTGCTGATAAAGCCAGATAATACACTCTCTATTTTTAATTTCCTAAAAGACGTTATGAACCTGCGCCTCCGAACGGCACAATATCACTCCCGTTCTGTAGGAAATAAACAGAGGCTGATATGAAGCAGCAGCACTGCTCACCGCTGAAGCGTTTGGGAGAAAGCAGAGAGCCAGCAGTCATCAGCAGGGGTCTGGAGAGCTCGCTCGAGTCTCATGACTCATAAAGCTGCACCCCTCTAGATTAACTCTAAGAACGGATCTGATGGGGAAGGTTTCGAGTTCTGTTCATCAGTACAGCATCCAGCCTTCAGGCTACTAAACAAACCCCTGAGCTGCTCATTAAACAGATACCGACACAATGCACATCAATATTTCATAGCATGTGTACAGGTGCTTAACATTACACACACATACACGCTCAGGCTCTTCGGGATTGACGCTGGTATAGAATTAAAAGTGCTGGGAATGTTTATGAATATAAGAGCACTGATTAATCCAACATGTTTGTGTGCTTTAGAAACAGCTGCGTGCTGGTATGGAATTATAAAAGCAGCTCTGAGATGCTGTCGCGGGAGGGAAATGCAATGCACATCTCACAAAAATGAAACGTTAGCACTTACAATCTGTGAAGTAAACACCTGAAACTTGAGCTAGAGACTATTTAAACAACTTAATCAGCACCTTTACCTAAATCAAGCTTCAAACATCTGCATCTGAAACTTTGAATTCAATAATGTTGTATATGCTTTCTGCACTTTGTTTCAAAAGTTAAATGAAGTTCATACATTTTTGATACTTATATCACATATGAAACAACTAAATACATGAGAAAGGGTGATTGAGTCAACTCTTTTCGATTTTTGCGACTAGCTTTGAATTGAATTGCTCCAGTTACATTAGCGTTATAAGATTTCTTAATATTTTTGAATATTACTGACTTATATGCTCACTAAGGCTGTATTTGTTAGATCAAAAATATAATAAAAACAGGAAAATTTTGAAACAATTTTACAATTTAAAATAACTGTTTTTCTATTTGAATTTATTTTAAAATATAATTTATCCCTGTGATCAAATGCTGAATTTTCAGCGTCATTGCTCCAGTCTTCAGCATTACATGATCCTTCAGAAATCATTCTAATTATTTTCAATGTTGAAAACAGTCGTGGTGCTTCATATTTTTGCGGAAACCGTGATACATTTTGTTCAGGATTATTTAATGAATAGAAAATTCAAATAAACATTTCTTTGAAATAAAAACAATCTTACTGGTACCTAACTTTTGAATGTAGTCTATGTCTTTTTTCACATATTATGGCATTATGGCATTATATTAGTATATTTTGTTCCTCATTAATATGAAAATAGTAACATATTTTGTGAAATAAGTGTGTCATTTCCATGCTACTAAAATGACCAAATGAAACAGCATACATTAAAAGACATTAAAGATCAAATTAATGAAATATTTGCACATCAACAAGTAAATATTATAATTGTGTTGTATGTGTTTTCTGGTAGAGGCCAGTCAAGGCAATGATTACCGTTTTAGAGCAACATGATTTATCTTAAATAGTTCACACAAAAAAATGAAAATGTTCATCATTTATTCACCCCCCGTGTTGTTCTAAACCTGTATGACTTACTTTGTTCTGTTGAACATAAAAGGTATTTTGAATAATGTGGTAAACCAAACAGCTGCTGATACCCATTGACTTTCATAGTATGGGGAAATAAAACATAATAGCTACCATCAACCAACATTCACCAAAATATGTTTTACGTTCAACAAAAGAAAGAAACTCATACAGGTTTGGAGCAACTGAGCAAATGATTTTCATTTTTGAGTGAACTATCCCTTTAATTCCATGAATACTGCAATTTATCAAAATATGGCATTATGTTGTTCACACAGTTATACTGGATCACTAAAATTCATCTATATTCAGCCAATAACAACAAGAAAGAGAGTAGCAGCTAAGACACGAGGTGAAATCTAACAGCTAATGTGTTGAAGTGAGAGAAGCTTCAGCATCACACACAGAAACAAACCCTCCTGTAAATGTAAGAAGACACTCTCACTGATTGCCTCGGCGGACCGAGACTCTCCTGGCATGGTAAACAAAAATCTAGTGATGAAAACAATGCAGCCGCACATCTATTCCAGCCTCACCTCTCCTTTCCTCCTCCTCCGATCGCTCTCTTTTCTCATGCAAAAGCGCTCGGCCACTCCAGGGAAGAGGAGAGACGCGGACAATTATTTCCTGGCCCGGACGTGGCGGAGCTGTGATTGACAAATGAAAGGATTGAAATAGCTTCTCTTTTAAAAAGGAAGAGAGCTGCCAAATCGGAGATCATCTTTAATATCTCACCCGGGAGAGGAGGAGAAAGACGGATAGAAATGGAAACTGGCATCATTCAATTCTTTGAAAAGCAGTGCTAAATGTCGCACTTAAGAAAGAAGCCGAGCTGGAATAACACTACATATTCATGAATCCCCTCGCAGAGGGATCAATGCGCTTCACTCATCAGCTAATGGGAAAAGATTCAAAACTCTATAACTACACGATCACATGACCAGACGGTTTGCATGGGTGCTGGACTTCTGCTAAGTCAATAAAACCAATAATTAAGAAAGTCTGAACACCACGAAACGCTTTAAATGGACAAACAATTTCATTCAAACGATCCTAAGATAACAGCTGTCTAAAAGCACAGATTAGAAGAGCAAGTTCAGTATATTTAGGCTTCCACAAACAAATGACAACAAAACAACATTACATGCGTTTTCAAACCCATAGGATTCTCAATGTAATGTTTTCTTAAAACTCTTCACCACAGTAAATGAGGAAAGTGGATGTCGGACTCAAAAAAAAAAAAAAAAAAACAAAGCCACAAAATGCAGTCCTCATGACCTGAATGCTATATTCCAAGTCTTCTGAAGTCAACTAATAAGAAAAGACCACAGTTTAAGCCATTATTCACTGAAATTTATCAAGAAAGCAATGTCTGATTCATTAATGAATCATTCTTATGAGTTGAATCTTTTCAATTAATCAATTGATCCAGTTTACAAAACCAGTCTGAATTATGTGCTCACATATTATGGACTGATCCAGTTCTTAAGTTAAACTCAGTGGCTCTTTCGAATAATTCCTTTGTTAAAATTATGTTATAGGCCTATATTAGGAATATAATCCGGACATACATGAATCATGTTTAGAAGGTCACGTGACCTACCAGCATCTGTTGCATCACTTCAGTGCCATTCAAAAATTCTCTCCCGGGATAGTAAAGTGTCCAGCAGATACGCGTTTCAGAAATTTCAGAAGTAGGTCAACCAGCTACTTTTCGCCAACTGTTTCATGCATACTACAATTTTTCACCTCCTAAATAGTAGGGAATTGTGATTTTTTTTTGGATGCAGCAAATGATCTGGTCACAGTGTGAACTGGATCAGTTGATTCATTAAAAAAGATCCAACTTTAAGAATGATTTGATAACAGCCTACTGGGAGAGATCATCAGCAACCAATAACATTTCAGAGTTCCTCACAGTTTTTGGAAATACTTGATTCATGCAGACTACATAAATGCTTTTTTGTCACATAATTTCAAAAGACTTATGTGGACCACTTTTATGATGCTTTTTTGTCATTGTGGATCTTGACAGCCAAAGTCCTTGTTCACTTCTATTGTATTAAAAAGAAAGGCAAGAATAATCTTTAAACAAAAAAAAAATTGTGGTCCACATAAAAAATAGAGTAAAAAATAACAACGAATAACTATGTTTGTCCACCAGCCAGAATAATCAGCCTAAACAAGCATGGAAATTCATGCAGGTCTTTGCCTCAGGGTAATACAAAATTCCTTACATTTCCTTTCCACGCTCTCTTTCATATTCCATAGAAGGATGAATGCATGCTGGGAAACAGCGAGTGGTACTAAAGATGTGGGCCTCTTCAGAAAATCTCAAATTACGGCAATCTCAGACCACACACACAAACTAAATGAGCAGCAATGATAGATACAGAACACCTACAGCTCTCACAAAATAAATAGGCATAAATATTGTGAAACGTGATATTTGGATGAGGTTGAATGGCTTGGAAAGACAGGGAAGCTCATTTTCCACCCTGGCACGTAGCCTCATGGATTTCCTATCACAGCCCTGTGGAGAGTCCTGTCTAACCTGTCCGTCCTTTGTTTGCACCGGGTGAGGTTTGATGGAAGACAAAGACACGGACAAAAAAAAAGTTAATGAAAACCAGCTTTCACGGATTTTAAAGGAATAATTCACTCACAATTGAAAATTCAGTTATTTTTCATGACTTCAGAACATTGCACAAGTCATAGACCACTTTTATGATACTTCTGCGGGTGAGTAAATTATGACAGAATTTACACTTGTGGTGAACAAGGTTCAGGATTTAACAAGCACATCATTGCTATAGACACAACAAATGCTACGAGGAATAAGTCATCATCGCTCGGCAGAGAGCCTGCTGGGAGCTGACAGAGACGGTGAGAGTCTGCAGGGTGTACGTCGATGGAGAGATGGAAGAGAGAAAAATTGTGTGATGGCTGAATATCAGCTTCCATAGCGAGATGAGTGAGTGGCTGCTGCTTTTGGCTGATATGTGTCATATCACATCCAAAAATGATTTTCATCAAACGATTGACAGGCCAAACTGAAAAGGAGTGGAAATAAGCATGGCCAGGTGAAGCAGCCCAATAACCAAT
Source organism: Schizothorax lantsangensis (assembly GCA_027422415.1). NCBI lineage: Eukaryota > Metazoa > Chordata > Actinopteri > Cypriniformes > Cyprinidae > Schizothorax > Schizothorax lantsangensis. Next base: position 5,336,237 of record CM049857.1, on the reverse strand, counting down.
TATTTCAAAATACATGCATTTGCACAAAAAAATAAATAAATAAATTGAGATTGAATGAATGAACCTGTAACATACAAACAGAAAACATTAAAGTTTTTGACAGAAGTCTCTTATCCTCATCAAGTCTGCATTTATTTGATTAAAAATACAGTAAAAGCTGAGTAATATTGTCAAATATTATTCTATTTTAAAATTACTATTTTATATTTTAATATACTTTAAAATGTAATTTATTCTTTTATTTATAATTTATATGCCAATTTATAATTTATAAATGTATATGTCAAAGGTGAATTTTCAGCAGCCATTTCTTATTATTATCCATGTTGAATACAGCTGTGCTGCTTAATATTTTCAAGGATACTTTTTTTATGTTTCTTTGATGTACAGAAAGTCCAAATGAACAGCATTTATTTGAAACAGAAATCTTTAGTAACAATGTAAGTCTTTCCTGTCACTTTTGATCAATTTATTGCATCCTTGCTGAATATTTCTCATTTAAAGAGTACAATAGCATGTAAATATCCACACAAGACTAACAGAATAACAAGCAACAAAACTCCCATTTCGATTTCATGTTATACAATCAACCAACAAATTAAATTCTGTTGGATATTGTCATTTATATGTATACATTCCCAGTTGGTGTCATGGGAAAATTCTCATCCAGCACCCGCAGCACCAGCACTGGAGCCCCTCAGGGCTGCGTTCTCTCCCCACTGCTCTTCTCCCTCTACACGAATGACTGCACATCTAAAGACCCCTCTGTCAAGCTCCTGAAGTTTGCAGACGACACCACACTGATCGGCCTCATTCAGGACGGTGACGAGTCTGCCTACAGACAGGAGGTTAAGGAGCTGTCTGTCTGGTGCAGTCTTAACAACCTGGAGCTTAACACGCTCAAAACAGTGGAGATGATCGTGGACTTCAGGAGAAACCCCCCTGCTCTCCCCCCACTCACCATCATGAACAGCACTGTGACTGCAGTGGAGTCATTCAGGTTCCTGGGCACCACCATCTCCCAGGACCTGAAGTGGGACATTCACATAGACTCCATTGTGAGAAAGGCCCAGCAGAGGTTGTACGCCAGCTGAGGAAGTTCAACCTACCACAGGAGCTGCTGAAACAGTTCTACTCTGCCATCATTGAATCCGTCCTCTGCACATCAATAACTGTCTGGTTCAGCTCAGCTACCAAATCTGACCTCAGAAGACTACGGAGGGTAGTCCGGACTGCTGAGAGAATCATTGGTACAACCCTCCCTACTCTCCAAGAACTATATTTATCCAGAGTGAGCAAAAGGGCTGGCAAAATCACTCTGGACCCCACACATCCAGCACACTCCCTCTTTGAACTGCTGCCGTCTGGTCGACGCTACAGAGCTCTGAGCACCAGAACAACCAGACACAGGAACAGTTTCTTCCCCCAAGCAATCCATCTCATGAACACCTGACATTAACGTGGAACACACAACACTATTTTACAACTATTTATTCACCACACATACATATATAATATTTTTTATTTTATTTTTTTTCCATTTCAAATTTGCACGTCAGACCTGTACACACATGATTGTCTGTATTGCATAGTGTTTTTGCTATTTACATTGCCTATTTGTATATACATTGCCTATTTGTATATTTGTATATTGTTCTCTTGTTGTCTGTGTCCTGTCCCGTTGCTGTCATTCTGTTGCACTGTGGAGCTTTGTCACTATAACAATTTCCTCGTATGTGTAAACATACCTGGCCAATAAAGCTCATTCTGATTCTGATTCTGATTTGTATGTATGAGAAAATAATCAAATATTAGCAATGTTCTATCGAATCTGAATCTGTACAAAGATGTTTTCCGCTTCAGATTTCTTCAACCGATTACAAACAGAATTGTATTCCAAGAGAGAATGCATACGAGGCATCTTTCTTGATTATCTAGAAAATTATTAGGATTTCCCAAGATAACTCCAGTGTGTGGGCTGTAAATGTTTGTTCTGTCAGCACTTTAGACACGTAACGGCGGCTCATATTCCTTCATCTTTTCATCCTTTTCTCAATTACAGGAAAGCCTGTGAACTCACTGGCTCTCACTGAGAGATTACCGCGCATGAGTCGGGCACTATTAGGTTGCTTTCCTGCTCCTGATTTGCATGTTTATGTCGTAAAGCTGTGTTGGGTTGATCTTAAGGTTCATTCCTGTCAAGATAGGTGGGTACTTCAAAACCCTTTGCTTTTTATCACTTGTCGCTTTATCGTGTTCTGTCCGGTTTGGACAAAGTGTATATGTGCGAAACACAGAACTTTCTTAATAAACATGCCAACCTGTAAATATCTTCTATATCAGATGTTTTTCTCACTAAATTACAGAGGCGCTTGCCTTGTATTTCAGCACTAAATGACTTTCGTAGAACTTTCTATTTGTCTATCCTCTATATCAACCCCGGTCCACTCCAGTGTGTTTCAATAATGGCCCTGTCTCCGACTAGACAGAAATGAAAATATGGCACTGAAATCAACGTTTTTCAAACAAACACAATTACAAGGCAATTTGTAAAGTGCTGTGCAAAGTAATGTTCAATTGCTCTTCTTCAGAGGTGAGGGCCTTGTGAGAAGCGCTCCCTCAGCGGTGTGATTTGTACCCGTCTCATTGGTAAAAAGCTTTCCTGCGCCCTGTGCCAAGAGCGGACATTACCCGTTAAATTGCACATCATTTAGGTGAATGGTGTATCTGAACAAGTGGAGATGATGGCTTGGATGAAATCAGACAAACTCGGCTTCTTCTTTGAGGTGATTGGTTTTTACAACCCTCAGGGGAAAATGGTTTGCTTGGGTAAAAACAGGAACTGGAATAGAACATTGACAAACATCATTTAAAGGGGCTAAACATGCTTGTTGTGACTGAATGAGCTAAAATTAAGACACCATTAGAAAACATTTCAGATGGGTGCAAAACAAAATGCTTCTAATGCCTTGAGCCATGGTGCTCATGTGGGCAATAGAGGTTCAAATCTGGTCAGTGTCACATCCATATCCAGTAACACATCACTGTGCAAAAAATTCCTGTCGTTCTCTATAACAACTGTATAATAAATGGGGTAAAAGCTCAAAAATGAACTCTCTATTCACTAATATCACTATCAAAACTAACGTTCAACACTAGTTTGGGGTCTAAATGTTTTGAAGTCTCTTTTGTTCATCAAGGCTACATTTATTTGATCACAAATACAGTAAAAGCAGCAATATTGTGAAATATTATTATTATTATTATGTAAAATAACTGTTTTCCATTTTAATGTATTGTAATATATAATTTATTCCATTACTCCAGTTTTCAATGTCAAATGATCCTTCTAATATGCTATTGCTAACTTGCTGCTTAAGAAACATTGGCTATTATCAATGTTGAAAAAAGTTATATTTTTTGTAAAACGTTCATACGTTTTTGTAAAACTGCTTCCTTGATGAATAAAAAGTTAAAAAGAAAAGCGTTTATTTGAAATCTTTTACTGTCACTTTTAATCACTTTAATGCATCCTTGATGAACAAAAAAATATTATTTTCTTAAAAAATAATATATATATATCTTACTGATCTTATCTAAAAACAGATAAGGCACTGACAGTTGCATCTTACCTCAAGAAGGTACCAGTCAGTCTTGGGTAGAAGGCCAACAAGGGAGCTATAGTGATATAGTGTAAATATAGGGAATATAATGATACGGCAATAAATAGTGATAAACAGGAAAGTACTGCAGTAATATTGTTGCTGTTTAGTGATTCAGTGGCATTCAGTGAGTACAGGCCGGTCATCAACAGTGTGAATGTATTCTCCTTCAGGCTGTGTTCCAGCCCGTACCTGTTATAAAGTGCTGCGGTCGTCTCGCACAATTGGCCCTGTAATTTCAAAAAAGGTCACAGCGGCTGTGGCGTAATTCAATATTCTTATAGCGCTGTCTGACCGAATGCATAACACAGCAGATTTGGTAGCTGTGCATCATGGGAGCAGGCACTTGAAGGAGCCGTGCACTCATCCTTCATGCGCTGCTGACAGCAGCACTTTCGTCCGCATATGTTCCGTTGCCCTGCCACACCAGGACGCTCCGTCAGTGTCCTACCCTCAGTGATTAAATATGTAGTTAATACGATATCTAGCAATGACCCGTAGTCCACCTGCGTTTTTTTTTCCTCCTTCAAGCCCCATTTTCTCATATAGAGGTGTAGATATCAAAACAGATTACAAGCCTATAAATAAGGGATAATGTACAGCTGGACGTCATTATCCCCAAATAAATCTGACAAGGATGATCAGGATGTGAAGCAGAGGGGTTTTTAATCACCATAAAGGAGGTTATTTGGCAATAATGACCGACTGACTGTACTTACCTGCTGTTACTTACCAAATAAATATATAAATAGAAATTAAACATTGATTTGAGGTAAAAATTGTTCTATTAACTGAAGAAAGTCCACAGAGAGGTAAGAGAAAGTAAATTACTACAGCTGTGTATAGCAAAGCTACTGTATATAGGAAATTGTGCATTTCAGTCAAATTAGCATCATTATATAAAATATTTGACCGCAACATGCAGTTACTGACCAAGCAGAATCAAGTTTACTAGAGAGCTCTACAATAAATACAGGCACAGAGGTAACATAACCAATAGTTTTCCAACTTTTTGCCACTTTTATAGTATGAGGTAGAAGTCAGACAATGGTGCAGAGAAGAGATAAGAACAGGATTGAGAAATAACATGAGCTGGACTCGAACTTAAGTTGCTTGTATGAGGCCTGTGGCCCAATATGGACATTGGCTAATCAAAAAGGCAAGGTGTTTGACAGCCAATAGTCCCACATGAGTATTAGTAAAGGTATATTGATGGAAAGTGAATCAATGGCACATGTCGATTCAGAAAATAACTTATTTGCAATACAATTATTCAGACTGTTAAGTGAACCATTTCAACTAATTTGTTGCAAAAAACAGACCCAGTTCCAAATATATCCATTCTAACTGATCTGTTGAGATTAACAGAACAAATTGTTCACAAATTATCCACTTATTCATATTACATTTGCAAAAGCAAAATTTTCCATAGTGAACGCAGCGAAAAGATCTGGAGAAAAGCATCGGAGTGACACTATTCTGAACATTTAATATTCCTAAATCTTCTTGAAGTCAGCAAAAATTGTTACAACCCATCTATTTCTAAAATGTGATGAATTTATGAATGACAAAACATATACAATATGACAAAAAAAAAAATGTATCCATTTGGACTTGATTGGTTTGTAAGAGGGAAAAAAAACACTAGAATGAGCCAGGCCAAATACAAATTTGCTCAAAACAAGGTCTAAATAGATATTATTGGTTGGTTAGAGGAATGTGTATTTAAAAAAGTAAATAGAGTCTATTTTGATTTCATAATGACTTTAAGGTCAGTAATATCAGAGGAACTGAGATCATAGATGTACACTGGTGCGTAAATGCACGTCTATATCTAGTCTACAGCTATCACACAACACGACACCAGTTTCATCAAAGAAACTCTGAGATTGTCAGGTGGTTAGAGAATGCAACCCATCATGCTCAGCTGCACACTGTTCATTGTGCGGCTGCAGCATCTGTTTACAGCTCAGCGGCGGTTCTTGCGCAGCGCATCAGGTGGAGTGAATTGGACTTCGGGCAGGATGTGCCTGGCTCAGCCCTGTTCATTAACGCTGCTATATCGGGCTCCAGCTATCAATGCAGCCTCGCAGCGAGCAAAAGGCATCATCGCACGCCTGCTCGCGACTGAAATTACAGCCGCCTCCAACAACACACCAGAAAAGAACATTAAACCCAGAGAGACGCACACCAACAGACCGAGCTGACAAGTAAATTGTTTCTGAAGCAGCAGGAAAAGGAATACAGGGAAAGGAGGGGGAACGAAGGGAGATGAGAAGGAGGGAAGGTAAACAAGTGAGGAGAAGGAATCATAAAGGACAGGAGTGTGAAGCAATAAACAGGAAAATGGTTGAATAACAGGGTGATTTGGAGAGGTATCAGAACTCGGTCATGATGAATTGCGGGAATAAAGTACGCTTTACAGGGAACGTACAATATGCTGCACACGATGAAAAAACTGATGACACGCTCGCTCAGGTGTCCTTAGGTAAAAGTGTACGAGATGAAAAAATGGTTTAGATGAAGTGAAGCTTTAGAGGAATAGTTCACCGACACAATCAATATTTATATTTGTCTTAGTCTATGCACTTTCGTGTAATTTCAAACCTGCATGATTTTTTTCTGTGAATCATTCAATGTGATTTTTGTGTGATTATTTTTCCTATTAAGTACCATTCAAAAGTTTAAGGTCAGTAAGATTTTTCTTTTTAATTATGTTTTTTTTTTTTTACTTTTATTCAGCAAAGATGCATTAAATAGATCAGAAGTGAAAAAATTCAACTTTGCATCAAAGGAATAAATTACACATTAAAATATATTACAATAGAAAACTCTTATTTTACATTGCAATAATATTTCACAATATTTACTGTATTTTTGTTGAAAAATATGCAGTCTTGGTGAGCAAAAAACAAACAAAATAAAACTCAAAAATGTAGGAAAAAAAACAGAAGTGGTTAATTTGACCCCATAAGACTATAATTTGGTCTAATTTGGTCAAATTGAACTACATAATGCTTGCGATATACTGCATATGTCGTATGGACTATTTTATGGCAATTTTATTGTGTGTTTTTGTCATTTTGGAGATTTACAGAACCAGTCTCCATTTACTTCCATTATATGGACAAGAACAGCCAGGACAAAAATGAACTTTCCTCTAAATCAAGAAAGTGACATGGGTTTGGTACAACATGAGGCTCAGTAAATGATTTTGAGGTGAACTGTCCTTTAAAAGCTCAGTGGCTCCAATATGACTCATAAAATTTAATGCACCACCTTCAATTCTAAAAACCATGATAAAAGAACACAGTCAGAAGACAGCAGTCGCTCATGACTGATGTCTGTCGTTTATCTTGAAATCCTCCTTTTGTTTAACATTATTCATCATTCACCTGAAGTAGTGAACCGCTTGATCTGACAATTCCTTCAATGGTGTCCATCACACAAACAGACAGTTCATCATACGACTGGAAAAACACACCAGAGCCACATGGGAAAGGCACATAAGCCTGCACTGCAGAATATAAAAGTAAAAATAACTGGGTTTTTCAAAGTTCAGGTGCAATTAGTAGGTTTATGTGTCTGTTCCACATAGCTTGGGAATAACCTGGGAATCCACAACAGAATCTAGGAATAAAACACAAAACACAAGGCTCATGCATGCTTACCTGGAACCGAAGGATCCTCCGACAGCTCTGACTGGACACACTGCAGCAAGGTGAAAATGATGAGGACTGTGGCTCCTGACCATGTGACCTGCATCATTCTTAGAGAGATGGCATCCCTGGACGTCTCCGAGATTAATCTGGACAGACAAAGAGAAAAACAAAGGAATTAAATGGAGGGAATTTCTTAACATATTTTTGGACAAGATAATCAATGATTCAGTAAATCATCGACAGTTTGACATAAAACTTCTAGCTGCAAGGTTAATATAGTCAACTAAAATTATTACAAAAAATATTACAAATATAAAAAAATAAATAAAAAAAATGTATTGCTTATTTTACTTATATTATTTCTAATTTCCATTTAGTTTAACTTGAAGTACTAAAACAAAACTAGTAAATAAAATTATAAAAATTAAAAACATTTTAAAAACATTACTAAAACTTTAAACTAAAATTAAAGTGAAAACAAAAAAAATAAAATCTATTGCAAAATATTAACAAAAACAAAATATATCAATTATACAAAAAAAACTGGTCAATTATACATTGGCTTGAAAATACAGATCAATAGCTTTTTTGTTTAATACCAATGCTTTGAATCAAAACAAAATGTTCAGTCTGGTGTCAAATGGACAATCAGATGTAAAGAGCTGAATTTTGTGATACAGAAAACTGAAAGATTAAAACCCATTTTCTCATGTACCAGACTTATTTGGATCAATGCTCAAGGCTGATATGAAATCTCATGCTCAGTAGGAATATTGTCTGTTGGTTCAAAACGAATCTGTTGGTAACTCTGATCAACCATCTGCAAAATACAAGCGCAGATTGTGTGCTAGCCCAGCCCGATCTGAAACCCAAAATCAAAGCGTTAACATCACATTCTTAGGATGCAATAATATTTTTCAGAGATGATATGAACGCACATGACAAAACACAACTGATCCAGAAATATAAAATCAATTTTTGCAAAGTATGTCATTTATATATAAAATTGCAAAGGTACGTATTCAAAGTTCACTTTATAAACACCTCTACTTTTCAAAGACACTTCATAACTCTCTTTAGCCGTAATGGCTTGTTTGTGGTAGACACTGTAAGCTTGTTGACAGAAAGGCTTTATTCTCTTATCATGGGACGCACAGTAAACATTCTCCCAGTCTCCATCTGGACCGCTTCCTGGCCATGGAGCTGAAACAGCGGTGGAGAGCTCCGCTATCTGATTGGAGCAACCGGCCGTCTCATTGTCACACTCGTACCTTATCATCCTTTGTTCTGGCAGCCTGATAGAATTATTGTGCCTAACAATTGCATAATTTGCATGCCATGATGACAGACGCATTTACTACGAATCGGACGGTCGAGTAAGAGTTGTATTTATTTTCGGCTCTTGCTGTTTTTTTCCTCGTCCCCTCATTCATAAAACACTCAGGTCTGCTTCCTCTAAGTATTCCGTGGTGGACACAGGAGGGTCGGATTGAATTCTTCCAGATAATTGTGTCAGATAGGCAGCCAAAAGCGTCTTTCACAAGCGATCAGATAAACACCCAATTACCAGCGGTGAGATGCCACTGTCGACGGGGCAGAGGAGATGGCCTCCACACCTGACACTCTACGCCAATGAGTTTAGGCAGAGGAGACAGCTAAGAGTAATTATTCAATTCTGTTGATTAATGAATACAACCATTGAAGATAATGGAAGATTTATGTGTAGGACCTCCTCTTTCCAAATTACTGTCAAGGTAGGGTAGAAGGGATGAGGCGAGGACTCAGTACTGCAGAGTATGGGCTCTTTATTAATTAAAAATAAACAAAACAACAAAAACTACCCCGTAGGGGAAAAACAGGACAGCTGGCAAGGCTTGACAAGACAAGGCAAGGCAGGGCAGGGCAGGGCAGGAACAGGATACATTCAGGGTAACATTAATGACGAACTGGCACGGGACTGCAAACACAAGGAGATTATAAAGGGAGCAAATGAGGAGGGTAATGAGGAAAACACAGGTGGGGCAAATTAACCAATAATCAGGTAACAAGATGGGTGGGGTCAAGACAATTGACATGAGAGCACATGGCACACAGAAAACTAAGACAAAAGCCATGTGCTCACACAAAACGAAAACACAAGCACATGGCCAGCAAAACAAATCACCAGCCATGTGCAAAACAGGACATGAACACAAAACGAAAACACAAGCACATGGCCAGCAAAACAAATCACCAGCCATGTGCAAAACAGGACATGAACACGCAGCTAATGAGAACACTCATAAGCTGCGTGTTCACACAAGACATGACAACATAAAAGCACGCAACCAATGAAAAACACGAGCTGCGTGCCACACAGCACAAGACATAACATGAATGCACGCAGCCGATAAAAACACGGACTGCGTGCAACACCACACACACACAACACACGTGGACAAGAGAGCGCGCGGCCGAGCGAACTCGAGCCGCACGCTCACACAATGAGACAGACATGGAGCGCGAGTGTCCGAACCCCGACACGAACCGAAACTCAAGACATGAGTGCCGGGATCCGAACACCACGCTCCAAACACAAAACAAGGCACGCAGACAAGAGAGCGCGCAGCTCGAGCACACTCGAAGCCGCGCACTCACATAAAAACAGGACACGAAGGGAGTGTCAAGGCTCTGTCACAAAACCATGAATAACACTAGACCGAAGTGACAGAACCCTGACAATTACATGCACATGAATTGGGCCAATCAGCAACAAACAGACCTAAGCCTACAAAAATCGGTTTTCTACCCTTTTTTCCACAGTTTATCTTTGTAAACACATATTTATGAGCAAGAAATGTACGTACATGTATGCAAATCTGAAGCATTTCAGAGAAAGATGCTTTGTCAAATTCCAGCTTGATCCATTCATCCGTTAAGTTTTATCTGGATCAACATTTAAAGGAGTTTACTAATAAATAAATAAATAAATAAAAACACTGTGTAATAGGATATTCAGGATGTAACATTATAATGCATTATAAATAATGTTTTTTTAATTCAAATTTATTTTAAATATAAATATATAACTTGAAATATGTTAACCACTAGTGTATATGAAAGTTAATTTGTTGAGACTGTAATAAAACGCAAAATATAAAATGTAATCTAATGAGATATTAACAAGAAGAAAAATATATATATACATAACTTGAAATGTTAACCACTAATCCATAAGAAAGTTATTTAAAGACACAGTAATAAAATAAATGTAATCTAAATTATTAGCATTATTATTGTTATTATTATTAATAAATTCAATTCGATTTAAATGCATGGTAAAATGTATTTAAAGTTAAGATACATTAAGTTAAATTTAATTTAAAAAAGTCTAAAATAAAATAAAAAAATAGATAGATTACAATTTATAGATAGATTAAAAATAATGTAGAAACAATTCAATAAATAATAAAAAATAATGAATATAATGATGATAATAATGATATTATTATTTAATTTAAATGTAATTATATAACTTAATTTATTTAAAGTATAAAATATATTTTAAGTTACATACGTAAAATTTAATTATAAATGGAACATATACGTAAAAATATGAAAAGTCCTTGAAAGTTAATTTAAAATTATTAAGAAATAAATGTAATGAGACAATTTATTTATTAATATTTATTTATTTACTAACAGTGGTGAAAAAATATGCAATCTCCCATGAACCTTTAATTTAACCCAAAGTGTTCAAACTGGAGCCAAAAAGTACTCAAAATATTCAGTTTGTCTCATCAAGGTGACAACTCTGTCTCAACATTATATCGGTCATCTTGCTGGCTAAACGTTAGAATTGCCCATTAAAAATATCCTTATCTGTCAATCACTGGTCCACAACCAGACCCAAACCTCAGCGACTCAACTCGGTACTTAAACACAGAAAAAACAGAAATGTACAACAAGAAAGAGATGAAGACATTTCAGTTTTGAAAAATGCACAACAAGTGCTTTCTGCAGAAAAACGCGTGTCTTTTGGTGTTCCCGTCTCTTTTCTTCTTCTGCTTCTAGAGTCTCTTTGTTGCGGTGGGCGACGTGAACAAAGTCAACACCCATCCCGACTCTTCATGTACTGTTTTGAGGTTTGGCAGACACCGACTAAACTGTCATTTTCTTTACACACTGCTTTCATTTGGAACATGACATGACACCATTTCCACATGAATAGGTCTCCTCACATCTCACGAGGGGCGTCTGGCGTGTTAAAGGTGGAGGCATATAGCAGGTAAATTATTGCAGGAAAGTGTTCAGAGGGCTCTGAGAAATCAAATGCACTTCAAATTACCTCTGACAACACCCACTGTTCCTTTCAGCTTAATCTCTCGCCTTTCATCTTCCAATTTCTGCCTTTGGAGCTCCCTGTAACTTCAGCCCAGGGAGCCAGATGCTACGAGAGCTGGGGAGGGGAAGGAAAGAGACAACAAAGAAAGATACGGAATAGACGTGGCAGGAGACTGATCCTGTGATGCCGACGACGGCCTACGATTGTTAAAAATCAAAATCATCTTCCATTTCCGTTATGGTCCAAATGGTAAGGAAACAGAGATGCACAATATCGCAGTCGTTATCTTTGTCCAGCGCTGGCTTTTCCCCATGGACCACTGTGCTTATTGGGAATGTGGCTGGAGGTTCAATTAGCCTGACCGGGACCTTTTTGAGGGAATAATGCAATGCGCCGACAGCCGTGTGCAATGCAAGCCATAAGGAGCGGAGCGTTCTATAGTGGCACACTTACGTATTCATTCCTTGTTCATGCTTTAGAGCTACATTGTGCACTATCTGGACGATGCAGATGCCGTCCCCCGGGACTACAGCCAGGACAGTGAGTAAACACATATTCGCCTATTGTTCATGATTTCCAGGCATTTCAGCAAAACCTCCAGCGCTGTATTTCCACTGGCCGTTCCTCCTCCCTGTTCATTAATTTGAAAGCAGGCTGTTTGGATTGGGCACCATTTAATCACATATAGGAGACATGGCCTGGAGGCAAACACAAATACTTCAACATAACCAGGGCTGGACACTTTAATTGAGAACGCCTTAAATATTACTGAATTTGAATTGAGCTATTCAAGATAAAGACGTGGAGGTAGTTTAAAGGCAAAGTCTGTCATTTCTGCACCACTAGCATCACCAGACAGAATAAAAAAATTAAATAATTGATGATTGGTCAGCCAAACAGACAGAAATAAACAAAACCAGCAATGGTTGAGTAAATGTTAACATGTCAAACTGGTCTATCTAAAAATAAATATACATATAATGTGTGTGTGTATATATATATATATATACAGTACTGTGCAAAAGTCTTAGGCCACAAGTATTTTTACCAACAAAAAATGGTTTGAAATCAGTTATCAGTTAGGAACAAACTGAGACAGACTAAATCCAGAAGAACCGTGGTAACATCTCCAAGATGCTTCAAGAAACCTACCTGCAAAGCTACAGTACTGTGAAAAGTTTTAGGCACTTGGGTAAACATGCTGTAAAGTGAGGATGCTTTCAGAAATAATGCCATAAATAGATTTTATTTATCAATTAATTTCTATTAACTAAATTAAATCAACATTTGGTGTGAGCACACTATGCATTTAAAACAGCTTTTGCCCCATGTGCACTTGCACATAGTTTTTCAGGTAGCTTTGCAGGTAGGTTTCTTGAAGCATCTTGGAGATGTTACCACGGTTCTTCTGGATTTAGTCAGTCTCAGTTTGTTCTGTTTCTTCATGTCATTCCAGACGAACTGGATGATGATCAGATCAGATCTCTGTGTGGAGCACTGTCTGTTGTCAGACTCCTTGTGCAAACAAAAATCTTACTGGATTATTACAATTAATAGCAAAAATAATGTTTGTTAATGTAAACTGTTATTTCCTACTGACACACTACAGCAAAATATAGAAATAACTGACTTAAAACCATTTTTTGTTGGTGAAAATACTAGTGGCCTAAGACTTTTGCACAGTATATGCAGTATATGCTTTTGCATTGTATACAGTATAAATATATACATTATAAACATATTTACACAGTAGTCATATTCAATAATATTAAATATAAATTTTTATTACATTTAATACTTAATATTTTATTTTAAAAAAGTTGTCCTTGAGTCGGTGCGGATGCGGTGCTTGTGGGCAGCACGCCATCATACAGTTGTGCTATGGGCATCCCGAGTTCAAAATCCCGACTCGAGGATCTTTCCCGATCTCGCCCCCTCTTTTTCTCCCACTTCACATCCTGTCAGTTCTGATCTTTCCTATCATAATAAAAACAAAAAAAGCCAACAAAAATCTTTAAAAAAAACTGAGTGGAAAAACAAGAACGCTTTTCCAGAATGCTCTGGTTTTCTTCAAAACTGAAAAAACAAAACAAACAAACAGTCTGAAATCACTTTGAATTTAAATTGAGTACATTCCTCTTGGAAGGTCAAAATCTTGTTGGGTCTGGCCAATTCAATTTCAAGTCACATTCATAAATTCAATTAAATTCTTAATTTTGCCCAAACCTGAAACAAGCAACAGGGTCATTTACTATTTATTGTTTCCCATCCACTCTCAAATATACTATAACTTATTGTTTTTAATGTATTTAATCAGTAGAATGTGTAACATTCTTTAACATGTCCAAAAAATGCTCTAACTGAAGTGGTACGATGCAGTAAAACTCTTAAACAAGATACTGGCATTCAATTTCCATGCACACTCTCCAACAAGCACTCTGAATAAATATCAAACTGTTCGAACAAACACAATTTCATGCTCAGACATTCAGCCTTTCGATTATTGTAATCCGTTATCAGCATGTGAGGCCAGTGAAGCTCGCTCCGCAGCGTGCGGCTCGCAGGGCATAGAGATGAGTTTGGAGGCGGGGGGAGAAGCTTCTGCGCTAGAGCTGCTGAATCATGTGCCACAACTAGTCTTCTGGCTAAATTGCCCCTCAAAAAGCTGTTGAATAGACGAATTCGGATAGCAGGCTTCATTACATACTACAAACACACCGTCGGTATCCATTGTGTGAATGCAGTCAAGTGAGAAAGCAATGGAAAAGGAAAGAACGAGGCTTTGCAGCAGACGTGAGGACAATCTCTTTAAGTGACTGCTCAGCTGTTTTGCAGAGTCAATGTCATGTTTGTTATGGATGGCGCCGTTCGGCTTCCTCCACGCAGCTCCGCCCTCGTAAAGATGATGGACAGGGTTTAAACGTCCTGTGTTTACAGTGCATTAATATTTCTGCCACTTCATTACAATAAAAGGATTAACCTGCAGCTTCGCTTTGCAGGAACGCCACACTGCCTCTTCCTCTCGGTGTATATTAGCTCCTGTCGGTCAGCGGGAGAGCACACACTAATCATGATGTGCTTGCACATGCTATGCGAGCACACACACACTCATTCTCATTCTCAAGCACCCATTTCTCACGCTCTCGCAGGACTGTGCAGAGAAAGATGGAAGAAGGGCAATGCGCTATGAATCTTGAGTGCAACCTAACACGGTGACAGGCCTTTGCTTACAAAACCAAGGTCGGAGATGTCAACCTGGCTGAGAGAGTTTTAACTAGGGTTCAAACTATGGAAACAGCATAGTGTTTTTGCTAAGGCAAGCACCTACTTTACTGTTCATACTTTGAAAAAAAAAAAAACTACACTTTGGCATGTAGCCTAACTGTTGGCGCTGAGGACATGAATTGTGCAACTTGTTCAGAGAAAGTGTGCGATTACTTTTCCGAGTGATAAGGCTTACAATTTTCACTTAGCAGCGGATTTAAAATAAAATTAAAAATTGTAAGAAGCAAGTGCATAATATTTACTTTCAGATACCTCCCAGTTATTGGTGTTAATCTGGTACCTGGTGCTAATTTCCTTAAAGGGGTGGTTGACTGGTTTTTTTCTAGGCTTGATTGTGTTTATGGGGTGCAGTCTAGCATGTGTTCATGCTTGGTTTTTTTAAAAACTTTTTAAAAACATTATTTTTCACATAATTTACCTTTATTCCACACCTCTCTGTCCCTTCTCTGACAAATGCCTCGATTTATTTCCTGGTTTTATGAAGCTCCTCCTTCAGGAATATGCGATGGGCTGAGATTGGTTAGCTGGCTCAGTGTGTTGTGATTGGCTAAACCGCCTCTACTGCACGTCTGAACATCCCGGACGCCCCTCTCCTCAGTGGCATGTGCTCCGGTTGAATTGTAAACAGTGGCGTTGTCTATAATGCTTATCAATTTGAGCCCGATTGAGACCCAGAGGATATTAGTGAAGAGGATCGTGCAGAACCTGTGCAAGCACGGCTCTTAATGGTATGTTTGGTTGTTGTTGTCTCATACTTTTAAATACGCTGCTATTTGTAAGTGCTACTGCTTCTGTTAGCTTTTAATATACGGTTTTATCCTGATTAAAGCTTTAATACAGCACAGCAACCGCACGCGTGTCTATTTATAATGCTTCTCATTGCTGTGTGAAAATAAGTGTATAATTGGAACAGTTTCCTGTAACGATTGTATCGTAAAAAGCGCTATACAAATAAACTTGAATTGAATTGAATTGAATTGAAGTTTGTTGGAGCTTATCTGACGATCTGAATGAGAGAGAGAGAGAGAGAGATGCAGAGCAGGGCGACAGAGTAACAGTATTAAGAACCGCTGCTTTAATGATTTTGAAACTTGTGAATCCATTAGAATCGTTAGAAGACAGAATCGCGATTCATATGAATAGCTTTTTACGTACATCCATAGATTTCTCTTCCTCTTCTCTAAAGCAGCGCCTCGCCCCCTTTGCTGCGTGTTCCCGGGGGCGGGGTTTATCTGGGTCTGTGACGTATCAGACCCGGGAAGTAACTCGTTGTAGTCCCTTACCAGTCGCTTTTGTAGGCATTAAACTGCCAGAATTTTAAAAGACTATATCTCCGTTTGCATTGAACTTTCAGCGCCGCAACTCTGCAGATATTGTTTATGCTCAAACAGCAACATTATACACTAACTAATGTTAAAAAAGTGAAATCGCAATCAACCACCCCTTTAATTATCTGACAATCCCTATTTAACTGACAGCCTAACGTTCTAGTTTTCACTGACTTTGCAAGATGGTGAGCCGTTCTAAAGTGACTGGAACCCTCCGACAGCAGGTTGTCTAGATGAAGGCCAATAGCAGCCATAGCAAGAGAAGTTGGTTGTTCCAAATCTGTGATTTCTAGACTATTGCATCTATACAATGTACACTCGTGTACACACAACTCATTCACGTCCCCCAAAAAGGCTGGTCGTCCACGAAAGACAAATGCATGAGAGGACAGGATAATGCGGAGACTCTCAATGGGATATCGGTTCAGCACTGCAGCTGGAATTGCTTGCCAGTTCAGAGCTGAACAGTGAAAGGATCTGTCTCGGCATATACACGTGTCCCTTATGTGTGTTCTTTTGTTATATTTGCTATATATTTATTTATTTACTTTACATATTTATTGTTTGATTTATGTACCTTTTCTTTTAATATCAGTGCATCATTATTTTATTTTTTGGGGAGTAGATAGGAAAGTAATGTAATGCAAATATGAGACAGAATGGCTTCAATCCTGATTCAACAGCTACACACCAACCACTGCACCACAGCTCCAACAACACATTATTTAACTCTACCACTCCATAATCTTCAGAGATTAAAATATGAGTCACATGCTATTAACATCCCTGCTTGTGTTTACCGAAATCGATTATGAACTGGATAAACCACCAACCTCTTCATATATATATTTATAGCACAACGTCATTTATTCAAAAAATTTGTTAAGCCTGGTTAACAAGACACGCTGGGTATCCCTGGTCGAAACGTTTGGGGAAATTACATTTAAGATGTGATGGCGTCTGTGCATGCAAGCCTCTTATTAGAGCTGCAGGCCGAGCCAAAATTACGATTAATTTTCTGCAAAAGCAACAGAGCGTTCCTGGTCGACGAGGAGACAGACAGGCCCGGTCACCGAAGGGACCGAACGTAGTTATCAGTCATTTGGTCTGCAGGATCGTGGAGAAATTAAAAGCTGATTATATCCTGCGGAGAGAAGAAGAAGACTGTGGACCCCCCTGGTCTGCAAGCTAAATTTGATGAACTAGTCCCAACTGTCTGCCAAGAAGAAGGAGGGGGAAACATGACAGAGTTAAGAGCCGTCCTCCATCAAGAAAGACGCTACTGGACAATTCATTTGACTAAAAGCTCCAGGAACAACATTTCATGCTATTTTGAAACTTTAAAGCCTTCCAAACGTTTATAAATGACTTTTGATTTACGGCTGTAAGTCAGAGAGGCGTATTTGAGATCCACAACAAGGTATACATGAAAAACATTTCAAAGCACAAGCCAAACGCAAAACTATGAAAGCTTGTTTCAGCCACGGGATACAAAAATGAATACATAATTGTGATTTTTGTGACTTTTTAGTGAATTTTTCCTTGCAATTCTTTTTCTCGAGTTTAGATCTTGCAATTAAATTTTTTTTCCTCTTTTTTTGCGAGGAAAAAAGAAAGACAAACCAGAATTTTTGAGAAAAAAGCAAGAATTGCAAAAAAAAACTATAAACTTGAAATTCTCAGAAAAAAAGTCAGAATTTTCTGATGTTTTTTCACAATTATGACATAAAAACTTGCAATTCTGAGAAAAAAAATGTCTGAATTGTGGGATAGAAACTTGCAATTATGTTTTTTTTTTTTATTCTGTGGCAGAAACAAAAACCAGAATTGTGAGGTAAACTTATAATTGTGAGACAAAAAGAGTTTTTCTCAGAATTGCAAAAAAAAAAAATTTGAATGGTGAAATATAAACTTAATGAAAACAAAAAAAATCTAAATTGCAAGATATGACCTTGCAAAAATAAATGGAAACAGGCTTCCATACAAAACAACCAATAATTTGTCACTATCGTTGATATAATGAGTTATAGACAGACGCATTGTGGGAACGACGACCTTTAAAAGCTACATTCACTACAGCACACAGCCTTATCTTGATGTAGGACATGTGTGTGTGATCCTTCAACTGAAAGGAGGTTTTCCACATTATTGCTCAATTCAAAGGTGTCTGCGCCGCTCAGGCAGAGAGCGGGTCTCATTTGGAAGACGCCTGGGCTCTATTTGCCCGTTCTGATTGGATCAGCAGGAGAAAGAACAAAGAACGCCGGCTTTCTATTGTGCCGCTTTGTATCCCAGATGTCAGAAGTCCAGTGTGCAAACAATAAAGCTTCTGCCACACTGACTACGGCAGTCATTATCCTGAGCAAGGATCGCTGGTTGTGCCCTACTGCAATCATAACTCTAATTAAGAGCAATGCTTTGTAAGCACGGAGGTTGCACGATGTTAATTACCAGAGTAGCGCGCTGTGAACACATCCCTAAATGCCACTTGTCATTGTTCTGCGCTGGTACTTGTCACCATCCCGCCACGAAAACACTCGGGACGTCTTCTGCACGCTGGCGCTCACCGGAGGTTGACATGTTATGATTTAAAACAACTGACTGTCACTAAAAATATACAGTTTAATTTGCATACATGGCAAAGCTGACTTGTTAACTCGAGCTGCCATAGTTGAAACAAAGTTCACTGTAAGGTGCAAGAAACACCAGGAATCATCCAGAAAATATTTTAGGATTTTGAAAATTGTTTTCAGTCTGTACATTCTAGCAATTCTTGTTTCTAAGAGATTTAGTTCTGGAAGATTACTCATAGGACCTCAGAGGAACAGAAAAAAACTAAGAAACTATGAAAAGATGTGTGTGTTGCCCATTATTAAGTGATTCGATAAGTAAGTGAATTATCAAAAGATGTACATGTGCATCAAAATGAGCACATCTAAGGCTAAAGATCTAAAGACATTATAAACCACTGTTCAAAAGTTTGATGGCAGTAAGTTTTTCGCAAGAAATTAATACTTTTATTTAGCAAGGATGCATTATATTGATCAAAAGTGACAGTAAAGACATTTATTTCAAAAATATTATTTTGAACTTTCTACTTATTAATGAATTCAACCCTCAATATCAACAGTGATATTGAAACTGGATTTCAATGTTGACAATAAGATATATTTCTTGAGCAGAAAATCAGCATATTAGAATGATTTCTGAAGGATCATGTGACTCTGAAGACTGGAGTAATGATACTGAAAATTCAGCTTTGCATCACAGGAATAAATTACATTTTAAACTATATTTCAAATAGAAAACAGTTGATTTAAATTGTAATAATATTTCACAATTGCTCATGTTACTGTATTTTTGATCAAATAAATGCAGCCTTGGTGAGCATAACAGACTTCTTTCAAAACATCAAAAAACTTACTGACCTCAAATATTTGATCAGTATTATGTCAATCACATTATGCAATTATGTTAATTGATAAAAACAATTTAATATATATAACAAATAAGGGCAGAAAGAGAACAGTTCACCCAAAAATTAAAAAAATATATATATGTTTATATATTTACTCACCTTCACAACCAGTATAGCCTAGCTTTTCTTCCATGAAACTCTAAAGGAGCAGAATGTTCAAGCTGCTTTTTTCCATTAAAGTGAAAGAGGATGGTTACAGACAAGCTCTAAAACAACAAGAAAAACCATAAATGTACCATAAAAGTAGTACTTGCGCTATATTCCAATTATTCTGACTTCATACGATAGCTTTACGAAGACCTGAAGACCTAAAATAGAGTCACGTAGATTACTTTCATGGTGTTTTTAAGCTTTAACATTATGCTAAATATCTCCTTTTGTGTTTCCCTGAAGATAGAAAGTCTAGTGTGGAACAACATGAGGGTGAATAAACGATGACAGAATTTTCACTTTTGGCCGAACTATCCCTTTACCAGCCTTCATTGTCAGACTATGTTAACACCCTGAATGCCATCATATTCCTAACAGTCGCTTCTATGCATGTAAAGTCACTGGTTGACAGTCAATTTTGCTTGATTGCTAGAGCTGAACCCTGCGCTCTGACGGCAGAGCCGTTTCTAAATCCTGAGGGAAATGTCACAGTGAACAACTCAGCCCCGACAATTAAACATATCGTTCATACACCATAATTACCACAGATAGACTG
The DNA here is from genome assembly GCA_027422415.1 of Schizothorax lantsangensis. Taxonomy (NCBI): domain Eukaryota; kingdom Metazoa; phylum Chordata; class Actinopteri; order Cypriniformes; family Cyprinidae; genus Schizothorax; species Schizothorax lantsangensis. Next base: position 5,315,792 of record CM049857.1, on the reverse strand, counting down.
ATTTGCTAAGCCCCTCAAATGAATTCGCCAGATTATTCACAAATAAATGACATCGCACTATCGGTATCAGTAAGCAGTATCACACAAGCTTAATTAAAGCTAATGCATTTTAATAACACCAGATATTTAGATTATACCTCCCATAAGCCTCAGCTAATTAGAAAGCTGATGTACAGTTGACAAACATACAATTATTTAAGCGGTTATAGACTAATAGAGAACAGAACAGCTTTGGTTATATTTACTTTGCTTTTTGGCTTCAAAAAATGTGATATCCATGTTTAAAAATTTCGTCCGGTTTGCAAACAGATTGAAAACATCTCAACAGTCCTTTCCCAAATTAAACGCTCTCTATCAGATCAAGTGTAGCGTCCTCATTAAAAGCACCTGAGAGAGGAAGAGGGTACTTGGCTTGCCATTCTAGTCTCCCACATAATTGTTCCTGACGAGCAATAATACAAAGGAAAACAACAGCCTGATTTGCATATCTGCGTTTATAAACAAAGCCCGCAGTCACAACTGAACTCTCGCTATTTCGCTCCAAGGGCAAAATTAACTTTCCACCGGTGTTCGCTGATGGTATATTATCATAAATTGGCTTATTAGTTGCAGGTTATTGAGCCAAGATAGTGTGTAACTCGCCGCATTTGTGTGGGAAATGAATCACATCTTAATGCGCTTTCGAGATTCGAAGATTAATCAGAGGAGACCGCCCGTGGATGTGACTGCTTTTTTGAGAAGGCCACGATGAGCTGGAGTCAAACCAAATGCTGCAAGTCAAGAGAGGGCAATAAAAATGCAGATTTCAAGTCATTCTCTATTGTATATTTAAATTGTTTGTAAGAGATCCTGGTCTTTCATGTGTGAGTTTTAGAAAATATTTCAAAGCGCTGTTGATAATAATAAGACTTGTATGAAGTTGCACTGCAAGGTTTGGGTCATGGAGCAGGTCCAAGAAAACCCGATTAGTATGGAAAAAGAGATGTGGGAGCAGAGGTCAAGGATATTTGAGCATACACATGCACTTTTTCCCTCTTTTTGAGATCATTTGTTGTACATAATTCATGTACAGAGAGTCTAGGTGGCTGCCAGTGAAGTGTGAACAGCATTTCAAGACAACTGATACAAAATGTATGTGTATTTAGAACATGATCCGAATCAGAAAAATGGCTTGAAATCTGAAAAGAAATGAATAGTTCACCAAACATGGAAATTCTGTCATTATTTATTTGCCCTCATGTTGTTCTAAACCCCAACACTTTAAAAAAATAAAGGTTCTTTACTGGCATTGATGGTTCCATGAAGAACATTTAACATCCATGCAACCTTTCCATTGCACAAAAGGTTCTTTACAGTGGAACAAAGTTATTTAGACAATTACAATGTTCTTCACACTAAGAAAAAAACTGTTATCTTCTTATATGAACGGTTCTTATATAGCATCACTGTAAAAACCCACCTTTGGCACCTTTATTTAGAAGATTATGATGTTATGTCTTCTGTACTAAAGAGGATGTTCACTTGGAATACTTGGCATAAGCAAACACATATCACTAGTTTGACATCAAATATGCAATATGCCACGTTTACAAGTTAAAATCTTGTCAGTTCCTTGCATAAAGATATTGTATTGCTTAAAAAATGTAGTGAACAAGATGTATAAACTGCTTTTTTGGTCCATTTTCTGGCCTCACTTATGCTTTCGTTGTGTGAAAAACAGCCTGCAATATTCAGCGAAACATCTCCACAGAGTCATAGATGTTTGGAATGACATGACTGTGAATAAATGATGACAGAACTTTCACATTGGATAAACTATTCATTTAAAATTTGGTTGAAGCAAACATGTTTTCGCCTGGCCAACTGTGGTTTCAGTCGATAAATTTGTCACTTAAATTCCCATTTTAAAAAAAAATCAATTTTGATCATCTTTTGTGTTCTCAATTCATTTCTCGGCACTTATTTCTCATAAACCGAATCAGAGAATGTATTTGCTTTAACAATAAAAAAGCCCATTAATTAAGCATTTCATTTTTTTGTTGCTAGACCTGCATGGCCACATGAACTGTTTAAATAAAGACTTAATTTACCTTAATAAGTCAAATATATCTATATCTTAAGGAAACTTCGTTATGATGTATTTCCAAACGCAACCTTGGAGGATCAAATTTAATTGATGCAAAATGAATGAAACAATCAATTTGAAACACGATTAAAAACACCACCACAGATCAATGCGCCTCGATTTCCTATACACAACACACACTGCAAACTCCAAGACTTTTGTTATTGCTGCTACTGCTGTCGTTGTTAATATTATTATAGTGTTCTTTCAGAGCCAACAAAACACAACAAAAGCAACAGAACAAGAGTATCTTCATCAACAATACGAATCAGAACAAAAACATTTGTTCAATTTTGACAAGGTATATACTTCATTTCTATGTCTTCATGTGTCCATTTATTTCTCCAACGACAAAAGCAAAAAATTACAAAGATATGAAATGAAATGACCCATAGTGTTACAGATATACATTGTATGACCCCTGCCCCCTTCATTCTTCACATCTCTCCTTATGTCCACCTCTCAATGAGTGCATTAGACGTGTCCAGAGGCGAGCGTCCTGCTTAATGTTCCACCGGGTTATTTCTCTTTTGCTTTCAATTACAAAGACACAGCAGCAACCCAACTCTTTCTTTAAGAAGCCGCCACACACACACATTTCTGTCTCCTGCAGGTTGATATAGATAGATATCCCTCCCTGTCGAGTCTGAATCTACATTAGGTCATTGCAATAAGTGGAGAGGCCCCAAGGCATTGGTCAGGAGCTGGGGTGGAGGCAGGCCTCCATCTGTCTTAGTTTGACTCTGACTTGCTGACACACGGCCAGACGGATGGGGGGCCGGTGTAGCCAATCTCAGTTGTGTTTGTTATAATACTACATTAAGGGGCCTAATAGAGCATGTCAGGAAATATTGAAAGCATCACAGGCGGAGGGCTTTGCTAAAGTATGTTGTGGATGAAAGGATTCTTTTTGTTGTAAAGAACTTGGGGGAGGGACAACAGGAATGGCTTCAAGGTGAATGCTGACCTTGGGCATCTATGGTGGGCCACTTCCTTTGGAAAACAGGTGGAGGGTGTGGCTTTGGGGGAGTAGTTTTGGATAAAGGTGTGGCTTCATTTCATAAGCCACCCATAACTGTATACTGAATAGACAAATTGATTGACTTTACGCAACTTTATACAAAAACAGTTGTGATCAAAAAAGCAAAAAGATTGAAATAAAGATTGGTTTTGAAGAAACAGATGTTAAAGAGTGTTAAATAAAACTATTAAAATAATTCTCATTCACTGAAATAAAGTTGAAATTAAATAAAAAAAAATCATGTTGCCTTGGCAACTAACTGTAAATAAGTTCAGGATTAAGTACTAAAAAAAGTACTAAAACATTATAAAAATGACAAAAGCATACAAAATCACTAAAACTGAAATATAATAAGTTACAATAAATGTTTGAAATATTAAAAAAATATTAAAAAAAAAATGACAAAAGTGCATAAAATTACTAAAACTAAAAGTAAATAAAACTTAAAATATATTTTAGAATTTTTTTTAAACAATGACAAAAAGAATCAAAATGATTATCTTAAAATGATAAAAAATAAAAGCTAATATCACTAAACAATAATAGTACACTGTCCTATAATAAACTGATGTCAAGATCAAACTCAAACCAAAAATCATAATTATGGTCTGTACACTGAAGTCAAACATATTTTTATATTTGCAAAATGTAAAAAGTGCAATGTCTTAAAAACTATAACTAACAGGAGAAAACATTGCAGTCCATTGCTTTCTTCCTCTGTAATCACCAAATCAAATCTATGAAATACATTTTCAGCTGTTTTGTTTGCCAATTTTTGTACAGTCTTTATCGAAGAATACTGTGTCATTATTTGAATTCATCTTTCAACACCAGATGTACCAGTTTTGGAACAACCTATCTCGAATAAACCCTCCTCTAAATAGCTTGTAAAATAAAACGATCACTTTACATGCTGGCCAGACAGTCTCTTGGCCAGAATAAACTCCAAACAGGGCCAGACTAAATGGCGCAAGTCAAAAGTCTGGCTACGTGACACTACTGGACTGTTTACAGAGGTGTCGCTCAAAACACAGCGCTGTCTCGAGGAGGAGGCTGGCCAGTAGTAAAATAATAGCATCCCTGCCAGAGCCTGCTGGGATAGGTTGGGTGATGTACACCGGGGGTAATTACAGACAAATGGCAGGATGGTCCCATCAACTCACTCCGAGAGGAAAGAGACAGAGGGGGGACATTAAAACCAACCATTAACAAACAGAAATTGACGTCTGTCCAGAACCTCAGGGTAGTGGACTATTTGTCAGACAGCAGAACATTCATTATAATGACAAATTTTGAGTAGAAAGTGTCATATGATGTTCCATTAAGTGAGAAAGGGGAAATATTGGAAGTGTCTGGGACACAATCAAGTATCTTTGTGCCGGAGCCAAAGATGGATGGAATAACAATTTCACCCACAATCCTCACCTGACCTTTAACCCAAACCTTTGTTCTTTGTTAGTCTCTGATTTAAACTTGCATGCAAATGACCTGAGAACAATTTCCCAGTCAATCAGTCACTCACCTACACTATTGACAAGTCGCATCAATAACCTAAGGACCCATATTCAACTGAATTTACTCTCTGATCTGGATGCATGCTCCTCGATTCATCTTCTTTTGTCTTCATGCTTGGTCTTTTACGATGTATTAAATCTCAAAAGCTGAAGCATTCTTCTAAATCAAGCTACCGATCTTCCTCTGACAAATAAGAGAGTTTAAAAACGCATCCGAGATTTAATTCAATGTTAAAAGTGACAAATTAGATGTGCAAAAGTTTGAGGTTGGTAAAATGTTGAAAGTCTCTAATGCTCAGCAAGGCTGCATTGATTTGATCAAAAATACTGTTGAAAAAACATAATATAGTGAAATATTATTCAAATTTAAATAACTACATTTTCTATTTTAATATACAGGTATATTTAAAATGTCTTTTATTTCCGCAATGCAAATCTGAATTTTGTGCATCATTACTCCAGTCATCAGTGTCACATGATCCTTCAGAAATCATTCTAATATGCTGATTTGGTGCTCAAGAAATATCTCATTATTATCAATACTGAAAACAGTTAAGTGCTTAATATTTTTGTGAAAACGCATTTACTTGTTGTTTTGAGATTTTTTTTGTGACATTATAAATGTCACTTTATTATTTATTTATGGTCACTTTTGATCAATTTAATGTTTCGTTGCAGAATAAAAGTCTAAATTTCTTTAAAAAAAGGTATAGTGTACTGACTTCAAACTTTTGAACAGTGGAGTATGAAGAGATGTTAGCTCAGCTCACCAAATGTACATTATATATGGGCCTTACATTATATACACTTGTACATACTTGGTCGTATGTCACGTCACTTTCACGTCACTTTCACTTTACATTATATAGTGCCTTTCCAATAGCCAAGGTCACTTTACAAAGTCAGGTTTAAGGAACAGAAACAAATAAACATCAACATCAAAGGACAGAACACATACCAAGGGCTGAGCGTAGTATACAGTTGGTTATAAATAACAAATTTACTGTCTTATTTCACCCCGAAGGGATTTATTTTGTGATAATGACCAGATGACTACATTATTCCACTTTACTTACCAAACAAATAAATAAAATGTAATGAGATATTACTCTATTAGAAGAAAGAGACCAGAGTGAGACATTGCACAATAAAACAGCTGTTTAATCGGTATTTTAGGACAAATCAAGCATAGTGTTAATTCTGGCAGGTCACATTAGTCAAGCTTGCATTGGCTGACTCTCAGCTGATCCGTGTCTACCTATAGGAATTTGACACCTATCACAGCATTCCTATATAAAGTCTATTCAGTGTTATTCAGCAGCTTTATCGCTTGCTCAGGAGCAAATTACCCTCCTCCATCCCCAGCTCCTCCTTTCATCGTTGTCAGGACTGGGCTTTCTGATATTCCTCATTTCCCGAATCCTTTTATCTTGAATAATGTTGTTACACTAAAATGTCATCAAGAACATAAATGGCATCTGCAACAATCAAGTACTGTATTCCCAACAAAAACCTTTACATGTAACCATTATACTTCATTCTGTCCCACCATATGGATGTTTGTGGACTTTCTCCAGGAAGAGTCAATGCACTAAATTTACCTAAATGTTTTTTTGGTGCGTAAAAATATTTCAAGTCATTTGCAGAAACAGTTCTATGCAAATGAATGAAGTCCTTAAATATGTTACCAACACTGTTTTACCTGTTAAACCCAGCAGCTGAATAAGGTTTGCATCTGACTGCCCATTGTTCTTTAAATATCGCTGACCTTGAGGAAAGTGTGTGTTGAGTGGTTTGGATTTGATGGATGACTTATCAGTTTGCACAGTACACCTGTCACATCAAACTCTATTGTCTCAAATAAAACTGTGATTCACTGCCGTGGCCATGTTAGCATGTGACTGCGAGTGGTGGATGAAAGCTGAAGCATCACTGTAAGTCTAATTTCAAAAACGCCAACCTGGCTACAAAGAGCCTAACAGAGTTTTGATCAGATTTGCTAGCAGACATTTACATGGAGATCAAATTGGCAGCCAGAACCCAAACTCAGTCATTGGTGAACAGTAAATGGTATCCAACCAAAACATGCAAGCGGGTAATTGAGAAGCAACTGACCACAAAACCCAGTATGCAATGTTTGAAGGCTTTGTAGAAACCAGTTGCCATGCCAACAAACTGGGAAAAAATATCACAGAACTAGACCGCTATGTCATTTGCACTACAAACTGGCACAGTCACTAGCCGAAGTGTCTCCTCAAACTGGCTGCGAGTCGGCTAGTTAAGATTTGGAAAACAGTGTTTGTCATTATAATTCGGAGTTAATGTTCAGTGCATTGCTATTATGACAGTTGATTGTTTTTGCAGCAGTTAGGACATTCATGAGCGCCAGTTGGCAGAGCTATTGTGTACTCGTTGCGTTTTCCATTAATTATAAGAAAGATGATATGCAAATATTTACTCTAAGCCAAAGAGAAAGTATAATGGGTGAAGATTTGATTGTAGATGACTGGAAGATGTCCCTAGTCCATAATACCCTACTGATAAACCCATATAAATCAATAATTCTATCAATCTAAGTTGCAACATAATATAATTATTGAATATTTCTGTCACAATATGTTAACAGTTAGCTGGTATCAGGCTTGCCGGGAAATTCATAAAAAATTGCCCCCCCCTGGATTCATTACTGGAATTTGAAATTTAATTGTCCACACCCCACAGGAAGTTGCACTAAAATGACAGGAAGAGCAATTTACTTCCTTGTAATTCAAAGAAATTCTGGGAAATTAAGGGTGCAAATTCCGCTAGTTCACTTGCTTTGGTCCGGACCAAATACAATTTAGATTTTTTTTTGTGTGTGTGGTTCGCTTTCACACTGCCCTTTTTGCAAGTGAACCAGAAATTGTAAACAAAACCACATGTGTGCTAAGGTCATCCATTCATTGGACAGAAATTCTCAAGCTTGGAAAAGCAGGAATTGCAAAAACAGGCTAATCATGGAAATCTTTCATAGTGCAATTTTTATTCTTTTACTAATCTGGTGTTATCAGTTACTAACGCAATATGAAGAAACTTATGAGCATCATATGAGACAATATCATCTAGTTGTAATTAGGATTTTGTGAAGATGAAGATGTGCTGCAAGACGGTTCCAGTGGAGAGAGCATGCTCTTATGTGCGCTAGGGATGCGCGGTATACCGGTACTGGAAAAATACCGGTATATATTATATTTCAAATGGTACGATATCATAATTTTGCTCAATTCGGTATTTCATACGCTGCTGTTGCGAAGTGCATCTGTAGGTGGCAGTGCTTCCCAAATTGCTGCACAACCGGTAAATGTGAACAGAACAACGCAATGGATCAAATAGATGAAACTCTATCAACGCACCCGAAATTAATAAATAAAGAGAACAGTAGAAGTGAAATATGGCATTACTTTGCATACAAAACAGATGACAAAGGTGAAGGAACTGACCTTACTGCACCTGTATGCAAGCGTTGCTATAAATCATGTGTTGCCACAGGAGCCAACACATCAATCCTTTCTAAGCATTTGTCGCTTGCTCGTCCTGATCTTTTCAGAGAATTAAGAGATCGACAGCATCATTCATAAATTCAGATTTAATTTCAGCTTTTATTTACAACTGATCAACGCACATACAGATGTGATACAGTAAGCTCAAATGTGCATATGTGACACCCTAGAACCAGTGAAGTTTTGGTCATGTAATATATGCACTTGCATTTCATACAATCGAATATTAATTGAATTTGAATTAAGCAAGAGTTTTGCTATATTAATTTTAGTATTAATAATATGAAGGGAATGTTTCTGCCGTGCTGCCGACCGCTAATATGAAGCAGCCGAGAGAACGAGAGAGTGAGATTTATATTTAATGCTTTTTCTTTGGCTGAAATCTGAGTCTGAAATCTGAAAACAATCTGAGAGAGAGAGAAAAATAATAACGTGATTTTGAATATTACTTTGACAGTTAGGCTAACACTTTACAATAAAGCAACATTTGTTGCATTAATTGAGTTACTTCAGTTGTATTTTTTTTTTTCTTCAAACTCAGTCAAAATGTAACCTATGTTCCCGGTAGTTTTTTTGTTACAGTTTGATACAAAGGTATTAAGATATGAATCTGTTTTTATTATTAGACTATTATTTTAATAAAATTGTTTTAAATTCAATTATCTTTTGAAGCTGGTTATTTATCACCTATGGTATCGATTTAGTATCGATACCGAGGTATTATATTCTGGTATCGTACCAAAGCCAAAATTATGGTATCGAGCCATCCCTAATGTGCGCCTACCATGGCATGTTGACTGTGGCACTGCACAGAAGATGGATTAGGTATAAAGTTTTCATTCATAGAGAGGGGTGGGGGGCAATATACCGGTAGACACGATTAACTCAAAAAAGGCGCAGTGCTTTGCAATTGGGTCGGATTGAGGTCGGGTCATGTTCACACCTTAAACAAACCATACCGGAGTTCGTTTAGAACCGGACTGAGACCACCTCTTCAGTTGGGTCTCGTCTCGGTACAGTTGTTTGGTCTGTACCTGAGTCTGATTGCTGTATTCACACCTGCCCAAAAGATCCGCACCAAGGGTAGAAACGAACTTGAGTTTGATTCAATCGAACCAAACAAGACAGGTGTGAATAGGTGTGAACACCAGTTTTCTGCTACCCTGGTCCACAAAAGTTAATTTAATAAACATGATAAAATAAACTAAATATGCTAGGTGCCATTTCATCCATCTACATGAGGCCAATTTAAACTTCCAAACACGGTTTCCTCAAGCCCACGTTATAAGTTTGTTTTGACGTTAAAAACTGCAGTTGAATTCAATTACATTTTAATTTCTTGTTCTTTACATTCAAACACAGTTCTAGTTAAAAACTGGCAGTATTCTCAATTTGAATTGAAGACCCAATGCTGTTACATTTTAATTTCTTGTGAAGCACAAACCACCACAGACGGCACACAGATGCACGGAGCAGTTTACACTCAGCGTGTTCTCAGAAATGGCACATAGCAGTAAAATCAAAATATAAGCTGTTCTACATGAAGCAGCAATGAGAAAAATCCTTTTTTGACTAACCACATTTGTGCTGTGAATATGAATTGCACAGCTTGTTAAGGAGAGGTGGGCTATTCATTTTATAAAACAGGTGAATAAGTTTAATAAATTTGCAAGTCAACATAGAGACTTGGAGTTGGGCCTGCAAAGAAACCGGCAAACACAAATTTACAGGTATTCTCAATTCTGAACACTTAAGTACTGAAGACCCTGGAAGAAATGCTGTCTAGCAGACGAGTTAAGTTTCATCCCTGGTGATGCTTGTTTGAGTTCCTGCTTGTTCTTGGGGCACAGTTTTGTCTTCAGCAAGTTACTGTGGCGTGAAGCACAAACCACTTCTTTCCCCACTCTTTGGTTGCTTTTGCAGATGCTTTGGGTCGTCCATCTGCACAGCGCCGTCCAGATGCACGGAGCAGTTTGCCCGAAACACAGAATTCATCCTGCTGCTTTTGCGTGTCACATTCAATAAATCAGAAATGGCACATAGCAGTACCACCAATGCTTCACTGATGAGGTGGTTTGCTTAAATGAGCAGTCCCTTGCCTTAAGTTCTGGAACAACATCCTGGACAGTGAGACCAAGATCAACTTGTACAGAGTGATGGGAAGAGAAGAGTATGGAGAAGGAAAGGACTGCTCAGATCCAGCATACCACCTCATCAGTGAAATGGTGGTGAGCGTTGGAATGGCTGCCAGTGGAACTGGTTCCTTGTATTTTTTTTGACTACTGACAAAAACAGGATGAATTCTGAAGTGTTTCGGGCATTTGCTCATATTGCAAATGTGAACGGCGCTTATGAATGGACAATGACCCAAAGCACAGCTTGTTAAGGAGTCAATCAGACCTGTGATTGGCTATTCATTTGAAGACAAAACTGAAGGGAAAATGCCCCAAGAACAAGCAGGAACTGAAACGGTTGCAGTAGAGGTGGCAGAGCATCACCAGGGATGAAACCCAGCGTCTGGTGAGTTTAATAGGCTGTAATTTGCAAGATTTCAACAAGTATTAAAAAGTGAAAGTTTGATAGATTATTATTCTGTCCCATTACTTTTGGTCCCTTAACAAGTGGAGCACATTGCAAACTGGTAATTCCTACACCGCACCTGATTTGGAGTAAATACCCTCAAATTAAACTGACGCCTAAAGCACATCTTGTTCGTTTCATTTGAAACATTGTGGTGGTGTATAGACAAAAATGTTAGAATGCATTAAACCTGACTGTATCTCTGAACAACATCTAATTTTACAGGAGGCGCAAACAAACAGTTGAGGAAAAATTTGCAATTATAAGCACATTAGAAACATTCAACATCATCATGCACAACTAGTCTGTAACGGCACAGTTCACTGTGCCAAAACTGCATTACAATAATCTCCATTTTTATGGTAAAACTGACATTTTTAATGCCTGACAGAATGAGAGACGTCATTGAAAGAAGAGTGGCTTCTTTCAATTCGTGCCTGACTGTAGAAAGAGAAAAGCACCTACTGAAGTGACCATTTGAAAAGACCCCCCTCCCTCCCCACCCACCTCCCCCTCCAGAGACCGAGATGAGAAGCGCTGGCTGTACTTCACATGGGCCACAGGAAAGTCCTGACTTAAAAAGCACATTTAAGAACCAGTGAAGATGAAAAACACCCCAATTATCTCCCCAACCCCCGCTGAGCCCCAAGCTGTTTTATGACATTAAAACCTGCTAAATTATGAAACACCACACGGCTGAGGATACAAATGAAAAAACGGGGACTTCTTTTTCAGAATCGTTAGTGTTTGTAGGGTGTCCGCTGATGCTGTTATGATATTCTCAGTGCTTAGTGTGATGACTTTGCAGTCACATCCCTCACGGTGATGCTGTGGGGTGCGCCAAAGGCTACGATAAACTACAAGCGGATAATGACTTAGATATGTCAGCTTAGAGATTTCATACGATATGTGCTGAAGATTTTTTATGAACTATGAAAGACATAATGAGCATTTGTTAAATTAATTCCAATGAATTAATTATTAATTTGTATGTATAAACAACTAGTTGCATTGCATTTCATAATGTGACATTCGAAAATTTTAATTTCTGCTAAGGACAGCACTGGGGTTACTGGAGTTCACCCCATAATTAAAATTAAAAATGATTCCCCCAATATCAATGCCAAACCATGTAAGAAGTATTATCCTATTTTTAGCTCATTTCACACAAAAATAGTTCATAGTGCTCAAAATGTACATTAATGCATTTCAAGGTATACAGTTTATATACATTCACCGGGAATAGAAACCCATGACTGCCATTGCTAGTGGCATGCTCTGCTGTACTGAGTATGTTCAAAAATAGAAAACAGTTTTTTTAAATGGTAATAATATTTCACAATATTGATGTTTTACTGTATTCAAATAAATGCACCCTTGGAGGTTTCTTTAAAAAAACATTTAAAAAATCTTACTGACCCTAAACCTTTGAATGGTATTTTTGAGCAAGTCTTTTGGTGAACTAGTTAGGGTCTGGGACACTGCAAATTCTGCCTAAAGTAAAGGAATGTGTAGTCTGTACTTTATTATAACTACAACTAGTCTACCTGGCCACACTGAACACTAACATTTTGCTTGTTTAAGGTCTTGATAGAACGTGTGGCTCTTCTCTGCATCAAGGTGAGGGCTACGATCTTGTCAGGTCTTCCCACCAGATTACACACTTACACAGGGGTCACCAAACCGGGTCTCTGACATCTGTCACGCACATGGGGTTTCCTGCAGACAGCGGTACAAGACAGGAAACAATTCAAGCAAACCTACCCAGAGGACATCTGATCACATCCACATGCGCAACAAATAATCTATCTCCACAATTCCCCAAAGACAGAGAGAGCGAGTGAAGAGGAGAGAAAGAGAGAGCGCGAGCGAGATTTATTAACAGCCATGGGCTATTCAGGTCTGCGGTTGTTCAACGATAAGTCCACTGATAACCAGTCATTTCCTGAGAACAGACCATACAGTGTGCACCACTTTTGTGGAATTGCAAAATTTCCATTTCCAATTCTAAATCCTTAGACACTGTATGATATTTAACCCCCACGGTTCGGGCCAGACCGTATCAGCACGTCCCCACTGGCTGCAGCACGCAGGCTAAAATCCAATTTCTGTGATAAGCTTTAGATTTGCCGTGAGGACTGGAGTTGCGTTCCTCTTTGGATTGTACGCGTTTATCCAAGAAAAGGGCAACAGAGACGGATCAGTAGTGGCAAGGGGCATGGCGGCCACGTGGGTGTGGTATGCAAGCACAGACAGGTGTAGAATGATGATACAATTCATGTTCGCACTCATTCGCTCAAGAACCACCTCTTGCTTTCTAACCCCTGATCCCCAAACACAGTCCCTGACCAGCACTGGAGAAACTACTTATGGGCATAAACCACATGCTATGGACTTGAGATAAGCTTAAAATTGGCAGTTTTCGTCCATCAGAGGTTAATATGGTTTTGCGCAAAGAATCTGTGCATGCAAAGAGTAAATCACTTCCTTATGGACACTGTCATTGAAGAAAGGTCCCCGAAGTGTTGCAACAGAGTTGAAGGCACACAATTATCTATAATTCTCTATAATTAGCCATTTTCACACGAAACACAACAAATTGCAGTAAAATGGCCTGATTACTTTTTCGAGTACCACGTGCAACAAATTTGCATTTTTTATCTGTATTGCTACCATTCACTCATTTATATCTACAGAAAATGATATCATTTTGGAAATTAGCTTAAAATCTGCAGACTAATTTCTTTATCCACTTGGTGTTTTGCTTTGAGCATCTATCCAATTTGACATTTCTTTCCACTGCAACAGTTGCTTAACTTTTTAAGCTAGCAAAATGTATAATAGACTTATTTTTAAAACATTTAAAAATCTTTCCGACTGCAAACGTTTTAATGTTAGTGTGCATTACAAAATTGAAGGATAGCTTGTACAAAAAACATTTACTCAAAATGCATACAAAAAATAAATCTCAAAATGGCCAATACAATAGACATGAGCTCTAAATTGGAAAAACACCATTACAATTACAGCAAAGTGTCTACAGAAAACTGTAGCCTTAAGATTTATCTAGAATTAAAGGGCCTACACAAAATTGTACAATTACAAGGGGGTAGCCACATCATTTTGGCTGCGTAGTGTATGTCAGATTACAAAATTATATTTCCAAACACCACCAGCCAAGCAAAGTCTGTTCCGTCACGCATTTCCTGTCAGACCTCCTGCGGACGAACACACAGTAGAAAGAAGAAAAATAAGATAAAAGACGAGATGGCAATCTAGCGACTTTGGCTCTGGTCCAGAACTGTCTATCGAGCAACGCTGTCTAGAAATTGGCATGCCAGGGAAGAACTCACTGAGGTGAATCACATGACATTATGGAGGTCACGCATGGGTCCAGCCACCTAAAGAGCCCAGATACAAGCAAGAAATAGAGTATTTTACAGACCACTGGTCCACCTGCTTCCTTCAGAACCCTCAAATTCAGTTTTTAATCGAAACCCATGAGTAATACAATTCATAGGACTTAAAACTAGTCACACTTTACTGGGCTGCCAAAGGACCCCTAGAGAGGCACCAAAAAAGGGCACCAAAAAGTACTTTATCATCAGATGAAGAGTGTGCTGGAACGTTGAATTTTAAATTACAGCACCTGGCTGGATAACAATGCTAAATGAGATCAAATTGACAGCCCAAATACCTTAGAGACCGTATGTCTTGCGTGGTTCACACATGCACACACATGCAAATGTCATGAGAGGCTATACAATCACTTTGGTGGCATCTGTTCCACTAGTTTTTTTTTCCCTCGAAGCATGAATTGTTTCATACTCTCACAAAGAAAATGAAATGTTGATCTCTGATGAAGATGCCTTTCATTCGTTGTGATTAGAAAAGACTCACAAAGGCAAAGCTCAACGTCTCTTCGCCATCGATTTTAATTGAGGCTTGATTACATATACAATGAACTGTAGCAGGTCATGCTTTTTGCAATTTGAAATATTTTCAGCTTTATTGAAAGACCGCACTGGGTTGATTTCTCTTGGGCATAGCGCAGCATAGTACAAAAGACTATATTACAATCACTGGATTAAACAAACGTGGCACGTTGAGAGCGATGATTAATTCATGGAGGTATTCTCTATTTCATACATTTATGAAGGACGTTACCCGTTAAAAATACATTTATGTATTCCGAGCACACCTGGCTCTTCTTTGAAACTTTCAGCAGGGGACAGCTCTCACTTCCACACACTGAGGACTGTTCTCATGCTCTGTCTGGGGTTTTACAGACACCAAGCCCCTTTTAATAGCTCAAAAATAGACTGATGTATCAGATTGCTACCTTAGAATTTAACAAGGAGCAAAATTTCAACCTCAAAACAGGAATTAACATATTGGAAATTTCTCTGAGTGTTCTAAACACATGCATGCTTTCAGCACCAGAGTCAGCTCCCAATTTCTTGAGCTCAAGACCATGAGTGGTCTGAGCGATCCGGACCCCTTTAAATGGCTTTAAAAAAAACTTAATATTTATATATCAGTTTAACACCACTAATTTTATGATAAGTGATTTGAAACCTAATTTAGCCAAAGCTATACTCTTGGTTGGTGTCACAGAGACCACAAATGCATTGAATTTTTAAATGGATGTTATAATGTGTTCTTAAAGAGATCAAATTGAACAAAAGCTTTCATAACAGTGACTCTTTTGAAAAGTGCATGGCTATTCTGTGGTGAAATAGCAGGCTTAAGCTTTAATAATGTATGTCTGTTGGGGTTTAATTAGTTTAGAGGAAAAGATCTGAAAAATTACAGAACATGTGGGTTAAAAGGCTGATCGCCAATAAGCTGTGTGATTGTACGCTGTTTCAGCAGTCCACCATTCTGCTCAATGCAAGTCTAAGCAAAATTCTGATCTCAGACACAAGAGTCTATAGTCCACTTTCTCTGCAGAAGCAATTAGACTTTCAAATGGACTGAAATCACAACTGTCTTCCTGATCAAATTATTGCATGTAAAGTTGTAAAAGCTTGTATTATGCTATATGATATGTAGCTATGGTGATCTGGCCAATTATCTATATCTGTGTCCTGCATAAATGTGGTTCAGTTCATCCTATGTACAATCATATAAAAAGCACATCTAAACCAACTGCTTATATTCAGATAAATCCAACAAATCCAATCTGACTACATTAGGAGCTCTTTAAGGCTCTTTAAGGCTTTAGCTCTTTAAGGTAGGCTAACTACACCTTTTCACTTTCAATGCAGTGTCTTAAATGCAGCATGAAATCATCGGCATTATTCTTAAGGCTGATACATACAATAAATTCTAACACATGAGAGCATCTTCATCTTTAATTCTTAATAAAATTTAGCCCAGAATGTCTCTCTGTTGCATGCAATAGGTATCCAATAGAAAGTTCCCTCATGCACAAAACCCTCCAGGCTGAATTAGACACTGTGCATTAAACTTCTATTCAAAAATCATATCCAAATGCAAGAAATTATGCAAGCTGACTGAAAACCTTCAGTGCACAAAACGCAATTATGAAAAGAGAATCTCTTACCCACTTTCCTGATCACAGACGATGCTTGATAATTCCAAGAACAGAAGTCAAACTACTCTTCCATCTCTCCAATGAGCCGTGCGTAACTTTCCAATGGATAGTCAGCACCTGGACATTTAGATGCGCTGGGAAACGAAGGAGAGCTTTAGTTTACGGCAGTTCAGCCACACAGAAAAAGAAGCGAGACGAGCACCGGAGTGTACCGGTGGATAGTGTCTTTAGCCGCGTTCTCACGCGCTGCTGATGCGGTGCATGTGCGGTAAAGCATACAGATCTCTCCACGCGCTGTCACTGCGCTCTGCTTCCCCGGGTCCTAAAGCTGAACCGCAGCGCCACTGAACTTTAATGAGTTATTGCAATGAATCCCTATGTCTTCATCCTTCCTTCCTTTCTGCAATTCATTTATCCTAATGTACAGAATACAATCAAACTGTTTTGATGAGTAAGCGACACGTTCGGTCTTTCATATAAGACATTTCTTGCTTTATAAATCAAAGTAAGAGTTTTATGGCTTCTGGTTCGTGTCTCGCAGCTTTGAGGATGTATATGCTCTGTAAAAATGATTTTTCTAAGTTGTAATTAACTTAAGTAAAACAAAGAGTATGTTTTACAAGAAATTACTCTGTCAGTTTTCTACTTTAACATTTCGTGTTTAATTCATTCTGGTACTGTTTCTCTGTAATTGTTTGTGAGTTTTACAAGCAGTTTCTGAGTAAAAATTGTTTCTACAGCAATCTCTCTCTCTCTCTCTCTCTCTCTCTCTCTCTCTCTCTCTCTCTCAGCATGCTAGTGTAACGTTACTCCAAATAGTTGACAAAAGCAATTATTACTAACAGATACGCATTTTAACGTACAGTCTACCTCTTAAGGGAAAAGAGAACAAAAATATTGATGACTCATCTTTCACCTGACTGATATGTGCTCAATCAAACGCTTTTGAAACGTAAGTAAAAATGATGTTCCAGCTAACATGTCGTTTTGTTTAAAAACTAAAGGCCGCGCGCCTCACATCCGGGTTATCTGCAGATACAGTTTCGCCAGTAGACTACTACAAACGACGAGCAGTTAAGATGACGAATTTAGTAGTTGAAGAACTTAGGACTTAGTAGACTTAGAACTTAGAACGTGAACATAGTAGACTAATTGTTTACTCCGATTATTATAAATAGCATGTAAAGGTTTATTGAGGTGCTACCAATAAGGCCTAGTAATAAAGCGATTTTACTGGACTAAAGTTTTTTTTATTTATTTGTGCCATAGAAACAAAAACTCTAAATGACTAAATTATGATTGATTAAGCCATGCATTAAGCCATATTGAAATAGGATAGCATGTTCAAATTCAAAACCATTAAAGTTGGCATGAAAATAACCTAATTTAATTTCTAAATGCACATTGTAGTAAACAATTCATCTGTGCCTATTCTTATTTATTTATTTATTTATTTGACCTCGCAGGATTTTTTTATTATTATTATTATTTTTACTTCTATAATTTGTCATAACCTATGACTTCGAAGGCAGTTTAATAAACTCTAATAAATTGCAGTTTTTAAGAAATATACAAATGGAGTTTTATAATCCCCCCCCCCCCCCCCCAAAAAAAGTGAATAGTTCTGACAATAAAATTGTTATTTAGTGCATGTTCAAATCTGTTGTAAAATAGATACAATTGGCGCACATCAGTTGAATTTGGTATATGTTGCTTGGCAACCATAAACTCACTATATATTCTAATGAACTATATTGTCAGTAATATATGTCAGGATTTATTGAACATTAGTTTCTTTTATCATATTGTTGTCATATTAAAAAAAGCAATAAACTGGAGGCCTTTCAATGCAGATATTTTTCCACAGTTATAAGTGGGTTTTATTGCTTGTGATGTTGTGAAATTTTAAATAGTCTTGCATTGAATGTAAAGTAAGTGCCAGAAATGGTATCATTGTATATCAAAATCAAGTTTTGACAGTGATTTTGCATTCTATCTTCTTTAGTTAAGAAATATAAGATTTGTTTATTAATGGTATTTCTAACGTTTTGCCTACTGAATTATGTTGTCTTTATTGCACATCACATTTATTTATTCATAGGGTGTTTAATTCATTTTCGAGGTGGGTGTGTGGGGTAATTAATCATAGGCATGTAGCTAAATTAAAAGTGTGACTCCTAAATCAAATATGCATTATGAACTGACATTAAGCTATTAATATTAAGCTTTCTTAGTTCCTCATTCAATCATTCACACTTTCACATGTCTTTGTCCACAACATAAAGTTGTTTATTTGTGATATGGTCAACCCATTTATAGATACTTGGCATTTAGGGAGACCAACTTGTCATTCATTGGCAGGACCAAGCGATCCACACAGAATTAAACAGACCTTTGTGCTCGAGCCACCCACGCCATACATTTACCAGGGCTGACCATTGTAGGAGTGGGGTCACGTCCAAAGGGACTGGGAGGGACGCCCGTCATTTCCAATGTGCTGCCACTCACCTCATATGACAATATAGAGAGACACTCCATCCCGTCTAATGTTTGACGACCCCAAAGACAGGTCAGTCTGCGAGCACCGCTCCCTTCGTCTGTGATTAAAACCTTCATCAGAAACACCCTGAGCATGGCGTAGTCCTCTGATTTTGAGTCCCTCACATTAGGCAGCTGTAACTACATTATTGAGTAATTACTTTCAAGGTCTCGGTGTTTTCGCGTTGTCAAGCCACAATGATGGATGAGTGCGAATATCAGTAATACTGTGTCTCTCAGGGTGAGATTCTCCTGAGAAATTTGATGAACCTAATAAAGACTGCCAGGAAAAACTATAAAAGTCTCAACAAATAAATAATTCCGATACTCATCGCAGTTCCAAAGAAGACACAAATAACAGTCTTGAAGTTAATGCAAGTGAGTTGTTTCCTCAAGCTTTAGATGACAGTTATTGATGTCAAGTGATTATGAGTGGACAATAGGTTATTTAGGAGGTATAAAAACAATTTGCATGCATGTAAACAATTGGAAAAGCTGCCAAACACACTGGCTGCGCAGCGGACAGGTGTACTAGACAACAGTTAGTAAAAAAAAATGGTCAAGAGCATTAAAACAGTAGTCAGATGGGACCTAGAATGGAGTTCCACACACAATTGAGGCTTTGTAACACTCCCTACTCTCATCAAAAGTGGTAAAAGTTCTAACTAACTAAATTCTAATACAGTGAACTATGTTCAAAGCCTTTCTAAAATAGCTCAAATTGGCACATTACCTCATATCAGTTGAATAAGCTTGGCAACCATAAATGTCTACTATAAAAATATAAAAGTCCAAATAAATAAATAATTCTTATACTCATCAGAGTTCCAAAGTACACACGGCGGAAAATAAGTCTTGAAGTTGATGTAAGTGAATTGTTTCTTCAAGCTTAGATGACAGTTATTGATGTCATATGATTATGAGTGGACAAAAGGTTATTAAGCATGCATAAAAACTCATTTGCATGCATGTAAACAATTGGAAAAGCTGCCAAACAGACTGGCAGAGCAGCGGGCAGGTGTACCAGACAGCAGTTGGTAAAACAGTGGTCAAGGGCATTACAATAGCAGTCCGAATGGACTTCCACACACATTTGTGGCCCCCATGTTAGTTTTTTCTTGAGGCTTTGAAACATTCCCTACCGCCATCAAAACCAGAGATCCAAGCTATTGAAATGGATTGCTTGGAGTGAAAGAGTATGTTTTCACCCTGCTGATATTTGCACAGGCTATACCCCAGTTTATTCAGGAACACAATTCTCATTTCCTGGCCTTTTCTGTGGGGACAAAGTTTCCATCTAAAAGCTTCATGTAGTGCAATGCAAAAAAAAAAGCAAAGCATTCTGGCTTCACGCTGTTAGTTAGACAGCTGGTTAGTGGGAGAGGGTGAGACAGCTAAGTTCTCACTGCAGATGACTCGATGGGCTTCCATCCGAGAGTGTCCATGGAGATGACACACAAGTTCTTGATCAACAACAACCTGGACGCAAGCTATGGATGTGTTTGATTCTAAGGTTCCCAAATGTAACCTTGATGAGTCAGTTTAAATATTCAAATTTGTCAAAACATGAAGTCTGAACTATTTAGCAACAATCTTTTGAGTTTCCTTCTAGCATAAGGCAACACATGCTGGAGGTTGAGGCTTGGAAGCAAACAGATGGGCTGAGATGAGATGATTTCAATCAAAATACAAGATCTCCTCCATCTGGGCTCTCACGGCACTTTGAAGATAAAGTGTAATGTGACTATGTGAAGGCTTTCTTTCATTTACTGCACTTCTGCCAGCTGGAGATGGAGACTGTGGAATTAAATGGAAATATTGTCAGATCTGAATTTAAGACCAGAAAATTCTCAGACAAACATGGAGCGGTTTGGGAGTTGGATGTCAGACTTTGGATATTATGGAGGTTGTGCTTTTCGATTCAGACGTACCGGTTGAATTTGCATCTCGTAGGTGAACTTCTCTGCCTCTAACAGCTTTGTCTTTCCTTTTTTATTCCCACCAAGGTGCTTTTGCTGGGAGGCCCAGACCCTGACATGGAACCGGTCTCATTAAAACTCACATCATGGTGTGAGTTCAAACCTTAATGGATCAGTCAAAAGCACCTCACACACTGTCACCGTAATGGCTCCTCGCTCTCACGAGAATTTTGATCCATGCAGAGGCTCGATAAATCCCACTCGCGGTGCGGCTGTGGTTGAAAGAAAATAAGAAAGAAGCAGGTGAGAGACTGTCACACCTTTACAATTTCACTGCATTCTACTGACTTCTGTCCTCTACTGTTGGTGCTCTTTCAACTCAGAGGTAAGTTGCTCAAAGGTTGCTTTTGCATAGCTCAAGAGAGTTGATACCATTTTTAGGTATGTTCCATGTAAATCACCTTTGCAATTTTTTTAAATAAAATACTTTTCTTTTTCAACATTTTCTTGGACGAAATAAAAATATACGAATGAGACAATTTAGATTATTGCACCAAGTTGCTATATTGCAAATCCTATCAGCTTACATTTTGGCCATAGAACTATTTCTTGATGCAACAATTGTTTATATTGATCATTCTTTATGGAGAAAAGCAATATTATGGATTATGGACTTGCAAGAAGCGACAGTTTAAAGTTAAAAATGTCTTAATGATGGATTTGTTTCTTATAAACATGCAGATTTTCACTTCACAAATCATTTTAACTGATAGACTGGAGTGGTGTGGATTACTTGTGGATTATTGTGATGTTTTTATCAGCTGTTTGGACTCTCATTCTGACGGCACCCATTCACTGCAGAGCATTGGTGTGCAAGTGATGTAAAGCTGAATTTCTTCCGATGAAGAAACAAACACATCTACATCTTGGATGGCCTCAGGGTGAGTAAATCTTTAGCAAATTTTCATTTTTTGGGTGAACTGTTCCTTCAAGGTAAAATGTTTGTAAAATGTATAAGAAAAAATACAAGTTAATGTGAGGGTGAGTTATATATTCAGAATAGTTATTTTTGGTTGAATTATCCCTTAAAACAATTTCTTGCCTTGTACAGAGTTCGACTGAATGTTAGCTGACTGATAACATGTATGTAAATGCCTTTGTGTCTCTTGCTGCATGTTTGAACTCTGACCCCTGAGATGTGCCATGACATGCTGTATAGATTCACAGCTTAGAGTGAGAAGGCAAATGTATTCCGGCTTATATTCAGCTGGGTTCAAAAATCTGAGACTGCACTGAAAATGTGGAATTTACAATCTAATTTAAACCTGGATTTTTTTTTTAAACATGACTTGAAATTATAAAAAGGTATGTACACTGCCCTCCAAAAGTTTGGAAACGCCCTAGAAAAATGTGGTTTTGGATGATATCAGCATAAATCCTTATCATTTTTTGGTGCAAATACATTAAAGTAACTTAACATTATCATTGAAAACCAGCAATAATAATTTTCATTTTGATTACATAATAATGGCAATATATACATGTCAAAGTCAGACATGCCCCTTTGCCAGCTGTGATGCCTGGTTACTGGTTATAACTTGGCCCAGGTTTTTAAAAGATGTTTGGGTCAGCACACCTTAATAGCTTCAACAATTGATTGCCAATTAAGTCTAGAATACAATGAACCAATTAGAACACAATTTAGGTCAGATAGTTTACAAATATTACATTTAAAATTTAAGTTTTTTCTATGTATAAACTGTTTATGTTCTGTAACAAAATATGTTTTCGTAGTTTGTGTTGTCCCTTATCAGTGCAAAATTATCATAAATGAAAAAGGATTCATGCCAATATTGTCCAAAACCCCACTTTTCTAGGGCATTTCCAAACTTTTGGAGGGCAGTGTACATATCCATTATTTTTAAATCGAAATTTAATTTACTTTATATTACTCCTTTTTTATTGCACAGCTTTATACATAATAATTGGATTTTTTTTTTCCACTGATGCATTAGGTGTGTCAAATCGTGTTCAAAACAAATTCTCAAATCAGTTAAAATCCATATTAATCAAATTCAACTTTTCACTCAAAATATTGCACCAATATGAAAAAAGAAACGGTATTAAATAGAAAAAAAGCAAAATAGCAGCATTTCACTCAGATTTTTGGATGCTACTGTAAATACGTGTATACCATATCCACAAATGATTTCCCTTTTTGGACAAATAGGTAAGTTGAAGGAGAAACTAGTACAAAAGAAAAAGTATCCTTACTCACTTTGCTATCAGTTCATTCCAAACCTTCCCTGATTATTTTCTCCCCTAAACATCCTCATTAGTCCTCTTAAATTCATCCAACAGTGATGAGCCACAAAGAGCGGATTCCATCAGGCTGATAGTTACTTCCTGTCTGCCAAGCTTCATTAGACTATATTTACCTTCCACCATCAGCCTTTTTTGTTGGCATAATTAAAGAGCAAATGGTGACCTCGTGACCCCAGCCCCCCCTCCGTACCCCCTCTTTAAGTGAGACTGTGTTTAGTATGCATGTGGAGCTGCAGACTCCGACACGGAGGATATGATACAGAGGAGAGGACTCGCTGTGACCTTCATCAGGGAGCCAGAGTAGATTATTGTTGAGTAATGAGCGAGAGAGAGCATCTTTAGCCCTCTGGCTCCTTCAAGAGTTTGGATCCTTCCTTCAAAAACAGTCTAGTACTTTCTCACCCACACCTCAAACCCTCTGACTTTCTTTCTCTCATTTCATTATCCATCCATCCGTCCGTCTGTCTGTTTATCCATATCTATCGTTTTATCTGTCTATCTGTCTATCTGTCTGTCTATCTATCTGTCTGTCTATCTATTTATCTATCTATCTATCTATCTATCTATCTATCTGTCTGTCTGTCTGTCTGTCTGTTTATCCATATCTATCGTTTTAACTGTCTGTCTGTCTGTCTGTCTGTCTGTCTGTCTGTCTGTCTGTCTGTCTGTCTATCTATCTATCTATCTACCTATCGTCTATCTACCTATTGTTCTAACTGTCTGTCTGTCTATCTATCTATCTATCTATCTATCTATCTATCTATCTATCTATCTATCTATCATCTATCTATCTATCTATCTATCTATCTATCTATCTATCTATGTTCTAACTGTCTGTCTGTCTGTCTGTCTATCATTCTGTCTGTCTATCTGTCTGTCTGTCTGTCTATCTATCTTTCTGTCTGTCTGTGTCTGTCCTTCTTTTCATCCATCCATCCATCCCCAATGTAGCTCCCGAGTTATATAAACTAGTTTATTGGTGATTTTTTTTTTTTTTTTTTTGTCCTTTTAGAGCCTATAAACTGTCATTGCATGGAAACAGCTGTGTAAAAAAAATCTTTATTTTAATTTTATGTGCCACTAAGTAAGTAAATAATGACGACTTTCTTTTTGGGTGAACTGTTCCTTTAAATAGCTGAATTACTTTTCATCAGGAGAGGAAGCACCAGCTCATCTCTTATTGCGAATAATAAATCTATATTAGACAGGAGCCATTGGAAGGTCTGGCTCATTGAATGGAAAACCTTAAGCCTTAATCTGTTCTTGCTGTCCCACAGGCTTAATCAATAGCTGCAAGCTGTTATGCCAGTCCTTCAGCAGAGGAAGACTAAACCCAGAATAAACTGCAGTGAGGACCAGACTTTATTCTGCACGTCAGAAGTCTGACTACGCAAGACTGGGTATGAGTGAAAATGCCATATTTATCATTTACACAGACTGCTTCTACACAGAAAATAAAATTGCACATAATATTTGGAGATATATATATTATAAAATATTTAATTATTAATATAGAAACATTAGATATTAGGATTAAAAATATGCAACAGTAAATTACTATATATCTTTACTCTGTCAAACAGCAGCATAAATGCCTTTAGACCAGCGTGGATCCTGAGTAATGGTCCTCGTGTGTTTGTTTGTGCTTCAGGTCAGAGAACCGCATCCACCCGTACACACAGAGGACAGGAAGAGGACAAACCCGGAGTATTAGCGGCATTCACAGGACCATAATACTAATGCATTTGAGGGCTTCTACACTAGATTACAAATTCCCTCAGCCTGTCAACAAAAGCACCTGCTCACCGCTGGACGTTAATTTGTTTTGACATGCTTTATAATTTAATTCCAACACAGAATTAACTTCCAATACCAAAAGCTATTAGCCGGGGAAATGGGGACGGCGGACTCCCGTATAGCTCGGTCCCAGGTGAGCCGGTTTCCTTTAACACCAGCGTTCCTGAATTGCTTTCATTGTGCTGTGGAGAAGCTCAAAGCTAATGCAGTTCTTTGAAGAGCCTGGATTGACTCGCTGGCAAGGCCGCAGAACTGCCTCTCCTTACACGAGTCGACGGCTTATTCTGTCTCCCATCAAACGATGTTAGGGAATCAAAGGAGAAGCCTCCGCTGTTGATTTTGGAGAGCCTGTGTGTGCTAATATACGTTTGATTAAGTTCCGGATGCGCTGGGGTCGGGTCGAGGGCAGCCTCTCCAACGCACTCTTTTATGTCATGATGCTGATTACTAAATTTATTAAGGGTCAATTAAAATCAAGCTCTGTGATTGGTTATCATGCCACACCAAAAAAAAAAAAAAACAGACTGATGCATGCACAAACTATCTATCTATATATATATCTATCTATCTATCTATCATTAATTTGTTCTGTTTATCTATCTATCTATCTATCTATCTATATTTGTCTATTCTAACATTTGTCTGTTCATTTAGTTTGTTCTGTCTGTCAGTCAGTCAGTCAGTCAATCTATCTATCTATCTATCTATCTATCTATCTATCTATCTATCTATCTATCTATCTATCTATCTATCTATCTATCTATCCATCTATCTATCCGTTCATTTGTCTATCTAGGAGGGAAGGAAAACTCACAAATAAGTTCTGTTTAATATCTCAGTGGTTGTAATTAAATTAGTCATTTTGCTGAGGTTGCTCCTCAGATGTTTATTGAGAAACAGACTCATATGTAAATCTCACGTCTCCTCTAGGGTTCTAGCAATTTCTTAATCTGCATTCAGATGCGCAAATATACCTTCAGTCAAGATTTTAATATGCACATGATCATTGCTTATGAAATTCTTCCAAGACCAAATGTTCTGAGCAGCTATTCTCATTCATTTTATACCTCTATATTCTTACTGTACATGAGCTCAGACGAGGCACATCCAATCAGGATTTAGAGTGAGAATGACTTGTTTTCTTTGCTGGTTCTTGCATGTATCAAGAATGCAGCATATTTGAACATGCAAAAACACATGTGATATTCAACCTGGACAATCTGCCATATTATTTGCTGGTATTTACCCCTTTCAAGCCCTACGGTGCATAAACATGAAAAGACATTAGCAGTTAACATTATTGATTGTGTTTTTAGTCTGTGTAATAAAACATGTTTGTATTTTCACAGCAGTAACCACAAGAGCGCTCACAACCATGGCAACAGACGAGCAGACCGCGTGAGAGGATGGTCTGATGTCAGTGAAGGAACGACAGGTGAAAGAGAGGTTCTGCCCTTTGATTAAGATCACATCAAGGGTGCAGATGTGAAATGGCTATTGATTGGTTCCCTCTCTATCTTCTTCTGCCGTGATGAACAGAGAACACAATCACAGTGGGCGAAGTGGTCTTAGAGTGGCACTGGCACTTTATTCGCAGCTGTCCGTCAGCCGTGTTGTGTTATCTTTGGTGATAGAGAGTCTGGCCTCTCTTACCTCCTTTTCCCTCAGTCATATGACATCATAATGGCTGAAGATGGAGGCTGTTAGTGCTAATTTATGAGTCTATTATCAACACTCAGTGGGGACCTTAACAAATATCTAACACATCAACAGCGGGTGACAATGTAAGAAAAAAATTAACACATCAGACGTGGGGAATTTTAACAAGCTGGCTTGTTAAATGCATGTTATATGTTTCAGAAAAAAATCAATAAATAGGCCCAGATGTAATATTACATAATGTGACAAATTGTTTTTATAGGAAAAGTCATTAAACAATCTCAAACTGAATTAAAAATAGATCATTCCATGAAATTATGTTTTATTGTCATCATTGTGTCAAAGGTGTGACTGCTGAATGTTTATCTATACTGTTTTTATCATTTTTATAGCATTTAAAAATAATAGTTTTGTCCATTTAAAGATGTGAAGGTGATGGAGGCAAGATTCAAAAAGGTTCAAAAGATTCAAACTGGAAGTAAAACTTGTTAATAGTTTGTTAAATATAATATAAATATGCAAAAAGTTGTTTAAAAAAAGCCAACACACTATGAAGGTGAAAAAAGCAAGTGCAAGATAAAAGATCAAATATTCTAAAATATTATATAAAAATATAAATATAATATAGAAAAAAGTTATCTTACCATAAACTGTGAAAACATACTTTAGTTTTATAAAAGACTGTACATGTATTTGTAATTTTATTGTAAATTATTATTTAAATTGTGTTATAGAAGTAAAAAAATATGAATTGCCTGAAATCTACTTAATCTACATATTATATAATAAATGTCTTTAAAAAATATATTTTAAATATTTCTAAAATTTATTTTATAAATAAAAAACACAAATAATGTATCTGAATTTATATTAATTTATTCCCAGAAGTCTATTTTTTTATATGCCACACATGATTATGTTCTATTAGTTGTGTCTCTCACTTTATTATCAGTCATATAAATTCTGTGTGGTATTTTAAATTTTTAACTAAAATTTACAAATACAAAACTGCCTTCATTTTGCTTTTGTATATATATATTTTACATGTTGTTACAGTTTTGTAAGGCAAATTGCAACAACATTCACAGCATTTATCAATATTCTTGTACAGTGTTTTACATAAGCAAAATAGAAATTGACACATACATCTCCCCATATAGCATAATGTCCTAAAGCTTCCATATTTGTGTTGGTTTGAAGAAGAAAAGTCATTATTTTTGCTCTGTGGCCCCTTGCTTCGGTGCTACACATAAAACCATGACAATAATTCTGTTCACACGTTCACTCAGAGGCCATGTGGGCTACTCTGGGAATTCTCCTGCAATACAGCCACCATTGCAGCACAGGCTAGATATCAATTAGTGTGATGTATGAGCCCAGCTTCTACTAATTGGGACATGGCAATGTATTTAATAACACACATTAAAACTGTAATTAGGTGTAAATTGAGCTGCATCCCATTGTCTCCCAATCAACTGCATGAACGATGCCGGTAAACAGACTGATTAATACTCTCCACAGGAGATGCGATTTAGCTCCAAAAACACCCAGCGTTCCACGCGTCTACTCAGTGGGATTTTCTGCTGTTTACGATAAAACATCGATCCGCCCGTCGCTTTTCTGTGCCGGGGTTTGCTCAGATTGCTTCTGCAGGTCAAACCATTTCATTCATAATACATATCGCATTAAATCGTCAGCCCAACAGCATCAAACAAAGAAATAATAGAATATTCGCACGCACCCTGCTGAGATTACATGGCATCAAAATATCAATGCACCAAGATAAGGGTTCGAATGCTGCATCCAGAGCACTGCAGGTTTACAGACCTCTTCTGTTGTACCAGCTGGAAAAACCTGCACAGGCATTTTATGGATTGGGGAGATATTTGTCAGGCCTGCAGCAAAATGCCCTGTCAGTATAAAGGATTATGGTTTTTATGAGGGTCTGTCGAGGAGGAGGATCCAGCCCCTGTAAACATGCTCTGCAGACCTGCGCTACAACCTGGAAAGGCCATCCAATCACCTAGTTAAAACACCCTTTCAGGATGATTGAATGCATCCGCTGATGCAACTGAAACAAGGAGCCGCTTGCAGTCCAGATCTATCTGAGAAATGGTTTTGGTGTATGCAAATAGACAATTTCTGTGCAAATGCCCTAACAGTTGTCCTGTTGCTTCCGTGAAGATTTAATATGATTGTAAATGATTACTGAGAATCAATATGCAATTCTCCCTGCGTTTAGGTCTTTCTTTCCTCCAGAACATGCTCTCTTTATTGATCATATTCGCTTGTGTCTTCTTGGTTATTTATATGATAATGCAGGGCTGAATGACAGATTTCCATCTTTTGTAATCTGTGCATAAGCAATTCATGCGCCTGAGTCTCTGAGTTATTATTTCGAATCATATTTTCTGCATTTGGATAAAATTACGATGCGATCGAGTCCTTCCCCCCCGGACTGATTTGATTCCAGGGAATCTTTTATTTCCGAAGCACGACGGCTAATTCCTCGACGTGTTCGACACAGGTAGGGGTTGTTCTGTTTAAAGCTGTATATGTGTAGCATCAATTTCCTCCATCCCGCGCTCGGGGTCCTTAGCGTGCTATTGCCTAATGTAGACCAGCCAGAGGAAGATAATGAACTGTGGGTATTGATGTGGAACAAGAAAGTAGACTAATGAATTAGAGCTGCTGGGGTGAAATGCTGAA
This sequence comes from Schizothorax lantsangensis, assembly GCA_027422415.1. Lineage (NCBI taxonomy): Eukaryota > Metazoa > Chordata > Actinopteri > Cypriniformes > Cyprinidae > Schizothorax > Schizothorax lantsangensis. The sequence goes on along the minus strand of CM049857.1, from coordinate 5,286,506 downwards.
TGAGAGCTAATTTATCGTCGCTACAGATATAAGATGCCGAGTCACCGGCGAGTTAAAGGCCTCTGCTGAGAGCTGGAGACTTTCCAGTGATATTATATGGAGTTAAACTTAGTTGAGGAAAACTTTTTTCCCACTCGCACTTTCTGTTTACGGCTCACTCTAATCTGCGGATTGATTTTAACCCCTGCTGGGTCTTTTCTTCCTGGGTGTTTTTTTTTCCATTCTTGCAGATTCAATAAATCTCTGGTGTGTAAGAGGCAAATTGGCATGAGTTTAAAGGCTGCCTGCCTCGACTGGTGATTTGTGTGTTTGTGTTTATGTGAATACCGATCATTTTCATTAAAGGTCTGCCTGACAATCACAACGGCTCCAGGTGTCAGGTGCTTCAGAGTTGTATTTCAGTAGAAAGTAGAAATGAATCAATGCTGCATCACTTGGCCTCAGATTTCACATACAGTAATATCACAGGTAAAAGCATAGTTACCTGTGATATTACTGGTTATTTGATGATAGTTCTTTACCATGATTAGATCAAATATAAATAAATTAAATAAACTACAGTATTTGCTATGAAAAACAGCAGCCTGAAACAGGGTCGGAAAATGTCAGGTGAATTTTGATGTATTTTTACATAGCTACATATATTTTAAAATGTCATGGCAAAGCTGAATTTTCAGTCATTAATGGAATAAATTACATTGTAAAATATATTAAATGGAAAACACTTATTTGCAATATTTCACAATATTACTATTTTTACTGTAAAAAAAAATATTCTAAAATTTTAAAAACATTTTAAGTTTTTTTATGTAGTTTATAAATAAATAAATAAATATGTATATATATATATATATATATATATATAGGCCACACACGTTTGTTTTTGTGAATTGTGGTGACATCCCATAAGCGTAATGGTTTTTATACTGTACAAACCGTATTTTCTATCACCCTACACCTAAACCTACCCCTTACAGGAAACTTTCTGCATTTTTACTTTCTCAAAAAAACTCATTCTGTATGATTTATAAGCCTTTTGAAATATGAGGACATGGGGAAATGTCCTCATAAATCACCTTCTACTTGTAATACCTATGTCATACCTGTGTCATTATACAAATTTGTGTCCTCATATGTCACAAAAACACGCACAAACATACACACACACACACACACACACACATATATAACAAGCAGAATATATGTAAATATATTATATTTAATAATGCTATATTTTACACCCATACAGTTGAACATACTGTATATTTTAGAAAAATATGCCCTCATAAAATCAACAGTGGGGAAAAAAAACATAATCCTTAAAGTAACTTGTGGTATCATTTAAATATATTCTACTTTATGAATATGGTAATCAATATAGTGCCATAGTATATAGCAAAGTACCACAGTATTGTACCATCTGATAGCTACATCAATGTTCCATGGTACCACCACAGTAGGCTTTCTATGAGGTTTGTAATCAAAGTAGATTTCCTTACTTATTTAATATGAATCTACAACATTTATCTCAAAATAATGTAGTTACAGCCAAAACATTTACATTCGTAAGAACTTCTATGGTAAAAGGATGGTAGAATTGGCTATTTCCATATGCCTACACTACACTATGATACTTAATGATTACTGAATGTGGACTGATATTTACTTAGTAGCCTAGTACTCCAAGATATTTCCATGGTATGGAATTGAAACATTCCGTTGCGTATTCCAAACCTTCAGGTTGGTGGCGTTGGTTCTGCTTTCTAGCAGCACAGGGGAAGTTGAGTGTGTAATGTGTTGTATTTACAGGCTGGAGGCTTTCAGCACTGCAGCAGCAAATAGACTTAATTACACCCTGTGCGCTTCAGAAACCCTCTTATCTCAGCTCTGCAAGTCACTACCTAGCCAGCTCTTAATTACAACTCACCAAACCTTTCCATCGTTCATATTCGACTGCCGGCGAACCCTTGGCTGCGTTCTCTAAAAGCGCTCGCGGCGGCACGCGGTATTTGTTGTTCGCTTTAGTCTTTTTAGGAAGTGAAATATTAAACTGGTTTCCCAGAAGCGCTTTTGGGTTCATTAAAGTGGTGACTGAATTAAGTATGCGGGTGCTAAGGGCGTTTTTGTTTAATTTGCATGTGCTCGCGTTAGCGCGAAGTCTTGAGCTACTTCGAGAGTTTAAAGAAGAGTTCTCACAGAAAACTTACGTCAGAATTAATTCACCCTCATGTTGTTTCGAACCCGGATGCTGCACTTTTTGATGGATTTTAGCAGCTCTTTTCCATATGACATAATATATCATATAATGTTACAGTGACCAATGTTGTCAAGCTCCAAAAAACACAATAAAAGTACCATAAAGGTCGTCTGCACAAATTGTGCACTATATAAGTCTAAGGAAGTCATACATGCCTTGAACTGTAACTTAATAAAATATAAATTTAATATAATACCTTTATATATAGAGACATCAAAAAATGGCAAAATAACATGTAATGGTAATCGGCTATAATTAAATAAATAAAAATATTTTAATAAAAATAAAATATGCCTTAAAAATATTACATCATAAAATAGCTAAATAAAATATAATTGTAATTTACTAAAATAATATAATTAAAACATTTTCCTTTAAAATATAATAAAAACTTTAATAAATTAAAATATGACATAATACAATGGCAAAATAAAATATAATTGTAATATACTAAAATAAAATGATATAATTTTAATATAATAAAATATTATATATTTTATCTAATATCTTACATGGCATTATAGATGTCATTCATGTCAAACCTGATGTCTGATGTCAAATTTTGATTTGAGAGCAGATTTTCAGCGAATAATGTCTTCAAATGTGGTATTTTAATTGCATAAAGCTTAAAAGACTTGAAAGGGCTTTAAAGGAAATATAATGCACAAGTTCTAATGACTACTTGTATGCATTTTGCTACAGAAAATGATGCTTTAATTATTTAGTTATTATTGTTTGTGTTCCTCATTTTTCATTTTTGGATGCTCATGGAAACACACTTCATAATGCAGTGGTGTAAAGGCACATCACATATTGACACAGCGATGCAAAATGCAGTGCAGAGAGTAAATACACCCGGGCACAGCAGAGTTTGTGTGCTTGTGCTTCAGGAGGATGAGGAAAACAACAGACAGATGTGGAGGGAGAGAAAGAGAGCAGAGGTGTGGAGATGATCATGAGAGACTCGAGGAGAGAAGGAAAATAAAACTGCTGAAGTGAGCTCTTTTTCTTTGTCAAGGTCAGTGTCTCAGAGTAAGCGTGATTCTCTTTCCCATTATGTGTGATTGTGTGTGTGTGAAAATAAAATAAACCCCAGTGCCACCAGAAAGCACAACACAAGCTTTGTTAAAGGACTTATGAGATCCATTACAGCGCTGTTCTCTATTCTGCAGGTGTAGTCGTGTATAATCAAGCTCATTTTGAGGTTGTCCCTGCTGAGAAGATCAGCATATGTTGTGTTCGGGACACTGGTGTGCTGCTTTGCTCCACCTGGCTGCTTCTACAGCTTATGAACAAACTTCATCACATATTGACCAGCCTGCTTTTACATATGATTTAAGCAGTTAGTGTTCTATTTTCTGTTTATTAATTACCCACAATGCAATGTGTATAACTCATTTAATTTGACATTGACTCTTTTGGATTAACAATGCAAAACTGTTTTCATTTCTTATAACTGGATGCAATTTATTGAATATAAAATAAAGTAGTGCGTCATGTGACAACAATTTAGCATCCTGCTGTTGAAATATTTTTAGTATTTATAGTCAATATAGAATTATAAATATACTAATAAATGAACAAAACAACAATCCCTGGATGCAAATAGGGAGGAAAACGAAACAAGGACACAACCAAGGGGTCAAGACCCCGTTTAGCCCCCGCTGATGCAGAACCACGCCATCTGGTCTAAAAAGCATCTTTCTACTGATGATATTCAAAATGAAATGTTTTGGAAACAGTATATTTACTGCTAATATTTCATCATAGATAAGATGTTTCACCTGTGTCCAGTTGATTTTTGTATAGGGATGTTAAAAGCATTAAATTGACTTTTAATATATTTACATGCATTTTGCTCAAAAACTTGAGGTCCCAAGCAAACTCAGAATAACAGATTGAGATTTCTAAACAATTTTGCTTATAAAAGGTTTAGCACCAGCCAAGAACATGCCATGGAGATGAATGCTAACAGTCATAACCAGCAGTCAAATAAAGTAAAAGACTATAATAAAAAGAAACACTTCAAAATAAAAGTCTAATATTTTAGTTTTAATATATATTTTTTGTAAACAATTAAACAAAACAAAATGCTGTTTTAGTAGGTTTTACATTTCTTTTCAATCAAAAAAATACTCAATAAAACGTGGCCATAAATTATATAAATATATAATATTGCATATAAAATTCCCTTCCATCTTCATTATACAGTCTTAGCATAAACTAATGAAACGGGTAAGAAACTGGTAAGATTTCTGAATAAAAAAAAACAAAAAACATGTAATAGTTTATTATTAACTATTTGCATTTGATTTTATGGGAAAAATAAACCTGTGTGGTCATTGTGTTTATAAAATATTAAACTTGTTAAAAACTATATAATACAAATGGACAGAAATTTTAAATATTCTAATACTTAATACCTAAACTTAACAACTACCTTACTAACTATTAATAAGCAGCAAATTTGAAGTTTATTGAGGCAAAAGTCATAGTTAATGATTTGTTAATAGCAAGAATTGAACCTTAAAATAGAGTGTGCATAGAATAAAGCCAGACTTTCCTGGGAATGCATGAATTTAATAGAAATGTATATTATAGCGTGAATGCAATTTATGTTTAAACCGTCTGCCAACTGCATAAATGTAAATTACTAAGAAGTATTGGGACGTTCTTTACAAGAAGATAATGGCACATCATAAAGACCAGTGGACAACAAATAGATGATGCTCCAGCCGATATTTGTGATGGGGAGGCAGCGGTTGGTTAAAGGTCAGGTCTAAACCTGTCGTCTGGAGCAATAGAAGACTGAACCCGGCCTACAAAAGGTCATAATAAGCAGTACAAAGCAGTCCGACATCTCATATTTCCCCCAGCCATGAAACACTGCTGATTCTGCCCACTCACGTATGCTGTGTAAATGTCAGCTCATGATATATGTATGTAGTATTGATGTTGACATGAACTCTTAGCATGTACGTACAAAGCAGAGGCACAGAGATGTTATTGGTTTTGCCAGTCTTTGCACATAGCAGGCTTGAGGAACATTCTGAATATGAGATGTGACTGTGATCACAAGAAAAGAACTGAAAACACTGAGAAGACAGGGAGAGAAAATTACTCAATTGCAGTTCAAAGATATTTAAATGTCAATACAACAATAAATAATTGCATCAGTCTTTCTGACTAATTATGTAAAATACATTTTTATGGAATAAAATAGACATAAGACTGTTTTCATCTTTTATACTTTTTATTAATATTTTGAGTATTATGTTTTCCATTGTTATTTTAATGTAAAAGTTTTACTAATATTGTTTTTTGTGTTTTTACATTTGAATCGTTTTTTTGAATAGAGTCTACATTGTTTTATTAATTTTATTTCTGTTTCAGTTTTAGTTATTGTAGGACATCAAAATAATGATAAACTGAATGCTAAATGAGATAAAATAAGATTAAGTTTTTGTTTATTTCAGCTAAAGATCATTTTATTTTAAGTAACAAAAAAGTGTTTTTGTTTGTTTTAGTTAACTGTAATAACCCTGTTTCAAAGTAAACAACATAACTGTGTAAAGAAAATAATTATGTCATATTTTATTCTTTATTTCAACCTTTTATTATGAGGTGTGTTTTGCCTGGCTTAATCATTATTTTCATTATAATATTTTATTATTTTGCACTGAACTTAATAAATTCAACAATCATCAAAACCTGATCATTTTAACCTGATATTAATTCTGCCTGATGCACAATCACCGTCTAAAATAAAAATTCGGTCTAAAATTCATATTGACCATATTTGTAACTGGTCAGCAAATGTGTCATAATGCTTAAAAATGATTAAAACAAGCCAACTTCAGCCTTTTTGGTTGCTTTTGAATCAAAATGCACTGTGAGTGATTTTAACGAGCTCTCAGCTAAATTAAAGCTACACCTCCATAACCATGACCCTCATTACCCTTGCGGTGTTTACAGAGGATTTGATGACTAATGATCCAAAAAGAAGTTGACTATAAATAATACGTACATAAAAACCTGTGGTAAGCAGTTTGGCACTGTATTCTTCTAGGTATTTTTTGAAGACAGTGATGTGAATTGGTTTTAATAAGTGATATTTTAAAAAATATGATTTATGAAATAAATATGGCACTGGTTGCTCACCCGATAGTCCCATGTGCAAAGGTAAAATGATACTCTATGTGCTTTCTACTTGGAAACGGTGTAAACATCAAATGAAAAATTTATTTCCATTGGACTAAAGAGAGGGGATTTTGCCTTCTCAGTTCAGAAGACCAGCATACGCTGCACACACACACACACACACACTCGATTTCACTCTCCCGTTCTCATTTCGCCTGCTCTGAGCGGTGGATTCCAGCGGATACAGAAGGGCAGCCGGGGTGAGAGACTGAGCTTGGTGTCTCAATGTATCTGCGAGTGGAGTTGATATACAGGTTGTGACCTTTGAGAATCTCATCTCAGATCTTATTCCTCAACACCTGCACCTCATCTCTCCCTCTCCCGGCCCGTCTCCTTTTCTCTCTCCGCTCAGATGAGATGAGACAGATGAGAAACATATTGGAATTGGGCTCTGCCAAATCCGAGCTGCCAAACAGCAGAGTTTTGCAGCGATACAACGCCTGCATCCTGTTTATCATTCAAGACTTCCGTGGCATTTAGACGTGGTGCCAATTCCTCGGCGCGAGCATGCTAAACTGGGGCTGCCATCTCCTCTGCACAGTGGGATGTTCTCTGAAATACTAAATTACATTCATGAAACACCTGAGCAAACGTCGGCTTGTGCTCCCCAGTGTCCGTATTCAAATAAGATCCAATTTTATCCTTGCGCCGAAAGATTGGACTCAAATAGACCTGCGAGCTCAAGGGTCACGCACACAAACACATACCTGAACACACTCGACCCCGTCTCCAAACTTTCTTTCGGTCTCGCACAACTCCTGTTGGACGTTGTGATTGGCATCTTTTCTCCGGCATTGTTTTCGGTTGTTGTTTTTCGGGGAGACAGAATTCCCTTACAATAAATCCAAGCTGTGTGCCGTCAGGGCCGAAACGACGTGGTAAAAATATTCATCCCATTTAAATAGACTCATTCATATGCATGAGATACGCATCCCGCCACCTGGCCAAAGGACCGCACCTGAACACAATAGAAGCCATTTACAATCATTATTAGTGTATTATTAAGCAGCAAAAGATATCTGGACCGGCGCTGCATCCTAATTCCTCCTACATGCATGAGAGGATAGAAACAGAGCGTAACACTTTACTTGAAGGGGTGTGCATAAGACTGACATGACACCTTCATAATCATGACATGACACATGTCATTGAATATGAAGGAGGTTTTATGCATGTTTATGACAACTGTCATTAAGTGTCATTCGCTCAGTTATGTCATTTTTAATGCAAAGATGACATTATTTGACCTAACCCTACCCCTACCCTTACCCCTAGCCCATAACAAAGACATCTCAAACAATGTCATCTTTGCATTAAAAATGACATAACTGAGCGAATGACACTTAATGACAGTTGTCATAAACATGCATAAAAAACCTTCATATTCATGACATGTGTCATGTCAGTCTTATGCACACCCCTTCAAGTAAAGTGTAACCAAATAGAGCATCCCAAATCATATTATGGAGAATATAGTATGCCAAGGATTTTCATGCACACCCATGTATGCTTTTTTTGCATGCTAATATTACCCACAACCCCTTGCAGTACATATGAGGAGGAGTGTGTAACAATTTGCTAATATTTCAGAGAACTATAATTGGAAAATATAGATGTTAAAGGGATGGTTCACCAAAAATCTGAAAAACCTCATTTTTTATTCACCCCATCATATATTTGTCGTCCACCTGTAATGCAAACTTACTTGAAAGTAAGACCTCTAGGATTCTCTTTGTATTTTAACCTGTAAATAAACAAAGTAAATCAATTGATTTAGAAAATAATTTGTTGTATCAGACATTAGTATTTTATTATTATTTATTATTCATTATTTATTTTTATTTATTTTATTTTAACCTGTAAATAAACAAAGTAAAATTAACTCATTCAGAAAAAAGGGGGAGAAAATATGATGTAAAATGATTAAGAAATATTTAACATTCTGCTAAATTTCTAGGTCACTAATCAAATATTTATTTATTTATTTATTTATTATACATTTATTTATTTATTCACTCATAGTTTATTTTATTTTATTTATTTCAAATCTAAAATTTGAAATCTTTAAATCTAAGGTCAAAACATATTTAACCACAACAGAAGTTGATTCAAAAGTGCTTTCATATTGATTAAATAAAAAAATATAGAAAACAAAAGAACAAGAAAAAAAAAAAAAGTTAAAAAAGAGAGAAGATTATTTAATTTAAAACTGTATGAAAAGATTAAGTGTAAAGCTAAGATTTATGGGAAGATTTAAAATTGTCTCTCATGTTCGTAAGAGAAGAACATTACCTTAAAATGTTATTTCTGCCAACTTAAAAATTATTTAACTTAAAATAATGAAATGCTAAAAATGAAAACCTGATCATTTGATTATTGAAAAGAGACCACAAAGTATGTGTCAAAATTAAAAAACTAAATACCAATGATTATTTGACATAAAAAAATCACTACAATCTCAGGGCAAGACCACCAGAATTAAAATAAAAATGCAAATGCGGCACAGTAAAAATGATTCTATTTTTCATTCTAGAGTTCTTTGTGGGCACTCACGTGAACCTAGGACACTGGGAGACAAACCTGCCCAATATAACACCAAACAATCACCAAGCTTCCAGCCGTCTGAAGTGTGTCTTACAGTGATTGTAGTTTCTGGACGACCTGTAAAGTTTTAAACCCTGATAGCGTGTTACATCCAGAGCTGGTACAGCGGTGACGTGATTGATAAGGTGTTTCTTTCCCAGCCCCTCTCACGCTGGAAGCTTAACGCTTTCTTCTGTGGGTTATGAGGCTCTTAGCTGCACCAACATGAAAAGGGGCTCATGGGGGACTCAAAGCTGGAATATCTGAGACAGGTTTTAGCTTCGGGCGGGATGAGTCTTAGAGAGCTCTCCACCAGGACTTTCATGTTCAGCCCGGCGCTACATACAGCCCTCTGTTTTAGACTGCGGTGAGCGATCGTCTAGCTCACAACCACAAGTGCTATAAACGTATTCTCCGGGCACAGAAAGCTGACCCCTCATTTCAGGTCTCTTTCAGGTTTTTGTTGCAAACAGTGGTTTCTTCTTTTCAAATCTAAATGGATTTTTCAAAAAACCTGCTTCTTGTTTAAAAGCACTAACCCTTTTGCAGACAATCGAGAGTGCCTGAGAATAACAATGACTGTGTGTGTGTGTGCAGGTGAACACAGATGTGCTTTTGTGTGTGTACTTGAGCCCTTCGACCCTGGTTTCTGTGGCAACAGCATCAATAAGACCGCCGTGGAGCTGGGTTCACTCCTGGGCGTCTTGACTCTCGGCAGTATGGTATACCTGCATTCCCACCTCAGGGTCTGTATATACTCATGCACACACACACATACGCAGTTCTGTTTTTCCCACTGGGACAAATTTATTCTCTCATCAGCTTTCTGCGCTGTGACTCTAGGTTTGACCTCAGCAGATGGGCTCTGTCTGTAATGTACGCTGTTGAAAGTGTGAGATTTGGAGGCATGCTGGGAAAGAAACGTTATGATAAACGGCCCGTTTCATCTTCATTCATCAAACGGGGATTATATCGTATAGCAAGTGCTTGACGTGTGCGGATATACTTAAAGATCAAAATGGAGTTGATAGGTAATGTTATAGATCTTGATGATTTTAGGATACATTATGACATCACACAATTTTGGTTTAATCTAATCATCATGCACTATGCAAATGAAGTGAAGGTTTGTTAAATTAATAGTTAATAAATTCGCCGTTTACTCACCCTCATGTCGTTCCAAACATGTTTTCTCTTTCTTTCGTGGAAGACAAAAGATTTGGGGCAGAATGTTCTGGCGGTGAAAGTGAGCAGGGATGGAGGCTGTTGAGAAAATTGACAAAAAAAAGACACCATAAGTAGTTTATATGACTCATGCGCAATATTGCAGGTCTTCTGGAGTTATATAATAGCTTTGTGTGATGAAAAATTAAATAAATATAAGTCATTTCTTTCCAATTGTAAATACAATAATCAAAAGATAGAAATGAAATAAAAAAACAATAACTATTTCATTACTGAAATATGTCCACAAAGGATGTGCCAAAATTAGAAATAAAATAATTGAATTTTCACTTTAAGTTTCACATTGTGAACAGCTAAATAAATAAATGCAATTGATTTGCTATTTAATTTTCATTAATAAATGTCACTGCAAATCTGTCAGAATTAAAAAAAAAAAAGTAAATGGACTGTAAAATATTATATTTTTAATAATATTTTTTTTTAGTATTATTTTTCATTTTGGCATGCTTTGTTGGTACTTTTCAGTACTGACAGTATTGTTTTTCATTTGTATTATTTGATTACATTAAGTGTGTTAAGCTCATGAAAAACAGCATGGTATGGTTTACTTAACACAAAGTTTTGAATATTTATGATTTTTTCAGTTTTGTCTTCAAACTGCAGGTCAAACGTGTCTTGCTGACCCGCTACTACCTTTAATTAGTTTGCTTGGGAAAATCCTTCACAGTTGCAGCTTGAGAGAGTCTCCTGTGTCTTACTTCCACCTGAACATGACTTCTGAAAGCTTCTCCAAAAATATAACAAAAGACATGTCACTGTTTTTTAGGTTTCATGTTTCATTTGCATGTATAGTGTGTGTTGGAGGCAGAAAGAGAGAGATTTTTCCCATTTGAAAAGTTATTTCCATACCAAAGAGCTCTTCTGTTTGAGAACATAATGAAACATCACAGGAGGACCGCATGAATGCAGCAGCCAACTTGCAAATGAATTAAATCATCTAGAACCCTGCAGGCAAACCGGAGAGGAAGAGGCCCGTGTCATCGTCTTCACAGCTGTACAATTCCATATCCTCTCCAATTAAGACGTCTGTCCCCACTGGCGAAAAAACCTGTTAGCCAAATACAAATCAAAGGAATTAGTCTCCACAATACATCTATTGTGTTGCATTGATTTCACACAGTGTGTATGGCCTTCTGGAGCTATCTATTCAATATAATTGTTTATTTTTATAATACGCTACAAAGTCACACAGTTTTCTTGTAAATAAATGTTGATATTATCAAAATACACCGACTGAGAATTTTATAACCTTGCATTGTCTCATAATCGACCACAAAGTAACAAATTGAAGTGCAAATTATACATTATAACTAATTATTACATTTTGATTAACAAAAAAATAGCAAATATGTATAGTATGGAAGCTTGTTTCCATATCTCACGAGTTACCGTTTATATCTCGCAATTCTAAGTTCATATTGAATTCTGAGAAAAAAGGCAGAATTGCGAGATAGAAAATCAGAATTGTGAGATATAAACTAGTAATTACGAGAAAAAAAGTCAGAATTACAAAATATAAACTTAAAATTGCAAGACATAAACTCAGAAGAGTAAAAGTCAGAAATGTGAGATTAAAACTCGCAATTGCGATAAAAAAGATTAGGAGATAAAAAGATTATTTTTAATTCCAAGGCGGATACCAAAAACCAAAGTGCGAGATTTAAAGTCAAAATGTAGAGAAAAATGTAGAAATTTAATAAAAAAATAAAAAAAACAGATTTGCAAGAAAAAAAGTCAGAATTCAAATTTTTTCCTGAATTTCTGACTCTTTTTCTCACAAGTTTATATCCCGCAATTCTGAATTTATAACTCGCAATTGCAAAATTATATCTCGCAATTCTGAGAAGAAAAAAAATCAGAACTGTGAGATAAAAAGTTGCAATTATCTTCTTTTTTTTAATTATGTGGTGAAAACAAGCTTCCATAGGAATTGCAAGTAAAAAGTCTATAAAAAGTCACAATTACCTTCTTTTTTATCTTGAGGTGGAAACAGGCTTCCATACATTCAAACTAGTTCATTTTAGCATATTACCCTAGTAGCCTTTCACTTTTGTTGTGCAGAAAAAGCAGTTTGGTTCTTTTGCTAATCATCTCCTTTTGGTTTGGTATAACATGAGAGTACGTAGATTATAATTTACAACAGAATTTTAATCTTTGGGTGAATTATTAATGGCATGTTATGAACTGTAGGGACCGCTAAGGATTCAAATGTACGTTTAGTTTAAGTCCAGACAGTGCATTATGCAGCTGTCAGCTGTCATGTGAAGGTCGGAAAACTTCCCCATCAAGACCCATCTAAACTTTGGAAAAGATTTCATTGCGGTCGGAACTACTGATGGATTTCAGATCAGTTGTTAGTTCGTGTCTTTCCTCTTCAATCAGCCAAACCACAAACGACCAGCTGCCCGAGGCTACGAATGACTCATCGTGTGCCGGCCTACGTGAGAGTTCCTCTTGTCTTTTAATCCTTCGTCCCATGGCCCATCCGCTGCTCTCGCCGACTGAGGTTCAGAGGTGTGCTTGACACTGCGGAGTCTGCGTTTCCGATCGCAAGAGCCCATTTGAGAAAAAGAGAGAACATAAGGAAAAAAGTGGCTGGTTGGTGATGAAATCCATAATTTAATAGACTTCAATGGGTGTGAGATTTAATGTGCTTTTCAGAACTTAGACGTGTAGAATGATTTAACTTGACTAAAAGTGTAAGGATCGGATGTCACAAGGACTAACTCAAGGTAAAGTGCTCAATAATTGAAATAATTCAAAATTTATAAACACTGGACTAATACACATTTTACCAGCAATGAATGTTCCAATAGCTTTGAAATTGAATATTTATAGGCAACTTTTTCAAGATGCAGAAACTTTGTTCAATAATACAACTATCTAAAGGGAATTACTGCAGATTTGCATTTCCTGAAGGAAATACCAGTACCAAAAGTATTAAGGATACAGTTTTACCTAAGCTGAGGTTTTAGGGTTTGAAAATGCATAGAATTATTTGATTTTGTCATGACATTCAGGACATATTTTTTTGTTGTTGTTGTTGTTTTGTTGACTGTGCATGAGAATCATAACCTATAAAACCTAACAGATACCAATCCAAAAAGACCAATCAGAATTAAGTATTTAAATACTGCAGTGATGTAATTTCTATTAAATATATTTTAAATGCTGAACATTCTATTAAGTGTCAGTTGTCATTTTAAAAAGTTAAAGCAATACTCACACCTACCAATAAAAATCCTGTCATTATTTACTCACCATCATGTCGTTCAAAGCCGTTATGCTGTTATTTTTCTGTGGAAGATAAAAAAAAGATGATATTAGAGAGGGATCAATCTGTTAAGCTCCAAAAATGTCATAAAAGCACTATAAAAGCAGCCCACAGGTCTTGTTCACTATATTTTGAATTGTAATACTTGCAGCTAGATGTTTAGAACAAACCCAGATTGAAATGTTTGAGGGAGATCAATGCTGTGCTGGCTTGCAAACACTAATGATTCTGTTTCTTTGAGCTTTCAATTTGTTCTTTCCATCCGTCTCCTGGCAGGCATTCAACAGAACTCAAACTGAGATAATTCACGCATGAGGCAATTTCAAAGAAATCATCGGAATTAATTACAACCACCACTTACCATTTATCAAGTAAATTCTCAACACAAAAATCTTGTGACACAGGAGGTGATGTGGCTTTAAACACCAACAAAAGATTTAAGAGCGAGTCACACAACAGGTATCTGAATATCTTGTCTTTTTGAAGCACTATTCAAACTTAAAATGAATATTATTTTTTTTTTTTTTGTATTTTAGCATACACAATTTGATCATTTGGAACCAATTCTATTTTTATTCTAATTTGCATAACACTCTCATTTGAATCAGTTCCGCGATATGGGTCAAATACAGATTGTTACCTCCGCGTGTCTTGAGTTATGCTGAGATCTGCATTAAATAAATTGAGGCCCTATTATTTTTCCAATTAAGTTTTAGGCAAACGTGATTAAAAGATAAGTGTGAAAACGCTGACGTTCCCCTCCAGTAGACTGGAGCGTATCACTCCGCCTGAGGCGAAACCTTTGAACAAACAAAGGTTTGAACCTCTGAGTCAAATAGCATTCATTTGAATGGAAATAATGCTTTCCGGCTCAAAATATCAAAATTAATGTTCATTTTGCCAGTAAAACATGGTAGTTGTAAATAATTGCTAGTTTCACAAAACACAAATCTGGCAGGTTATAGTGACAGCTGATAATTAAACTACATTTTTACATTTTCTGGTGCAGAACTCACCACCATTATGCTAATGTTCTGCAAAGTTGCCAGAAACATTGGCATTATTAAGATCCCATCCCAGCGTGGGCAAACCTGATATCACTATGAGAAGGAATACAATCTGGCCTTGAGAAATTATTTTGCCATTTAAAAAAAAAATCTATTTTAGAAATTGATAGTAAATTTAACATACAGATACAAAGAAATGGCAAGTAACCCGTTAAATCAAATTTAAAATTTTGAATTAGAAAAACTAAAATAGTAAAACATACTCCAATAATCCAATATACATACTCCAATAAAATAGTAAAATGTTCCAAACAAATAATCTTTGTGTAATTAAAAAACAAATAAATAATAAATAAATGCATAAAATTCAATTAAATTTACAGTGTACACTTATTAATCAGTTAAACAAAGTGTAACACTTGAAGGTTTTGTCTTCCAGTGGCACATTTGTGAATCAAAACCTCACTTGATTCTTTAATTGGTCTGGCCTGGACTTCTGAACTGCAATACTCTGAGCGCAAAGTCGTTTAGTTTGTTCCTCAGTGTTTCTGTGGTCCCCGAACACGCTTTAATTGAAATTGTCCCCCATTGTTCACGCCGACAGTTTTGATTTACAGAGATAAGCGACTTTGCCGTGACCTTGGCGGGCTGTGACATGGGTCATGGGCTTAGGTGCTTTTGCAAGCATCCTCAATCAACTCGGACTGGCTCGGATTAAACCGCACCATTGGCCCACAAAGATTAGTCCTTTATTTGCTCCGTCGTCTCTTTCTTCTCTGGTGGCGGCATCCTGAGGAAGGGGGAAGGAAACGTGTAAACAGTGCTTCAGTCAGCAGCTCGGCAGCCCCTTTAGTTCCAAATGACCAATGATATTGATTACATAACACTGCGTGGTCCACTCCACTGCCCTTCTATTGTACGCGCTTATCAAACGAGGTGCACAAAGCAAATTCATTTACTGTTTACTGTCCCTGAGTGGGTGGAGTTCAAGTGTGAAAAAATTCAGTGACATGAGGCTTTGGTTCTTTCTATTAAATAAAAAAATCTCAAAAACAAAGAAAAAAAACTGCCAATTATTCCCAAGGACACTAGGAATAAAAGTGTTTTCTTGGTGCATATCTGACTAAATGATGTTTCATTCATAAGATTTGCATGTCACCTTGTTTATTTAAAATAAAAATTGTCTTGAAGGAACTGTTACTTCAAAAATCCACA
Organism: Schizothorax lantsangensis; assembly: GCA_027422415.1. NCBI lineage: Eukaryota > Metazoa > Chordata > Actinopteri > Cypriniformes > Cyprinidae > Schizothorax > Schizothorax lantsangensis. The sequence continues at coordinate 5,270,725 of CM049857.1, read as the reverse complement.
AGTAAGACTCCAGTCCATCAAGTTAACTTCTTGTGAAGTGAAAAACTGCATGTATGTAAGAAACAAATTGATCTTTAAGGCAGCTTAACTTTAAAATATTGCTTCCAGCTAAAATAACAGTGCATAATCCATAATAACGCTTCCTCAACGATTCCTCTGGAGAATGCAATGGGCAGAGGACTTATTATTATATTTTAGCCGGAAGCAATGGTTTCAAGTTTAAATGCCTTAATGATGGCTTTGTTTCTTACAAACATGCCACTTTTTATTTCTCAAGATGTTAACTGATGGACTGGAGTGGTGTGGATTACTTGTGGATTATTGTGATGTTTTTATCAGCTGTTTGGACTCTCATTCTGACGGCACCCATTCACTGCAGAAGATCCATTGGTGAGCAAATTATATAGTGTTGAATTTCTTCAAATCTGTTCTGATGAAGAAACAAACTCATTTATATATTGGATGTCATGGGGGAGAGTAAATTTGAATTTAGGTGTGAACTATTCCTTTAAAGAGTCATAAAAAAGGTCTATAAGGTTTGTAGGCTATATGGTAAGTCTTTTGATTGATTTTGCTCAAGGGCTACGGGTTTAAAACAACACGAATTGTTTAAATTAACACGAATTGTAAATAAGTAAAAGTTTTCATTTTGGGGTGAACTATCCCTTTAAGCAGTTACCGCACCAGTCACACGTCAAATGTATTCGTTCACTTCTATCATTAGAGCCAGTGAGTCTCACTGAAGTGTGAAGTGAGTTTATTTCACATTAACTGTGTTCATTCTAGTGACCTTGCTTACTGTAATTGATATTAATTGCCTGCCACACATCTTGTTCTGTATACATACTTGGCAGAATCTTTGCTCTCCTGCTTTCAAGCTGCATAACACAATGAATTATTGAAAAGTCATATATTCCTCATGCCTGGTCAAGAGAAAATTGATTGTGCAGAATAAAGCTGTCAAGCTGCTTATACCGGCCTGTAGCTGCTTTACTGTAGCATTTCAATCCAAATAATCGAATGATTCACAGTGACTATTGATCCAATGAAGGAATTTATGAACAGAATTAAAAGTGCTGGGTGTGAAATAGGTAGCTAACGTTCTAATTATTAAAATAAATAAAACTGTAGATAAAGTCTTTGGCCAGAAAGCATGAGTTATTTATGGTTTTGGTACAGAAACTCAGCCTACAAAAGATAACAGATAATAGATAATAAATTATATATTTTTTAAAAACCTAAATAAATATATAAATGTACATTTATGCATTTACCAGATACTTTTATCCAAAGCGACTTACATTGCATTCAAGGCATACATTATTTATTAGTTCATGTATTCCCTGGAAATTGAACCCATGACCTTTGCGTTGCAAGCACCATGCTCTGTTTGAGCTTCAAGAATACATAAATAATATATATATATATATATATATATATATATATATATACACATACATACATACAGACAAAATAAAATAAATAATACAATTATGTAACTTTAAATATATTAAATATTAATATTACAAATACTATTAAAGATTAATAGCAAACTATTCATATTGAAAGCTGTTTATTTTTTGCCTAAGGTATTAATTTATTATTCTTACTGAGACCAAAGGCTTGTATCGTACTGAAGCCGAAATGTTGGTTTCAGTCCAACCCTACTTCATGGCGCCGTTGGCAAACAAGATCCAAAAAGATAGTCTAACACAAAGCTCATACCAACTGTAGGACAGTAGACTTGAGAGAAAGAGAGAATTAAAGGACTCTTTAGAGGAGCCAGAATTTAACAGAATCTTGGAAGCGGAAGTCTTTGAAGACTTCCACCATAATCCCGTCTGCACCCATGCCGCCCCCTCCACAGCTTTAATTCCTGAAGTCTAAGCCCTTCTCCTGCCAGAAAGCAGACTGGGGGTCAATGCAGAGCGCCGAGATACGAGCCTTGCAGTGTTAGGATTGAAACTGAACAGATCACACTGTAGCCTTTTCCTGAATGCGACATTAATCCAGTATGGATAGTAAGATAGAGAACTATTGTTGGGGAATTGTGAAGGGTGAATTCACGTCTGAAGCTGAATGCTTGTATTTTTCTAATAATGGGATACGCTTAGCATTGTTTGGGTGTTCAATGCTCGATTATTTGCAGCTGTAAGTGGGATGTCAATATCCTCTGGGTAATATCGAAAGCCAACTCATATAGCACAGGCTAAAACTAATCCAGGATTTAGAAGAATTTTAGCATCTGCAGCACCACACTCGGTTTAATTTTACAGGCTGAGGATCGTAATCAATAACTAATCAATGAAAAAATGTAATGTTTCACATCACGGCTGATCACCCAACGGTGAAATGAGGAACGGTTCACTGAGGATTTTCTCCAAAAATCTATAAAAACGGACAATATATTTCATGTTTGTTCTGGCATTGTGTAAGAAGAATGACTGTGGTCGTACTTCTTAAATGACGCCGCTTTTGATTTACACGCCAACAATAAGAAGTTCTAGAAAGATAGATGAAAAGACATGTGAAAAATGGTGGGTGATTTGTGCTCGAGGGCCACTCTTTCTTTAAGAGTAAAAAATGAAAGAGATAAATGCCTTGAGATACGAATCTGAACGAAACTGCTCATTTGCTTTTAAAACAAAGACAAATTCATGAGACTGCTAGTCAATATGTGGGATACACCACTGGACAAAGGTCAGGGCAAGGGAGGGATTATATCAATGGTCATTAGCATACAAGCAGACAGTTGGTCATGTGATGCAAATTCCATTGCCCATTGGTCTTTGAAGTCTTGGAAATTACACAAAAGGAACTGGTGGCAGGAGAATATTTAATTGCATGCTACAAAAGAGAACAAACAAGTCACTTTAATGAAGTTTCAAACAAATAATCATATTAATACAGTACATATACCACAAGGGTTTGAGGTAAATATGATTTATAAATAAATACTTTTATTCAGAAAGGATGCGTTAAAGTCAATAAAAATTGACAATCAAGACGTTTATAATGTAAAAAAAATATTTCTGTCAAATAAACTGTGAAACAAAGGTTCTTTTCTTTTTTGTTTTGTTTTTTATTCTAATCCTCAAAAAGAACAAAAAAAAAAACATCACGGTTTCCACAAATACACTAAGCAGATATTATAAAATATTAACTGTTTTCAACATTGATAATAATAAAAAATGTTTCTTGAGCAGTACATCAGCATGATTTCTGAAGGATCATTTGATGCTGAAAACTGAAAATTCAGCTTTGCATCACAGGAATAAATTACATTTGAAAATATATTAAAACAGAAACACTTATTTTAATATTATTTTTTTTATTAAATAAATGCAGCCTTGGTGAGCATTACAGATTTTTTTCAAAAAATGAAGAAAACGTACCGACCACAAACTTCTACATGGTAGTGTAAAATGTGCTTAACGTGACACCAATGAGCAGTTTAGTTTAGATTCATCATGACTAAAGCTCTGTTCCAAAATCTAGTGATCAGACCACCTGTTTTAGGGCATTTAAGACACAAAAATTACAAGATACCTGTTTTTTGGCCAGATTCCTAGGCAGCATGCATCCATCGAGGAGAAAAAAATGTCAGCATGCATTAAGAAAAACTCTGTGTACAAAAAAATATAAAATATTGATTATACAAATAATATGATATGAGATAATATGAAATAGAACAAATAAAATAAATTAAATATACAATATCATACACAGTTTATATGCAGTTAGCTTAATAACCCGATACCATCAGAGTCTATTACGATCAAATTAGATTTCTCAATTTCTCAAAGCACACTTTAAAGACAACCAGGGTCATATTCTAGTTCAACAACAGACATAAAAAAATGTTTTATGTATTGTAATCTGTAGAAAACCTACATAAATACTTTCAAATACAATATAAAATATAACGCAAATTACTACATGTATAAAGCTGAATTGCAGGAGTGTTGTTGTGTAGATTGCTATAATATTGAGTGGCAAAACACCGGCCCACCCAGAAACGTGAATGGGATCAAAAAACAGCAAACGTGCCAAAATCCTCTTACAAATCATTGAGTGGTTTGACATCCGCTGCTCGATCTATCATTCTGGGTGACACCGTCTGCCCTGCATCAGTCTGACCTTTTGAAAAACCAGCTGTTCCTTTTTGCAAAATGTGACCAGAGGGGCGGTTTTGCCAGACACCAATTGATTAGACGAGCATTAATCAAACAGAAGGATTATCCCCTTCTATTTCTATAGTAAACCAATTATAGCTCTCATCGCTGAGGAAGGTTAACTGGCTGGATGGGCAATCCGTTTAAACAGCTGACGCTTGAGAAGTGGGAGAAGGTGAGCAAAGACAATGTGCGAGATGGACTTGTGGGGTAGACAAGCACGAACAGACACAATTGACCATTAAAGTTAATTGAGAAAATGGCCTTAAAAGGGGCATAAGATTCAAGGATGCTTGGCAACCACCATGCTCGCCCTGAAAATGGCCCTGATGTTGTTGTGCCGGACTGGGGGAGGCCAGATTGAAGCTTCGCTCTCTTTAATGAATTTCATGGGTTTAATGATGATAGCCACTTCTTAAAACTTAATGATCCTTTGCATTTCCAGCACAGCTAACTGACCTTGTTTGGGGCAACACTGAGCCATCGCACCAGACTCCATAAAATTTTATCTGGTTCAATAAGCTATAAATCCTTAATTTGGGGGGAGAGGTCTATTGCAGCCTAATTGTCTTTTTATTTAGTCCCAATACATGATTATTTCCTAGTCACTGCAGTCATATTCGAGTAATGAATGGAGCGGTATTTAATGTGGAAGTATCATGCAATTTTCATAGCTAAGTGCTGCATTGCCATTGAGATGCACAGCTATTTTTAGTTTTTTGATTATTCAACTAGCACTTGGATATCATCATTATACCTACTTTCTTCAGGTGGGCATCCGTGGCAGTCCTGGCTCAGTTGATGCCCTAGATGAAATATGACATTACAAAAGAGAGGAAAACACATTAATTCCTAACATAAGATGTGAGATGTGTTAGTTTTTATTTAGCATGCAAGGGCACCTGAGTTCAAAACCCAACCCAACATGTGGTGTTTTTAATAAACCAAGTTTATTAAAACATGCATTTTCATTGTAAAAAAGCAGCTCTGGCATTTGCATAATTTTTGATGCTCTATGGGGGGAAAAAGTCATTGGAGTTTCAAGTCACATGAGAGTGAATAAACAATCATAAAATTTTCTTTTTTAAAGGCAAATTATCTGTTTTTCTGACACAATAACAATTATCAAAAGATAATTATTTTGGGGGGAGTTGCATTTAAAATCTGACTTCCAGGCACTAAATTTGATGGTGTCTGTCATTCAAGTTCACACTGTCTTTGGAGAGTATACGGTTGCTTTCGGGCATCTTTGATGTGGAAATTTACAAACTTAATGCTCTGAATGAGAAAGGGAATATACTTTGTGAAACTCACTTGTTAGCGTCTCTCCACAACATATCTCTTGCATGATTGATCATATTCCACTGCAGAGTTTATCATCTATTCATGGGCCAAAACAACATGAATTAATAACATAAATATTCAACTTTTCCCCATTTAACACAACATGACAAAAAATATGTGGACAACTTCAACTAATAAACCTGTGAAGACAAATCTTAACACTACTAGAATATAGTATGAACTTAACTTTGTTGCCAGTGTCTGGGGAGGGTCTTGTTCTATTCCTATACACAAAGAGAGGTTTATAAAGAAATAAAGAGTCTGGTGTAGAAGTAATTTACTGCCCTGTACAAAGGTCAGCCCTGAAAACATACAAATACAATACAATATGTGATGCCTTTTGAAGATTTGGAAAATGATTTGAAGGCCTGATGGATAGATGGACGGACAATAGAATGTTAGAATGATGGATGGATCTCATAAATTAAATGAGAGAGAATTTTTTGAATTCAGATGTTCACGTTTATAAAACAGCAGGAGTGGTCAGCCGGCAAAAGAATAAGGCAATTTTCTCGCTTTGCTCAGTTGGACATCTAAAAACAATTACGAGACCTCATATATTGTTATTCACACATCTATAACACCACTGCTGCTTTTAAATGCTCCAGTGGTCTGAGTCAGTGCATATGAGGCAGTAGGAACAAGCTGAATTTGAAAAGGTCACCATGCCGATTATTAATGGCATGTCAAATACTAGAGATCTCTATTAGCATTTTAACAATGTTGTCCCTGATATCTAAACATCGGGTAGCTAAATATAACCTCGGGCTTGATATAAAGATAAACACACATCAGTATTTGGACTCCCAAAAGCTGTACTCAAACATGTCACATCCTAAATGCACATCTTAAAATATACATGTGAAATTAATCTCCTGTTTCGGTTAAGGGGTGGTCCTGGGGTTTGATTGACAAGGTTGCCCCCCTACGTTGACCTTTGGAACTGGGCACAGGTGGCGCTTCTAACGCTTCTCCATTTGGGTCAAAATCACTGTTTGATGTCCTTCATGGGTTTTATAGGTCTGTAATGCTGTGTGTTATTGCAGAAGAGCCTGTTTGAAGGCAATCTTGCTCAGATTAGATTAGATTCAAATGACATGGTCTGTGTAGACATTATTACAACGCTGCATTACTCCTTTTAGATTACTTTACATAAGGAATAATTAATGATGGACTGATGAATTTAAAAAAAAATTATACACACTGCAAGCAGTGCACATCTTTAACAGGCAAAGTCTTCTCCTACACGTGTATTGTTTTTGATAAAAATTTAGCATGACACATTGTTTCCCGCAATTTGTAAATACATTCAAATCAGCTCTGTGCGGCATTAAAAAGTCTATTTTATTTATATTTGCTGCTTAGATGCAGATTCTATAAGGAGAACAATTACTCAAGATAAGTTTAACCCTAATATAAACAAATAATTTAACCATAAGTGGAGTTTTGCAGAAGTGCCCCATAATCCCGAGGTGGAAACACTAATCATCAGTCAATGGCTCAGATCCATTTTTGAATCCATGTCAAATGCATTTCTGCGCAAAGAAGTCATCTCTGGGTCCTTTTGCCTCACATGCCTAAAAAATTAAAATAAACATTTAGTCAAACTTAAAAATAAAAATAGTCAATAAAAATGTAGCATATACTGTATGTTGTATTGAGCCTATACAAGATGTCTAACTATTTACATTCATCAGAATACAATCATAGTCATAATACTACTAAAATCCTCATTCAATTATTACAACCGCCTGTAAATTCAAAGAAACGTGACATCATGATGAGATTTGAATGGCTTTTACATTGTTAAGCAAAGACATGATTCAATTACTCGACATGGACTCTGGTCTCTAGAGGCTACAGGGCTTGAGGATTTAAACTGAAAGAAAGTCATGAAATATTCATTGCATTAATAGCTTTACATACATGTTTTTAATTACTAGTAATCTGTACTCTGCAAGTCAAGTAATGGAAACCGGTATCTGGACATGTGAGAACTGTGCTTTATCTTCAGTTCTCAATAAAAGCAAAACGCTTTAGATGTAAATTGTTTATTTCTTTAACCATTTGCTGTAACATTGGATTCCACTGACCTTTTTGTCAGCAGTTGATGTTGAAGTGAGCGTTCCATCATTAAACCGAATGCTTTTTTAAGATACCAATGTACACAACTCACTGTGCATTTTAATAAGTTTTAAAGGTCACCAGCAGGAGATGGACAAAGAATCTGGTAGCTTATTCCAAGGTAGTTTCTTCTATGCTGTCTGATCACACAGTAAAGTGTTTCAGTATATTCTGGTTGGCTAAACCGAAGCAAAAATGTGTTTGTTGAAACAAGCTATTCTTCCAGTTCATGACTGCTGGTGTTCCAGAACCTCCTCGCGGGTCTCCTAGATCCAGATGGTCACTTCATTAGTTTATGCCGTGATGCTACACTGGCCGTGTAAACAGCCATGACAGACCCGCGGCTAATTGATATGAATGAATGTGGGTTTCTCACTGGTGCAGGAGTCTCAGGAGCAAAAACAGTGAAATAATTGTTGGAAGGAATGCAAATGTAGCCTTCCACCAGAGCTGGCTTGATAATTTCTGCAAGATGAATCGGTCTTGCTGACTTACTGAAACTTGTAACTTAAAAAGGAAAATGTGACTGGTAACATGACAGCTTGTGGGACAGACCTCAAATTTGCGAGTGTTCTTCTGTGAAGCTGTCCTTAAAAATACATTTAAAATGATCTCTGTTGGTACCAATTATTTTCAGAGAAAAAAAGAGTCAATGGAACCTTTTGGACATGCAATGGATGCTGGGAAAGTAAGACAGTGAGCTAATTGGAGCAAAGACAGACACTTTGAAGCTGACGTGTGCTTTGCTAAGTATCTCTTCTACTTGTCACACAGAGATTTGCTTGTGATTGGTATTCCTACAGAAACTCAGTGGCACAAAAGGCCTAATGCTCTCAATTGTCCTTTCTGAAGAGTGATTGATACAAATAGAGAGTGAAGTCCACTGAGGCATGAGCTCATGCATTCTGAGTGTGAGGTCTTGATTTGACCAAATGAAAGACGAGGATCTCTGACTCTGTTGACAAGATGAGCAGAGTGCTGCTGAACTTAATCATGACATCTTTCTGACAGTTCCTGGAGAAAAAAATATCTAAATATATTGTTAGAACTTATATGACCATAACTTATATCTTATATTTAATGATTTTAAATATAAGATATATATTGTCTTATATTTAAAGGGATAGTTCACCCAAAAATGAAAATTCTGTCATTAATTACTCACCTTCACGTCGTTCCAAACCCGTAAGACCCTGAATTCTGACACAGAAGAGAATCATTTTTTTGAATAAATTTGTTAATTGTTGAAATTGTTGAATAAAGTCATTATTTTTGTTTTCTTTGTATTCTAATTGCTTCATAAAATTAAAGTTGAACCAAGCTGATTTCACGTTGACTATTCTAACGATGTCCTTACTACCTTTCTGGGCCTTAAACATGGTAGTTCCATTGCTGTCTAAAGCTCTCGGATTTCATCCAAAATATCTTAATTTGTGTTCTGAAGATGAACAAAGGTCTTACAGGCTTGGAACGACATAAGGGTGAGTAATTAATGACAGAATTTTCATTTTTGTGTGAACTATCCCTTTAAGAAAAACAAAAAATAAAGCATTGACAAAAAGACTTGACCAAAAAAAAAAACTGTCAAACCAGATATTTTTCAATCAATGGAGCTGACGGTAAGTATGAAATCATCCTGTATTCCCAAGTCAACACTGAATGCTAGATTTGTCAATATTTTTAATAAATATTTGACATGACAATACAAATTATTTTTGTATCTGACAATGTTGACATATTATGCACAAGAGAAATAGCACACGTTGTGAAAAAAGCAAGCAGGAGGTTATACCAAAAGATGAATACCTCTGAACATGTTTAATCCAAAATAACTCCTTTATATATACAAATAAGTATATAAATTTCAATTTAATTTGTCAGTTGTGTAGCCCTGCCATGTCCTAGTACCCCAGAAAACATGTGTGATGATAATCTGTTCATTTTTACTTACACTACATCTATATACATGCAATGTGTACTTATTATACTAAATGCTCATTCACAAACTATAAATCCCACCTGACTACATAATTTCTGAATATATAACAGAAATGAATAGAAATAAAGGTGGATTTTGGATGGTGGAGGGGTAGCAGAAGAATGGTATAAACTGCTGTTATATTGCATTGTGATTGACAGGATTAGATGAACATGCTCCACCTGAACGTTCATTCACAACAGCGTTTAATCAATTCAATATACGCATTTCCCTATACTCAAAGGTAATAATTTAATATTATACATGCACATTTCAATTCAACTCAAAGTGTTATGCTGTTAATACAATTTGCAGTGACATATATATATATAATTTTTATTTGATGTATTTATTCATTTTGCAATGACAAACATAAAGTAACATTAATGAATAATATTGTGGCATTTACTTTTTGCCATATAAGGCAGAAATTAATTTTGGGAAATTATCAGAGATGATTACTCTGAGCATTGTCCCATTGCCTCCATTATTAGCCTAGACAAAGAAATCTTTATATGCACCTTCAGCCAATTAAAAGTGATTTTGGCAACCTCCCATCCCTTCTCAGACAAAAGCCCGACAGAAAGAAAAGGAATCAATGTTTTTCCTCTGGTCATTGGTAACAGCTGTCCCGCTGTCCCACTGCAGTGAAGAGATTCCGAGACGATGCCAAAAACATCGGATTTATCCAAAGAGGACCAACCCCCACCGCGCAAAGCTCATACAAACCCCATCATCTACATGAATCCTATTATCACAGACTCTTGCTATAGACCGTCTCACACATGCAGAGCTGGTTATTCCAATATATATTTACAGCCCTGTGTCTCATCGCCTACAAATTTGAATTTCAAATCTCTCCTCATGAATCAATGTTTACATTACCTCTGGAAGTCAACCTGAATCACATCATGACTATGAATAGCGAGTACCACGTTTGTAGCTTGTTGCCATGAAACAATGCAATAATTTAACCACAACAAAGACTCATTTTGGTTGGTCCAAACATCAGACAATTAAAAAAATTAATAAAAGCCAACTTGAGAATGATAATACAGGGACAAAAAACTAAAAGCTCATCTAGAAGTGATAAATTAGTGGAAGCCAAATGCAATTAAAGTTCTACTCGAGCATATCGTGCGTGCCTGTAGCTTGGTTTCATTATGGCGCAATACACCTATTCCTCAGGGCTCCACGAGAAGCCCACATGAATAAACATGAGAGTATTTTTTTGCCAAACGCTAAAGGCCATGATGGCGCCTCCTCCTCTCTGACAGACCACCTACCTCTCATTAACCGAACCCAGAATGGGCTGCAACCTTCCATTCTCTGTCCCATGTCCACATTACTCTGTCATGCTCCTGTTACAGTCTGCGAGATGTTCAATGTCTCTGCAAAGACAATGAATGATTTAAGAAAGGCCACCAATGTCATTGTATTAAAACAGTCATGCAAGTGTAATTGAAATAAAACTGCTCTGATTGAACATGCAAATATGTACAGAATCAATTAAAATCCAACATAACCTTTTCATGCATTATAGTTATTTTAAACATGTGAGGGGTATTTTAAAGTTTTAGCAAGCTCTTGAGTCCTTTATTGAGTTTATAAAATGGTGGCAACAGCAATATGATAAAACAAATACCAATGAAAATACAATTTGGTTACAATTTTTTTATGTTAAGATATAATGCATTACAGTGTACTTTATGAATAACTTTATATACAATCTAGTTTTTCAGAAATTTATCAAATCAATAAGGTTTTATTGACAATTTTTAAATGAAAGTTAATGCGTTATTTTAGGTCAATAAAACCTTAAAACACCCTCACGCATGTTAAACTCACTGTATTGGATTTTAATTGATTCTGTACATATTGCATCTTAAATCTGTCATTTTAATTACAAGGCATAATTAATGCATTAAAATACTTTTATGATGCATTATATATGAAGCCTTCAAGTAAAGTGTTACCAAATATTATTTTACCAATTAATACAGTCTAAGTTTACAGTTGCAAAGCAACATAGCTACTTTGTGCATTAATATAAAATTCAACTGTGCAGTCACAGTATACCGAGCTATTATTCACTAGCTATGAATGCAGCTTTTACAGACAGAACAATCCGTTTTCTAACGAATGATATGTAGTGCACAATCAGTCTGAGAAAGATCTTCTTTTCACAGCATTAAGCCAATAGTGACTAACATTATAGTGACAGACAAGCATGCCGATAGAGCACGGTCTTTGTTTTAAATCCCATGATTAGAGGAAACAACTTTGCATTGTCTCGTCTTTTGTCTGTCTATAAGACATGATGTGTCGAGGCTCACAGTCTCCTGCATTAATGTAACTAGAACACGTATTACAGTCTCCAATGAGCATCAAGCTGTCTCGGAAAATTCAGTGGGTTGTAAGAGTGCGATGCAATTTACCTGAAATATCAATACATACATTGACACTCGCTCTTTCTCTCCCTCTCTCACATACACAGAGGCACATACAGGGCAGAAAAACCTTATCGATTAGAAGACAACTGCAAGGGGAATGTGCTAAACTAAGAAAAGCCAGAGAGAAGCAGGAAAGAGGAATGAAAACGCAAAAGAGAAACACAAGGGTTGAATATGGATGTACTGTAATGAATATTTGCATCTTCCTAATGAAGAGAAAAGTGGTCAAATTTGCACGGTTGATATGTAAATGTAAACAAATAGACTGTAGCAAATGCTAAATTACCTTAAAACATTATTTTGATGAAAATTAAGCATGTTCTCCTAAATTGTCATTGTTTTGCTTGAGTGTTTTTTGTTTAAATAGTGATTCTTGTTACTGTAATACAGCAAATATTTACTGTATTTCAGCACAAATCAAAGGCAGAACAAATACTATGATATTTTCCATTTCAATAACATATCACTGTGTGTTTTGGCCTTTTGTCTTTGTTGGCCAAGGAAGCATGGCAGCGGGCTTTGTGATGAACGCACTTCATTACCACCGAACCTTTTCGTTTTTTGTTTTTTGTTTTTTTTTGGTAGATAATTGATCAACAAAACATATATTGAAAATTCGTTCCAAGAACAAGGGATTCCACAAAAGAAAAGAATATGAAGTGGTCAAAAATTATGTCTGACCCACTTCCAATCTTCCGGCGTCATGCCGTGATTACCACGCCTTTTATGACGTTTACAATTTCCTTTCTTAATTAACAAATTGAACCAAAATAAAAAACACTTTCTTAAATGGCTACAACACTGTGTTTTGCATTACTGTAATATGAATTAATTTGGATGCATCTCATTACAGTAATGAAGGAGAAAAATGCTTAACTGTAATGAAAATCAAGTGATAAAAAATGTAAAATATCTTAATAGTTATAATAAAAGGCTTCAGTTTCTTTAAGCAAAATGTAATTTCTTGTTCTCTTCCTTTCCCAGATTACATTAGGTTGTACCAATGTAATTTCAAGCATCAGATGAGAAAATAGCTTTTTAAGATAACAAGGAAATTGACATGCTTTACAGCGTATTTTTAAACAAACAGCAAATTGAAACAGGAGAGTGAGAAGAGAATACAGAAGGAGGGGTTTGGCTGCATTCATCTTCTGGCTCTTCTTGCAGTCAAAGTTGCTCATGCTGATTTTGGACCAGAATCCAAATCCTGAGCCATGCTATCAGGGTCAAAGCGGCCACAAAAACTAAATTACTCACAGCAGAAGTGTGGAAGGGCTTTTGCCCAATAAAAATCCACTGTTTCATTTCACTGCTGCTGATTCATTAGGATTCAAAATGCAGATAAGACCATCCTTCTTCGCTTTCTCTTTCCAAATACGTCATATTCCAGATCCGAAGTGTCCTTTCTGTTTAAAACAACATGGAAACATGATTATCACACAATATCAAATTCAAACCGAGAAATGTACAACAATGAAAACTAAACAGGCTAAAATCCCAAGTAATGCACATCATGTAAACAATTTGAGAGACAAACCACGAGAGGGAGCCAAAAAGCCAATCTGCTGTCAACACCACACATCCTCAGTAACTCCCTGTAATCTGTAAACCTTAATCTCTTTTCTTGTGGTGACAGAAATCAGATTTATAAAATTATGGACCTACAACATGTTCTTGCTGCTGTGCTGTGGCCTGTCAAGTCATGTAAGGTGTATTGACATCCTTTTCCTCTGTGGTAAGTGCACCTATATGTTTACATTCTGCCTTCCCTGGTGAATTACAGTTTTAAAGTGTTATCAAATCAGATCAGTTTGAAGGACAACAACTGCTATGATTAAATTCATCCATACGTGAAGATGAGTTATAAATTGGCCAATGAATGGAAATAAGACAGGACTTATTACTGAATATGAGTGTGTAGTAATACGGTCCACATAAGCATTGTAGACCTTCAGAAATGCACCTGTAAGAAGAGATATGAAGAGACAATCAGCACCAATACACAAGGGAAGTCTCTCATTAAAGGAATGGTTCACCCTAAAAAGAAAGATTTGCTGAAAATGATTTTATTTCTTCATCAGAACAGATTTGGATAGCATTACATCACTTGCTCACCAATGTATCCTCTGCAGTGAATGGGTGCCGTCAGAATGAGAGTCCAAACAGCTGATAAAAACATCACAATAGTCCACACGACTCCAATCAATCAATTAACATTTTGTGAAGTGGAAAGCTGCCTGTTTGTAAGAAACAAATTCATCATTAAGATGTTTTAACTTTAAACCTTCAATTCTGGCCAAAAAATACCAGTCCATAATCCATAATAACGCTTTTTCAGAAAATGCTCAAAAGTTTGAAATGAAAATATGCTCACCTAGACCAGCCAGAATAGGGTGCAGTAAAACAAGCCATGGTCATAAACCAAGTCAACTCCATCCAAAGGATGTCATGCAGTTAATTTGAAGCTCCTCATGGTCTTACAGACCACAAATCATCTTTCAATGGCCAGTAGCCATAAGCTACCAGCGTTACTTCAATCTTAGGAGAGAACTGGACAAATTCAAGACTTTACCATTATATATCAACTGAAGACATAGCTTGATAGTCATATGAGATGGTTTTTACCTCTAAAAGGGTTGCAGCAACCAACTCACTACCAAGTGTCACCATAAAACCTTCAACATGCATAGCATTGGTCCAAGGATGAAGTGGTTGTTCAAAGCTGTAGTAAAGGTGAAGCCAAAGCAGACCATGATCATCCCTGCAAGTGCCAGATTTACTAAAAAGAAATGCTTATATTGGCCAGTGACCACAAGAGTCAAACTCTTCTGTGGCTTGCTGCATCGCAGCGGCGGTTTTTATACCTCAAGTAAATTGACTTAGAGAAATTAATGCATATGGACAAAATGGGATCAGGATTGATGCATGTAAAGTGATGGACTGAGAGCTTATCTGATGGGGCTTCATTAAAAGGTGCAAAGCATGCCAAACAATTGCTTATTGAGTCCAACAAGAGATCTGAGGGATTATCATGGTGTTTGACACTGACCCCATAAAACTCTGTGGGCATGATTTACATTATGATTTACTCTTGTCAGTTATGCGTAATATAGTTAATTTGCATTACTGAGTACTTCAATGTCAATACAGCATTAGCATAAGATTGTTTTCAACTCATAGCTTTCTTTTTTGATAGCAAATAAATCAGATCACTATTTTGATATGTTCTGGTGAAAATCTATTAAGAAAGTAGGATGCATTTAAAAAACCCTTTAAATGTTGACTTTATCTTATTCTGTCAAACCCCCAGCACTCTCGTGTTCTTCAGCAAGACATTAAATCCTGAGTGACTGACTGACCCTTTCATCATCTGCCTCTGCAAATGTCAAATGTCATTTTCTCCCTTCACAAACTGACAGTAAGTGGCAAAAATGAAGAGCTCTGACTTGACAAGGACCCACCTTAAATTACAACAGAAATACTTAATTGTTGTTCCAGAATAGCAGTAATCGTGTGATGGACCATTAATGTCAACAAAAGTACCTTCTGAAACAGCTTTTAATGAAAAGGGGGAGGATTACTGTGTACAAATCTGACACAAATATAAAAAGCATTTATAACATCATCCAAATGTCAAATGAACTGCACTTTTGGGTCAAGTTGTGATGGACAAGAGACATTGTGTCTTATTTTGGGCCGCCTCTTTTTTCCAGTAAAAGCAGATGATACAGAGCTGAAAATGTTTTAGACATTTCACTTTCTTTTTGCAGGCAGACGGAAAGGTTGCTAAAATCTGTCTATATATTATGATATATATTGCAACAGCTATACCCTACTTAAAGTTTTGCATTCTTAATAATTGTGGGGGGGAGGGGGACATTTGTATCTTAGCAAGCTATTTCTACCTGATCTGACCTTGATTAATACTTTTGCTGGTGTAATTTAGGTTGATTCAGTCACATTAAATTATATTTTTGACTTGAATAAAAAGTTAATCTAAATGTCAGCACACAAAAGACCTTTTCAAATGACCTGACAGACCATTTTAACTGTGCAGCAGTATGCCATAAACACTGTGAGAGTAGTGCATTCATAAGTGTTTCTCTATTTTTATACTATAAACAGCCACATATCTTATGGATGTTGTTCTGGTATTGTTTTCGATCCATAAGAAGTATCAAAGAGAGCCCAATCAGCTGTTGTATAAAATTTGCTATATCATCACAGATATGTTTAGTGATTTAAATTAATGGTGTCAGTTTTGCTGACTTAGCCGATGCACATGCTTTGTCATTATGGCAAAATAATAGCACATATTGCAGCTACAATGAAGGTTCTGTCCGAGCACAACTATTACGATCGTTTGTTTCCTCAACACAGTTAACGGCACAAACAAACAGTATATTCATTAATTATGGCATAACAACTATTACTGTACTTGTGGATGTAGACGCATTTCATTAACTTCAGCACATATCTCATCACAATAGCACCGCTGCTAGGCATAGTTGAGTGGACCTCAGAAAGCTGAATAGATGGATTGAATTAATTTGTACAAGTAAGGCTACAAGTGACAAATACACCCTAGACTCTCTCACACACAACTTTTGGCTTTTGCACTTGTTAGATTAGTTAAATTCACACCTCTCAAGTCTGTTGTAATCAAAATGACTCATGATTCAGCATCAAGTGTCACTAATCTACAGTGATGTTATTGTTACCTAAAACTAAAAAATAGTGTTCATTGAAAAAAAGCTGATATAATATACAAATATTGCATGAAAAACTTAACTGAAAAAAACCTAAACGAAAATTACTGTATAAATGTTTTAGTTGAAGTAGTAAAATTGCTAAAACTATAACTGAAATAAAAATAAAGCTATTCTGCAATAAATGATGTGGATGTTATTTAAGGTCCTTGTGGTGGGCGTTCTCTATCTGCTCGGTTTCCCACACAGAAGGTAATCCTACCAGAGCAGATCTTTTTTTGGTTCTCTTGCGACAGATGGCTCGAGAACTTAATTGATTTGATAAACTCTGAGCAAGTTGTTGTTTCTTTCTAATGCTGTGACAACTGATTACTTGAGGAAACTCATTAACAGTCCTCTGAAATCAAGTCAGCCCCCTAGAGAGTTAATAATTGCTGTGTTTTCTGCACCACCATTCTGTGGCAGTGCTCCTGTGAATAGAAGGTGATGAAATAAAAAAAAAAGCCTACAACAAAGTAATGCTAAACGCTGCAAAAACAAACATATAGCATGACTAGTATGTTCAAATCATGAACAAATGTATATTACGAACTGATTCTTTTATTGAATCACGCAACAACACTAAATCAATCTGAGGAATTCATGTCCGACTCAAAGCATAAATGGTTTTGTGACCAAAAAAGGCATGTAAACTGCAAGATTTAGTCATTTAAAAACATCTAAATAAATACCACAGTCATTAAAATATTTTGAAGCATTTCCATTTCGGAACACGAGCAAGTATAATATAATTCAAACCATCAGGTTTAAATTTGCGTTTATGAATGTTGAAAGCTAAATTCTCCTAAATTCCCACAAAATGAACCCACAGTCCCACAGTACAGCTTCGATGTTGTCACAGCACCTCTTCAAGTGTTGGGAGCACCTCATCTTTCAAGTAAGAATCGGGATCCAGCTCAGGGTCATCCAGATCAATGCTGAGGAATTTCTCCACCACCTCAACACACCTGAATCAGGAAATATATTTTAAGTAGAAGAAGAAGAGAATTTACGAATAATAGTTTCGCTGTTCAGACCATCCCATACCTGCTGTACTGTTCATCTGAAGATGAGCTGTCCATCTTTCTGATGGTTCTTCCTGTTCTGTATAACTCTGACACCTGCACAGATGATATTTAGGACATTAAATCCTATAATGTCAAAAAGAGACTAAACAGCATGCACACATTTAATGCTGATAATGATGATAGATCGCTATTCAAAGTTAGACTTTGAACTTGAAAACTCATGCAGATATCCACAACTTTTATTTCACAGAGATGCAGGACATTACATAAACATGGTGACACCCAGGAAGGGTACACAGTTAATGATAAATGCTCATTTAAAAAGCAAAAAAGATATATATCAATGAGTCAAATTTCACAATATTCCTGGGGGAACAATCAGAGGATGTTTGCATAAACAAGAAAAAAACATTCTAAAAATATTAAAAGAAAAAGACTGGACATGTTCCCAGGGAACAATTTCTAGGACATCTGCATAAAGTAAAAAAAAAAAAAAAAACATTTTGAAAGTTCATAGACGATATAAACAAACTAAATATATGTAAAAACCTTCAAAATATACTGTAGATAATAAAAGAATAAAAGTTTGGTTTATGTAAATGCTACTGAATTGGAGATTTCTGGCTCAGCGCATGAGAAAAACACATTTTGAGGAAACAGCCTTTAAAGATATGTATTTTAAATGAAATCTACAGATGCAAATAAATAAAGTGCAATAAAATAAACACTTGAAAGTCTATTTTGCATGTTTCTTTCCGCTAGTCTATAAAAACGTTATGAAAAGCCAAATAGCCCAAAATCTCAAAATTGACCAGTGCATGAAAAAAAACAATGTTTTTACCTGTTTCTTGCCCTAACATTCACATAACCAAGAAAAAGCATTTAACATTTTTTAATGTTTTCGGAAAGGGAATGTTAGATAACTTTTCTTATAAAAGATAACAAGTAGGAATATCCCACATTTGAATTCAATATTTAAAAAAAATGACTGTATCATACCTCCACTCCTCTCTTGACCAGGTCATCGGGAATGCCGGCCAGAGTGGCGATATTGGCCGCACAACTCGACTGGCAGATGCCGTTTTTCACTTGGTACAAAAACACCAGCTCTTCTCCCTCTATTGCTGTCTCTAGAGTCTGCAAACGAAAACCAAAAATGCATAAGTTGGTTTATTAGTCTTGAAATCACAGTGATGGAAATGGTTCATGAATAGTAATAGCATGTTTCTTTGGCACCAGTAAATCCAGCAGTGAAGAATCAGAGATCAAGCCCAGCTGTATGAGGCTGTGGAAGCATGTCGACATAAGTAAGTGAGGACACTGCGGCCCACGATGCATCCAGTTATTAAGACTCGCAGTCAGGAGAGCCAATCCATCCACCTGCATCATAAACACACACGCAATATTAGTTGAAATGCTTTTCAATTCTTGCTTTTCTATCAAGTCCTGTTTGCTCCTCCTGGTTCTTTCACACTTACAGTGTTGGTTCCTTTACCAAACTCATCCACTAGAACAAGAGAATCCCCAGTGCTGTGGTTCAAGGAACCTGTAATCTAGACAGGAATCATAATTATTAGAAAACAGCTGAAGGATGATATTGCAATTCGCTATGTAAATATTTCAATGACGCATCAGTGGCAGTTTTGAATGGCTGCCTTGCAAACACAGTTATCAAAACCAATTCAAGCAGCAAGAATGAGAGACATGACACTCAAAATTGGATGATCCCTTTGTGTGTTCAGGGGGGTGTGATGGTCTCACCTGGTTCAAGTCCAACATGAAGGTGCTCAGACCCACTGATACAGACTCACGGCTATGTATGCGGCTGAAGATTCCATCCACCAGCCCAATCTCTGCCTCTTTAGCAGGAACATCTGAGCCGATCAACGCCATGAACACAATCAGTCCCACCTTTAGAGACATACAAAATGTTACAAAAATGATGAAATGCCTACATTTAGGATTATTACCAAACAAGAGTCATGGAACCCTGACTTTAGTTCATTTTTAAGTAAAGTCCATTTCAAGTAAAGTCAGTTCACTCAATGGTCATTTTTGTACCGCCTCCAGCCAGGCAGCTATTTCTGGCATGCAAGACTAATTTCTATCTATTTGAATGGGAAAATGTCAAAAACTGCTTGCCAAACTCACATTTAAATAACATTTGAATTCTGTATAATTTAATTATTTAATGTACTGCCCCATAAATGTTGTTTCTTATCTTTAAACCTTATTTCATGTAAGATGTGCGTTTACAGTTAAAATCATGCATCTCAGGACACTGATTGTTTCTATGGGAACCGGAGCTTCTAATGAAGGGACTTATTCCACTATATTGCACGTTGCACTTTCTCCCATTCATAGTAATATAAGTGAATCATCTTGGTATATGTATACCGTCTTTTTAAGTATTGTTGTGAAATTTTTAGTGCTGTCAAACGATTAATCGCATCCAAAATAAAAGTTTTTGTTTACATAATATATGTGTGTACTGTGTATATTTATGTACAGTATATATAAATATACACACATACAGTATATAGTTTGAAAATATTTACATGTATATATTTATATTCATATAATTTATATATATATATAGATATATTTAAACTATAAACAACATTTTTCTTAAATATATACATGCATGTGTGTGTATTTATATATACACATAATAAATATACACAGTACACACACATATATTATGTAAACAAAAACTTTTATTTTGGATGTGATTAATCGGGATTAATCATTTGACAGCACTAGAAATGTTCTATTATTTATTTATTAATTACTTCAGTGCACAGTTTTATGTGAAGGTCTGTGATTTTTGAGGCCTGTAATGTTTATTGCTGTGTTTGCCTGTTTTAGATAGATGCTCTTGCCGGAGGAATTTGGTCCTGTAATAACTTTCACTTTGCCTTCAGTTTCAGAGCTGATGTAGGTGTTTGACACAAATACTGGAGTACACAGCTCCAGCAAAGGATGGCTGAAAGAAAAAGAGGGATAAATATATGAACAGAAGAATAGAGAAATCAGAAAATTCATCTCATTAGAAGAGATGATTTGTACCGTGACTCAATCAGGGCCAGTCTGTGGTTTGATGTCAGGGTTGGACAGCAGTAGCCGTGATCCAGAGAAGCCTGAGCTAAAGCAATGAGACAGTCCAGCTCTGCACACAGAGACATGACCTTATACAAACAGTAGCTCCGCTGAAGCACTGAGGCCTGAAGGTTCCTCATTACCACCATCTCCAGATCTGGGGGGGGGGGGATAACATGATTAAATACAGTTTTAAAAGACATTGTAATGGTTTTGTGCAATTAATTAATTAATCAACTGAAGAAAGAAAGAAAAGACCCAAGGTGTCACAATGCAGGTCTCCCAGCATGCTGTCCAGCTCTTTGGTTTGAGCGCTGCGGTAATGCAGTTGGTCCTTTGACAGGAACTGAAATAATCCACAAATTAAATGCAAAAATCAGCTCTTATCAACCCCTCAAACATTAATGAGTCTAAGACAAAGGTGCCTGAGATATGTACTCCATGTGTGCACATAAAATTTCTGTGATTAATATTAGTTTTCATGCTTTTCAATTAAGATTTTCTGTTGAAAGGAAGCACTTTGATCCATATGCAATAATGTATGTAAGATTTTCTAACTATAATCTTAAACAGTAATGAGTTGACAAGAATCAAATAAAAGCACAGCTAAGACTGAAATTATCTCCGAAACAAAGTCTGTACAATAAGCGGTTTCCAGTTTAAAACAAACCCTAACAAGAATATTTTAAGAAATGAACACTGCTTCCTTGAAAAAAGTACTACCATACTCACTATGAAATCAAGACCCTCAATCTCAAAGCTCTGTTTATCCAGCATGGTGGGTAATCTTGGCAATGACAGTAAAAATCCAATCTGTCCAAAATAGAATGAAACACCAGGATGTCATCATGTATATCAGCTAAATAAATGTAAGCACTAGCCATTCAAATTTTATCCAGGCATTTTAATTTATGTTCTACAACAATTTTGCCTCGAAATGCATACCTTATGCTGCTCATTATAAATTAGAAACTCTAAAACTTATTCATTTTGTTATTTCAAATAGATCTTTTAAGGTGAAAACCTTTAATAGGCTGGTTCTCCCCTTTCAACATTGCCATGCGTTTGAGTTGCTCAAAATGTCTACAGATGGCTCAACCAATGGTATGAGATTAGTGAAGGGCTTCCTGTTTGCATAATCAATGGAGCAAGAGGATTTTAGAAGTGTTTAGGAAATTTATTTGTAAACAATCAGTATTTTTGGAATTCTGTTTGGTGGCACAGAAATATCACAATAAATTGAAATCCTGTGAATAATTGCAAGCTATTTCACTATTAAAGTGCCCGTATTATGGGTTATGAAAGGTTCATATTTTGGTTTTGAGAGTCCCCAACAACAGGTTGACATGCATGCAAGTTCAAAAAACACTTTCATTTTCTTATAATATGCATTTATTTTTACCTTATTTGCTCAACGACTCCCAAACGATAAATTTTTCCAAACCCCTCCTTTGCATGACGCTAATCAGCAGTGATTGGTCTGATTTCATTTAAAGCAGTGTTTGTGAGCTTTTAACGCTCCAAACGCGGCACCTAGTAGCAAAGAATGAATTTGCATTTTCATTTAGACCAACGCGAAAATCAATATTTCCCAGGACTGCGCGCTGACGTCAACATGAAACGGCTTGGGATTCGTTTTAAAAACGACTCGTTTCAATGCTTCAGAGTCGACTCGTTCTTTTGAGACAATAACTTTACACACGGTGAACTTTCAGATTTAAAAATATGCAGGACGTTTTCATTCACTTAGAGCTGTTACACACTGCATGAAAGGTAATTTTCAAAAATCCATAATAGGGGCACGCTGCTTTTGTTAACCCATATGCCACAGTCGTTACTGCACAGTCGTTGCAGCTGCTTGTCATTTAGCTACACTGCAGTGCACTAATTACAGAAACAGTCATCCTGAAGCGAGCTGGGGTCAAGTGGCCTGCTCAGGGGCACAATGGCCACCTCACTGACTCTTCATTTATTGGGTCGCTCCAACAAGGAATTGAACCCACAACCTTTATGTTAACAGCTCTGTGTCAACAACTAGGCTACACATCACACTTTAATGAATGGAGGGCAGCATTAATCACGTCCTGACCAGAGGGATATAGATGATGCTGCAGGTAGAGAAGCGAGGGTCCAGGTTTTCCAGCTCAGCACGAGCCACGTCCGTTAGGAAATCTGGGAGACCCATCATCTTTCTTTTCTCTGTAAAGAAGAGAATAAACCAAAAATGTATATAAAAATTAAGAGCTAACAAAATTCTAGCTTTCTAGAGTGGGTGTGGTCATTTTCAACTTCAGTGTGCGAGATTTCTTTTCAAATTATTCTATTTGTTTCCATGATATTATTATCGCAATCATGAACACACTGGTTTGAAGCACATAGCTTTTATCATATACTGCACTTTATTATTCGTCTAGTTATTTACCTATAGTGGCTATATTAATCTATATAAATAAATAAATATAAATACATATATAATAAATATAATCTGAAATATACAATGCTGACAGTGATCTTGTACATACAGGAAAGCCCCATTTACAAAAAATAACTTAATTTCAAGTTGAAAAATAAGGTGGATAAATAAACAATAGTTTCATTTTTCCTTGTTATCTGCGAATAATGTATCAGCCACCGATATATATTGTGAACTTTTAGTTACTATTGCATCAGAACTGAAGAAATCAATGGAAAACCACTCACTCTCGTCAATAACAGGATCGACATTCGGCCTAACAGTGAATCGGTTCTCAGCTACACTTCCTTCAAAGTCCACCTGCAATGGAGAACGACAAACCCAAAGCGATTACATTAATTCAGCAATAATTTAACATAAACATTAATTACAACAGAAAATAAAATATTATTCAGTCTTACCACTTTACTGATGTATGTGGCGATGTAGAAAAGATCATCAGTGAAGTTTTGACTGATTTCACTGAAGAGTTGGATGGACTCGGGCATGGAGCGAATGATGTCCCTAATGCACAATGCATTGTACACCGTCTGATAAAAGAGAACCATGATGAAAAAAAAGCAAGCCAGGATAGGCAATAATAAATTAACTGAGTGCTGTGCCTATACCTTATATAGACTTTGCCAGACGACAACCTTCGGGTTAGCCAGAGACATTTTATGCAGCAGTGTCTGTATGAAAGACAAGTTAAGAGTCACTTTATTTGTGTGGCTTTTGTTGTTTTGTAATTTGGCTCTGATTAAATAATTTTGAGCTTTAGACAAAATGCTGAAAACTGTACCGAGATGTTCTTGATATTCCGCAGGGAACTCTGCAAAGTGTTAAAATCAGCAAAGTTACGAGGGGATGTAAAGAAACGGATCACTTCCTGACGCCTCTTCAGAATGTTCAGATCTCGAGTAGGTCTGTGGAACCACTGCCTAAAACAAACGAGAAAAAGGAAGTCTATGTTATGGCTTAAACACTTTTTAAATGTGCTAAATTATCTGTTATAAAACCAGGATTTTACCGTAAAAGCAGAGAACCAAACTTGCTCCGACAGCGATTCAGAACACCTGCAAAAAACACAATGTGGGTTTTTACTCCATTCACTTTTACTGCATAGAAAAGATCAGCATAAGCATTTTTCAGGATTTCAGGATTTCGAATGGAGGGTTTGGAAATGACATGAGTAAATGATGGCAGAATTTTCATTTTTGGGTGAGCTATTCCTTTAAATAATCATTTTTATATATTATAACTTTCCATAAAAAAATGACCTTTCTCAACTTTTCTGACTACCCACTAAAACAGGGGATTTCAGCGTTTTAGAGGCCAGAAGAAAATATTCATGTATAATTTAGCACATTTAGAACATATCTTTACTGATTTAAACTATGAAAACTAATGTTATAAATATGTGCAAAATGTTATTTAGAAAATATAAGGTTTCTATTATTGCATTTCTTCTATTCGCTATTGTACTGTTCTTTTAGATTATACATTTTTTATTTATATTTTTTTCTTTAAATATATTTTATTGTGATACAATTTTATTATTCATTTATTTATTTTAAACTTATTTTTATTATTTTTACACCATTTTTATCTAAACTTTTTCATGGATCCTCTAGCTTTCCCTTGTGGACAACAGTTTCAAAACCCTTACACAAAAAATAACAATTTGATTAACTTTAAATGGAGCACAGAATAATACATTTTACCATAAAGACTCAATCCTTCTTTCTCTCCTGACTGGAGCTTAAAGACGGAGGGATGCAGCTCAGATTTAAAGATCTGGAGTGCACTGAAGAAAGAATGCAAACAAGTTTTAACAGCTCCAAAAAGTTTAATTTATAGAAAAAGGAACAAAGGATTCCATGTTAATATGACCAACCTATATGTGTCTCTGTCGATGTACACAACATCTTTCCTGAAAAATAATTTTGTTAAACAAATAAACCAGAGTTTTATTCTCACTGAAATAATAGAGTGATTGATACACAAATGTCTTACTGTGTGTAAGCCAAAAACTGCAATATGGGGACGCCCATACTGCTGTCTTCCATGTCTAAGCCAACTCTCCTCCTCTCCAGACACTTCAACAGCCCTCCTATTGACCTCATCTACAGCAGAGAAGATCGTCAAGCTATGCCCATTTATTCATCCAGCATAAAACATCTGATGTCTCACCATCAGCACTGAGTCTAATGGGATACAGGAGGAGAGATACGGGATTTTCTCGCTCTCTGTGATGGTGGGAGGGAGAGACGGGATGTGTGCTGAGAGGAGTCGCTGTCTGCTGATCTCCAGACCTGCAAAAGATGGTAGAGGATCAATTACCGTGACTGTTTTTCACTAAGCTGGTAAAACGCTGCAAAATGTAATGCACACATATGCAGTATTTGATAATACCTCTACATATGATTTATTTTTATAAGTATAAATGTTACACAGATCAAAGCTTTTTTTTTTTTTTCATTTTTGGCATCCCCATCCACTTTCAATGTAACTAAAAAAAAGTGCAGTATGAACAAACATCCTACAAAAGTTCTCTTTTTGTGTTTCACAAAATAACATTTTCCTCTGAATTTTGATACAGAATAAAATAAAGCTATGTGTAAATACTTACCAAAGTTTGCATTTGGAAACATGACTATTTCAGGCTTATATTCAGGATTTAATTCTGAAATTGAAGCAAAATTAGACATTGGGTTGATATAAACTCGAAAATAACAATTGAACGAGAGATTATCTGTGCTGATCACTTAAAATAATGATTTAAAATTTGAGAGTTTACCAAGCTTTTCAATAAACTCAATCAAGCTCTGCTCTTGTTTTGCACTTGTTATTAAGACGTGTGGACTCAGCTCCTGTATGACTGAAACAGAAAACAAACTAACATAATGGCCACCAAAGCATTCCAATCAATGTTTCCTTCATCTTGGCTTGACATGCAAGTCAAGTAGTCTAGCAGAGACAACCAACAGACACTGTGCAAGCAAAAAATATAAGAACAAACAAAGCAGTGGGAGAGACACGGCTCAATGCAAATGCTCAAATGTTAAGTAGTGTGGTAGATAGACACAAAAAAGATTAAGAGACCAACAGAAAGAGAGTAATAAACTACAGCGACTGATCTGCACCCATGAAAATGCAACAGACTGTCTGCATTTGTGGTGCAGTACCTCTATCCAGCAGGTGGAGGTCGCTGTTGTCCATGGTGTCCGGCATAAAATGCAGCGTATAATCGCAACTGTCATAATAACTTAGTCCAATTTGTCCTTGTTGAACAAATACACTCAGAAAAATCTAAAATTAAACAAAAAAGACCACATCACTATGTTACTAACGCAATAAGTAGTTTATAACTGAGATATTATTAAACAATAGCAAGAATTTACCTCACGGGTTCCCTCATCCTCTTCGACTTCATTTATACTCAAAGCTCTACTTTCTGGTTCTTGTGAATTACTGGCTTCAGACATATTACTGTGCAAAAACATTGTACAAGTAATTCATGATAGTTGAGGAAATTTTCCTGAGGAAAATACGAGGTGAATAAACAGGTTCCGCGTGAGCAAAAACATTAACGTTACCTGAGGTGAGTTTGTGAAGTTCGAGTCGAGTATCTTAAAAATTAGACAGGATTAATCGCATGAACTCGAAAAGAATGATTAAGCAAGATATTACCTGTGCTGAACACCTAGGATAAGACATCCATTGTTTTATTTTTTGTTTTGTTCTTCTGTGATTAGTTCCTCCTCACGCCAACAGCGCGCGAATATGCTGCTGAAGCCAAGCGTCACAGAAAGCACGCGCTGGACCATACTAGTTTTTTTTTTATATATATAAATTACAAAAATATATTTTTTCCCACTGTTTAAAAGAAACAAGTCTGTAGACACACAAACTTTACTTTTTTTTTATTTTATTCTAAACGTATCCATGTGTGACATTTGTATGTTTGAAGAAATGCTGATGAAAAAAAACATTAAACTCTTCTTGTAACTGTTATAAAGGCGAAGAAAATATAAGAATACATTCATTTACATAGAAATTATTATATTTTTTTCTAGATAAAGACATTTGTGAGTGCGTTACATTTTGACTGCTCTGTTGTTATAGTTAATTAAGCTCACTGTAAATAAAACAATGTCAGAAGAAGTGAGAGCAGGGTGCTGGACAAGAAGAAAGCAGAACTGCTTGAGACGCCATTGCAGAGTAGAGTATCACAGCAGTCATTGATGAAAGTGAAGTTTAACCCCAAGGCAAACTTCTCTCCTGTGAGTCCACACAGAGCAGGAAGAACACAGCTCTTTTCATACAAGACGACCTGAAAGTCCCCTGTTCAAAGAAAATTACACACAATTACATGCACAGATGTCTCCTGTATTTTCCTTAATAAACACTTGTATAATCAGTTCTTGCAATATAATATTTTCACAAGGCTTTCATGCAGATGTGCTTATATTAGTAATGCACAGTGATGTACAAAGGTTTGAATAAATGTTTATAAAATATGCTCTTCAAAGTATGATCACTGAAATTTGAAGTTCTCACAGCTTGAAATTAAATCAAGCACAGGAAAATTTACACATCTATCACACTGACTGAAAAACATTTTTACATTTACATACCCCGCTGTCCTACAGCTTTGCTAGAAAGACAGAGCTGACCCGGTGGACACCTGGCTGGGAACTTGAGACAGTCCAGTGGTGAGATAGAAGGAAATACACATGTATAACAGAACAGAGGAACTACGAGAGAACAGATAAAGAATCAAATACATTAGCACATTCGTAGTAGATAATACACAATATAAACACATAATATCTAGTTCATTTAGGTGGAATATATGTAGGTTACTTGACATTTCATATGAACTGAACTTAATCTCTAATTTACTGTTAAACTGATTCACTAAAACAAATGTGAAAAAAATGACAGCAGTGACATTTTTCACTTACCCACAGATGGGAGAAGACAAAGGAAGAGAATGCATCTAAAGATTTGAGCCATGTTTCTTGGTCTCCAATTATTAATCAGCACAATTCCTTTACAATTCAGAAGGGTCCAGTTTGTACATTATCTGACCCTCAAATCAGATGTAAGCAGTAGATTATCATCTTTCCTCTAACCCTCCCCTTTAAACATTAAAAATGTGTCTCCACCTTGAAACAATTTAATTCAGGCTGAAGTGGAGTCTGTTGATGCAGCTCTGAGGTCAAACTTTGGCAGAGGTCTCAATGCCGTATTACTCCCCACTTTATATAATCATGCAGGCAGAAACAAGTTACAATCTCATAATACTGATCTAAAAAAAAAAAGCTGTATTTACCTTTAAGTACGTGACAAGGAATTTATAATCTTAAAGTTACAATCTGACGCCTTTGCTGGCAAGAGTTGAGCAGCAGCACGGATTTGATTAGAGAATATATGTTAATGAAAGACACACGGGAGAGGATGGAGAGTCAAATGACTGGGGGTCTTGTGACTGTAGATGTTCAAAAATCATGATTTAACTAAACTGATTCCTCAATGCAGCTTAGATCAAAACAAGGCAGAACATATTCTATGAACAGTATAAAGGAACAGATTTAAAATAAGAAATGTTTTACAGCCACACAATCGTCATTTTTGACCATGCAACTGCTGAAATAGTCTGCATAAATTGAGCATCGACTACATTTATACATTACTTTGGGACACATGAAAAACTGACTTTTTTCTGAGGTAGATCAGCCAAAAACAAAATCACATTTGTAGGAACACCAAAATTCACCCGTATGTTCATGTACACTACCTGACTCTAAAAACAGCAGTTATATCAGCACAGAATCATTTAAAAAAATAAAACAGGAATAGGTTTCACTCTTCGTTTATTGTAATCCAAATTTGTACAGAATGGAGATTAGCGGTTAGACTTGGCCACTCTCTCCAGCTCATCTTTCTTCTTGATGGCATAAGAGTTGGAAGAACCCTGCAATAGACCAAAAAAAAAAAAAAATTTTAATTAGCTATCAAATAAAAAGATTCATAAAAGACAAATTACTGTAGATGCCCTGAAGATGTTGATAACATAGTGAAAGTAAAACGCTCCAATCAGATTATTTCTCTCACCTTGGCGGCGTTGATGAGCTCATCAGCAAGACACTCTGCAATAGTCTTGATGTTCCTGAAAGCAGCTTCTCTTGCACCAGTGCAAAGCAGCCAGATGGCCTAAAATCATAACACACAATAAGTGACCACTTTAAAATAAGATCATATCTTCACCTGCCATTTCTGTGCTCTGTATTTTCTATGAATGGCCACCCAAGTCTGACAGAGTGTCTTGGGATACTAAAAGCATGCTAACTTATAACAAGTCCCTTAGAAGTTGACATGTGTTTTCTTAATGTCATGTTCCTGGTCCCATTGTGAACATTTCACATTATTTTTTACTCAGAAAAATAAAAGGTTAGCCAATAGACAAGTAACTATTTAGGCATTGCTTTAGCAAACTCTGTCAAACGGACCTGGTTGACCCTACGCAGAGGTGACACATCAACAGCCTGTCTCCTCACGGTTCCAGCACGTCCGATACGAGTGGAGTCCTCACGAGGGCCGCTGTTGATGATGGCGTTCACCAGAATCTGCAGAGGATTCTGGAAAGGAAATAAAAATGGTCTACTATTAGGAAAGTCCCAACATCTTAGAAATAGTTTGATACTTTATAATGCAACATTTAAACTCTACTATAAGTTTAAGCCAGACCAAAGGCAACCAGGCATTAACAAATGTGGAAAACCGTTGTCTCACCTCGCCGGTGAGCAGGTGGATGATCTCAAAGGCGTGTTTGACGATGCGGACGGTCAGCAGTTTCTTGCCGTTGTTGCGTCCGTGCATCATCATGGAGTTAGTGACGCGCTCCACGATGGGACACTGAGCCTTACGGAAACGCTTGGCTGCGTATCTGCCGCTGGAATGAGGGAGGTATTTGGCATATTTCTCCTTCACGGCAATGTAATCCTTACAAAAGAGAGAAATACATGTTAATTCACTCAGCCTTATTGTATTACAACAGACATATGAATTTCTACAGCCTCTAAATCAGGGTCATCAAACTTGATCCTGGAGGGCCGGTGTCCTGCAGAGTTTAGCTCCAACTTGCCTCAACACACCTGCCTGGAAGTTTCAAGTATACCTAACAAGACTTTGATTAGCTGCTTCAGGTGTGTTTGATTAGGGTTGGAGCTAAACTCTGCAGGGACATCCAGGACCGAACTTGGTGACCCCTGCTCTAAATTATCAATAAGATCAAAATATTACTGAAAAATGTGCTACATGCCTTCTGCCATCTGATTTATAGCTTATAACCTTTTTAGTAAGTAAAAGATTCTATAGTATAATTCTAAAAACATTCCAATTTAGGTCACGGTACATGTCTTTTTGCCATGATATCTTTACTGAATTTTATTGAAGTAAACAACTTTCATATTCGTAATCTTTCAATATGAACATTTACTGGCCTGAAACAACTTTTTACTTCATTAATCATACATATTTAGATATGTTGAAAGTATCAAATATGATTAAAAAGACTTTTGAGGAATGTTATAGGACATCTCTTAATAATTGTATTGACATTATGTTCAGTCTGTCACAATAAAAGCTAGCGATATATAATATTTATTGAGACATATATATATATATATATATATATATATATATATATATATATATATATATATATTATAATTAGTCTAAACGTATTTGGGAGAAAAAAAGATTTGACTTATTTCATACGTCAGGGCTGATTGGCAAATAAAAAGCAATTCTCACAAAAAATAATGTCCATGAAAACATACCTGCAGGGAGATGTCGTTGATCTGCACATCATCTGTGCTCCATTTGCCAAAGAGTTTGATCTCTGGTGATTCAGCAACAGCTGGTACAGCCTCCCAATCTTCAGCCATCTTTCAAAGCAAATGAGAATATCATTTTATGTACATAAGGGAGTCCAAAAAACCTCAAAGTATTCACACAGATGCAAAACCAAAATAATCAAACAACAACTAGGTTTGAAATGCTTAATAAATCCAATAAGAAAAAGAGTGTCAAAGTCAAAAAATGGTATATGAAAACAACGCAATCCTAACGTATTATTAAATTAAAAAGCAATATTGATAAGTTAATACAGTACATACAGCATAAGATTGTGTTCAATATAGACAATTAATGTTGACATCTAAAAAATGATTACCACGATCCGTCTTCATGTTGAACACATTAGGAATATGAACACAAACTACTCTAAATGCTAAATGCACTCTAAACACTTTAAAATTCTGGCGAAGCACCTCAATAATACAGTTAACATGACTCAATCAACGGTTACATTATTTGAAGAACAGAAACCACAGTGTCACAGAAGTAGAAGGAGTGGATTCGCTCATGGTCTTTTCTGAGGGAGAAACAGCGGACTCGCGGACCGCTAACAGAACACGTTCAAATTCATCATTTTGACGAGCTACATATGACATATATAGGTTAAAATATGAATATAAGTCTGTTAACAACCAGGTGTGCATACTTTGATGTGGGTGGAAGGGGTATAGACGCTTTAAAACATGTTTTTCATCGTTACCTTCGCAGAGTGTGTGTGAATGGCGCACTCGAGCAGGCGGAAAGGAAGAACGACACGAGGAGCGAGAAAAAACCCACTTCCGCTCAATGCGCTTCCGAGTCGCGCTCTTCTTCTGCGTTCTCATGGAAGCGTTTCTGGGGCATTATCGCCGCCTGGCACTTGCAATGAATATGGTACAAAAAAATCTGACATATAAATTAAAGACTTCTTATTTTCAAGAAATAGTGTACCCGCTAGAAAATGTTGATCAGCTACCTCAACAAACTAATTATTTAATTCCCTTTTAACTCATTTTCTGTAGGCTTTGCTGTTTTGGAGGGGTAGGGTTACAAGTACAACACTATATGAAAAAAACATTTGAGACATATAGGCTAAGTAGTCAAAATATAGTCTAATACAGTTTAATATGATTTGTGTGCTTTTGTAATTTTAGCAATAAACACTAAATTTAATATAAAAAAACAATAGGGGTTGTTGTTTATGCACAAATAGCAATGTGTATTTTTATTAATGCATCATAGTTTTATAAAATTTTATTCAGATTTTATGTGATGAATATGAAGCAGTACAAATGAATACGACATTTCTGTCTCTCTTCAATTTCTCCCTTGTGCTGTGTGACCTCACACTTTTTTTGCATAGGAAGCTATTTCAGAAGTTATTTATAATTTTAGAAGGAATTACATGTTCGGTGATGCAACTATCACAGTAGACACACCTTAACCACATATCCTGTGCATGGGTCATGTTTACAAATAAACATCCTGTTCTTCTTTCTCTCTAGAGTTTAGTTCCAACCCTGCATGTAGTTTTCAAATGAGCCTGACGGACGTGATTAGCTGGATCAGGTGTGTTTAATTAGGGTTGGAGGAACTGAGTTTGACACCCCTGGTCTAGAACATCTCTACCGGTCGTTTAAGTATAGTATTGAACCATTAGAGGGGGGCAGAGCCTAGAACACTTTGCTTTGAACTGAGCATAGGTTCTCAACCAGGGGCCCTCTAGGGGGACTCAGCATACTTCCAGGGGGTCCCAATAAATGTTCAATAAATGAAAATTATTTAAATTTAGTTATAAAAAAAATATCTTAATTAAAACTGCTTAAAGAAGACATAATAATTTAAAATAAATGTTATAAATATTTTTTTTGGCTTTTTTTTTACATATTTATTTAGCAGATTGGACGACTAAGTGTGCCTGGACAAGATTAGAGCAAAAATTAACTCTATTTAAGACTTCATGAACTTTAAAAATCAAAACACATCTCAACATACAACTCCCTTAATAAATGTAGCCTACATTATTTTGTACTAATTTTTTTATAAAATATCGCATTTTAAAGTTCCCATAAATATTTAGAGCAATCAGAATCATGGGCCTGTTTCAGTATTTATTTTTACTTAATTTTGTTGCGTTCTCTTCTTCATAAAGTATGTAAACTATCAGTTTAATGTATGCAAGCCATATACATTTTTAAAGAATTAGTTTTTTAACAATATTTTACTCCACTACAAAAATACTGTAAATATTTAACCTTTCTTTTTTTATATATATATAATTTCTTATTGAAACAATTTGAACAATGAACAAAATCAAATGCCGCAATGAAAAACATCAATCATAGCAAATCAAATACTGAGATAAACGTAAGAATATTAATAGAAGAAAAAATATACAAATAGGCATCCTGATAAGCAAACAGCAATAAGACAACATGCTGTGCATTGTGAATGATATTTATATTTCACTTATATTTATTATACATATATCCATACTTATATTTTTTACATATCTTACATCTATCCAAATTCCCTTGCATAATTTGTTTATAGCACATCTGTATATTTTCTTTTTGTCTATTGTGTACTGTTTTCACATATTTATTTGTAATCACTTGTTTATTTTGTTATCTGTGTCTCGTCACTTGTGATCCTGTTTGTGCACTGAAAGCTTCTATCACCAAGACAAATTCATATTGGCAATAAAGCTCTTTCTGATTCTGATTCTAATGATGAATGAAATAATAGGCCTATGTTTTTAGTTTAGAGTCATTTACAGCACGTTTTGCTTTATTTCGTGTTGCTGTTATTATGAAGGCAGTAAACAATTCTATTTTAAAATAAGTGAATGTGTGTTTTTGTGATGCCCGTTTACATTTATGAATAAATACTTTTGTATTTAAACTTTTTCTGTACACGGAGACCTCTGAGAGCGTCGGGGGCTTTTATTTTGAAATCCTCCTCGCTGCAGGTTTGCGGAAGTCCTCGCTGCTGGTTTGCGGAAGTCCTCGCTGCTGTTCGTGCAGTGGTGCTTGTAGCCTGAATACACACACACATTCAAACACACACATACACATATACGGTTGTCCGCACAAAACAGGCTAAGAAACAACACACCCAAACATCATATTCCAGGACTTACACCGCTGTTCTCAAGGAAAGGCCGAAGGAGACCCAAATACGGTGTGATGTTGTTTACTTCTCTTTTGTTGGTTCTTGTTGTGAAGTGCATGCAGAGGCCTATCACAGCCATCATATGCAAAAACCACAAATGCATTGACGCACAAAGTCTGATTAGGTAGAAATCCTAATGGGGGAAAGGGGCTTCGCATCCTTTGTGGTTTGTACCGCCTTCATTTAAAGATAACCAAAAGTAGTGGCAAGAGGCCTGATTTATCTGTATCCATCACACTGAGCCTGTGCTTGCGCAAAACTACTGAGCTGTGTCTCAAACCAAGTGAGCAACCTACCCAGGGAGCGTTTTTGCCCATCATAGGCACGTTTGAACCAGTGAATCATCTTTATAGAATGATTCTAGGTAGACTGCTGACTAGGTTTGAGACACAGCCCAAGTGAAGCCCCTCTGTCATTCAGATTGATGTGCAAAGTTTTGTTTATGGGTTCATATGACATTTAGACATGGGCTGCAGGTGGATAAGCTTCACAACTTCTGCTGATTTGCATAGATCTTATTGCTGTATCCGTTATGTGTTGATATTAACAGTTTAGACGTGTTCAGAGCTGTAAAGTATATTTTGACAGTGCAGTGCATTGGTGTGGTTTTGAGCTATTATGTGCATTATCATCTACACATATGTTCACTAGTCTCTCATGAAGTAAATGAAAAGATTTACGCAAGTATGCATGTTACTGCTATTTATTAGTTCTCTCCTGAACCTTTTACTAGATACTAAAATGTCACTGAACTAGCTTTATGAAAATAGTGAGATTACTGGCATCAGCCAATAATTCCTTGTTGTTAAATATTTTGTACCGTTTTCTCATAAATAATATTAACTGTATAAATTCTATTTAAAATATTTTAAAAGTATTAATATTATTATAGTAAAGATAATAATAAATTAGATTATTTCACGGCATCATACTATATGGGGTAAGTCGTCACAGTGTTAACCTGCTATTAAACAACCTAAATGTTTTATATTAAAATAAATATATAAATAAACATACAATGCAGTATCCAACTTCTTGAATAATAAATGTAAGTTATGTACTTCACTCTTTTATATTTTGTTTTAATTTGATTTAAAAAAAATAAAAATAAGTTTTAGAGTTCCCATATAAATACAGTATGCCTATATGTAAAATCACTTGGATTTGAGTTTGCGCTTATCTGTTTTTGTTATCATATTTGTTATAATAATTTTCAAGGTATTGTTAAATTGTAAAACTACAATATGTGGTCTTCTTCATCGAATAATAGGCTATGTGGTCTTCATCAAAGTTTATTGATTGATTAATAATATATAATAGACTATCAGAAACTGTAGTCAATAAATTGTATAGAATTACAAGATATGAAACACACCGTGACACTGAAACCAACATGAAAAAACTCAACTAGATTGGCATGTGACAACAAGCCCCAGTCTCCTGCAAATAATTTAGTACAGTATTGTTGAACTTGATAGTAAATCTTCTGACAGCTTGCCGCAGTTTTTGCTGGTAATGCACATATTATAATCAGGTGCAACAATAATTGGTTTTAGCATAACATGGCTGATCAGACATCCTGTAATTGATCACATGCAACTCCTGTGAAGTGAATGTTTAGATGCGTCCATTTGCATGTAACTCAGCATGCCATTCATCTGTCTCAGCGAGCCGTGGCATCAGTCTGGGTTCAGATTTGTGTTGGGGCAGACATGGTGAGTGTGGTCACCAGGTCAAGGATTTTGCTAACTTGCACAAGCTGTGTGGAGATTAACCGGCTGGACGTATAGTCCTGTGACGCACGGATCCCACAAGCTGCGGTATTCAGAGCATATGTGGCAGAATAATAGTAATTATTAATAATAATAGTGTAAGTTTGTGGTTTTGGGGAAGGTTATGAAAAAAACTGCAGCATTTATGAATAGCTTGTATTCAGGTTAGTATATTTATTGGGTTTTTGTTTCATTTCATATAAAGCATGCTTGAGTTTTACTGCTGTGATCTTTATGGAGGAAGCCAGCATGCAGCAATATTCATTGAAGATATTTTTGCTGCACGTTTCCTGTTTGCTTTGTCGACTGTGGCATATGTGCTGTTCGAGACACCTGTGGGGGTTTGTTTTTTGGAACAGTAAGTGTGAAGCTGCACTCTACAGTCATGTCTTCAACCCTGCTCCTGGGGACCCACTGTCCTGCAAACTTTATTTCCAACACACCTGCATGTGTATTGTCAAGCAATCCTAAAGAGCTTGATTAGCTGCTTCAGGTGTGTTTGATTAGGGTTGGAGCTAAACTCTCCAGGATAGTGGGTCCCCAGGAGCAGGGTTGAAGACCTCTGAGCTAGTGGCACATGGCTACTACAGAGTGTGCAATGCATGTATTTCTGTTGTATATGTAGGGTGTAGAGCTGCACGATTAATCGTTAAAAGATCGCGATCTCGATTCAAATACCCACACGATCTATTTTCTGAATGACGACGATTCGCCCGTGTCTATTAAAACTTTGAAAAAATGAAAAAATCATACTGGAACATTCAAATCTGCATTCGCGCTGCTGCTGATCCAGAGAGCAGACAGTTAACATGTTTAGGTAAGAAAAAGCTTCACAAACAGTCTTTTCAACTACACAGTATTATTTCTGTCTTACAGTCATTCATAGAAATACTGGGATAAAAGTTTATAGTTCGGCTACAAACATTGATGTCTGTGGTAGCGATCAAAATAGAGCCACTCATCTTTTGAAAGCAACTGTTCAAATAATGTTTGTGTCGATTGCATCATTTCGCCACTAGGTGGCGACAAGTGACTTAAAAAATGTATTTGTTATTGAATCATTCATTCGAGATTCGTTCAAAAACACTGATTCATCCATTAATGAAACAAGTGAGGTATGAGTGAGTCATTGAATCATTAATACAAACCAATTTTTCATCATTTTAATTCTAAAAGTTGGTGTATTAAATACACTATATTTTAAATACATATACCCCGGGTTTCACAGACAAGGCGTAAGCCTAGTCCTAGACAAAAATGTAAATCTGAGCTGTTTCAACTGAAAGAAACTCGCATTGACTGATCTTAAAATATATCAGTGCCTTTGTTTTGTCTCAAGATGCACACCAGTAATGTTTTTTTCTAAGCATGTTTATAAAAATTGCTTAAATGTCTTAATTGAACTATGATCTAATCCTGGCTTAGTCTAAGAAAACCTTTCGTCTGTGAAACCTGGCCATGCTGTATTATATATTAAAATGTTTAATAATTCATTTAAATTAAACACTTTTAAATAGACTGCAGCAATTAATATTTTGTCACACATTATTTTGTTTAGTTCAGAATCGTGATCTCTATTTGAAAAAAAAAATCGTGATTCTCAATTTATCCAGAATCGTGCAGCTCTAGGTGTGGTTGATGCTGACATGGTTTGATCAGTGTGATGATTCTGGTTTCCAGTCTTTAACTTTATCTTCTGATCTACTTCCTTTATGTCAGATGAAATGTCTTAACTTGAATTTCAGAGTTATGTTGTTGGCAGTGAGCACTCAACTTATGCTTATTCCGGCTTGTTAATTATTATTTAGTTTTTGTTTCTGTTGACTTATGTATTGACTTATGTCTCAATTGTTTTTCCATTCGTTCATTCTTTCATTTGTTCGTTCTGTTTCTAGTTTGTATCATTTCATTTGCCTTCATGTAGTCAAACAGTAGCACATGACACTAGCAACCACAAGGTCATGGGTTCAATTCCCAGAGAAAGCAAGCACTGATAAAATGTTTGTTGAATGTAGTTTAAGTCACTTTGGATAAAAGCTTCTGCCAAATGCATACATCATTTTTTTTAATGTAAATTTGTCCATTCATTTATTTTTGATTTGTTTGATTTTTAGTTCTTTCATCTGTTCATTATTTCATTTCGTTCTTTTATTTGTTTGTTCCTTAGTTCATTCATCTGTTCGTTATTTTATTGGTTTGTACATTCATTTTTTCATCTGTTTTTGTTCATTCTTTCATTTGTTTATTTATTATGTTATATGTTCATTCTTTTGTATGTTTTTGTTTGTTTCTTAATTCGTTTTTCTGTTTGTGTGTTCATCCATTTGTTTTATCAATTTTTATGGTTTTGTTGTTTCACTTTTTCTTCCATTTGTTAATTCTTTTATTAATTTTCCTTGTTCATTCTTGCTTTCTGTGACATTGAGAGTTACGTTTTCCTTTTGCTGATTCTAAGTTGGTTGTGCATTCTATTATTTGTTATTTTGTTTTGGTCATTCTTTTGATCGTAAATGATTTTGTTCATTCTTTCGGAGTTATTTTTTTGATATTCTCTCTGTTTTTCTTGAACTTTTACAGGTGGGCTCTCTGCTACCTGTTTGCCCTGGTAACGTGTTGACATGCCCTTCCCTTTCGGTAAGTCTCACAAGTGTCCAGCGGACATTGTGAAGAATCTAAAAGACAACATGACCGTTCTGGAGAAGCAGGACATTTCAGACAGGAAGGCTGAGAAGGTACTAAAGACCTATGCAGTGTGTTCAGAAATCTGCAATGTGTTTGTGCTTGTACTATGACTATTACCCATTAAAAGCCATTAATGAGAGAGGTGTGTGTCCGCAGGCCTCTGAAGAGGTGTCCAAATCTCTGCTGGCCATGAAGGAGATTCTCTACGGGACGAGCGAGAAGGAGCCGCAGACAGAAGCTGTGGCTCAGCTCGCTCAGGAGCTCTACAACAGCGGTCTGCTCAGCACCCTCGTCGCAGATCTGCAGCTCATCGACTTTGAGGTGCTTTTATAGACTTTAGAGTTTAATAGACTAGGCCAGAAAATGACACGAAATTTCACAAAGTTGCAGAAAGTTACTCAAAATCTATTGAGCAGTTCTCAAATCTGTTCTTTAAAAAAAAAAAATTGCATCAAGACATTTACATTTATTCCTTTAGCAGACTCTTTTATGCAAAGTATGAGTCAAAACGACCTACGCCTGACAAATGAATCACATTGTGATGTGGAGGTGTTCAACCTTTCTGGCTTTGAGGCTGTAATGACAAAGCTGCTCATTTATAAACATTTTATTTATTAACAGAAACTAAGAATTGCCATTAAAACTGGTTAAATTAAATATTTATATAAATCTTATAAAATGTATTAATAATAATGATAATTATAATGCTTAATTATAATGTAAGTAATTACCAAATAAAATTCTGTAATTACAGAAGTTTCAGCAACTCAATGGGTTTGCACTTTTTTTTATTTCTAATAAATGCATTTACAGTATTCATTTTGAGCCATTTTTTATTAGTTTTTTTCTACCTGATAAAATATTTTAGAGCTCAATTTAATAAGTAAAAAAAAACATTCTAAAAAGTTTCTTGCATTTTTTTAATATTTTATTAATTTTGCATGACTTTTCCAGATCTAAATATCACATTTTTTTCAATTCCCTTGATATATATACACGTTTTCCAAGACTTTACTGTATGAACCTTGATTCTTAAATAAAAAGCAGTTAAGGAAATTAGAATAGGAAATAAAATAACCACTTATATCTTGATTTTTAAATTATTT
This sequence comes from Schizothorax lantsangensis, assembly GCA_027422415.1. Classification (NCBI taxonomy): domain Eukaryota; kingdom Metazoa; phylum Chordata; class Actinopteri; order Cypriniformes; family Cyprinidae; genus Schizothorax; species Schizothorax lantsangensis. Next base: position 5,230,682 of record CM049857.1, on the reverse strand, counting down.
TAAAGAACATTTAGTCTTATTTTAATTCATTTTAAGCCAGCTGTGCTGAGGCCCCCTAGTGGTTGAGAATCACTGGTCTAGCCCCATAACATAATCATTTCAACTTTGTTTAATAGGTAAGAAACAACTATTCAATTGAAAACAAAATTGAAGAACCTTTCCTTATGTGTCCTCAAAAGAGATGCTCCCCTCAATGCCATCTAATCAAAAGTGGCTTCTTATTTTGCAACTAAGAGATGTTAATGCTGTGCGTATTAACCAGATGTCAACGGCATTCTGTCTTGACTGGCCACTTGTGATCAGATCAGCTGAGATATAGTTTGAGACCAATTGTAAACCGTACATGTTCATTTTATCTCTCAGATTCCCATTTGTGAAATACATGCTTGTAATATGATCAGTTGAGCTTTTCAGTAACAGTCTGCATGTTATTTGTGTTTAGGGTAAGAAAGATGTGGCACAGATCTTTAATAATATTCTGAGACGTCAGATCGGCACACGGACACCTACAGTTGAATACCTGTGCACTCAACAAAATATACTCTTCATGCTGCTTAAAGGGTGAGACATGCACACAAAAACATATTCTGAAGACTTTTTTTTTTTTATTTAATGTATATAACCTGAAATTCTGCAGTTGTCAGACTAGCTCAATTTGCTTTTCTGATTTAGAGGCTGGTGTTTAGATCAAATCTCAACCAGAGAACTGGTTTGGTGACTAATATGAGTTTTTAAAGAGTTTTTTCTGATCCCAGATTACACTTAAGATAACCTTATGAGTAAACTTTAGCTGTGTGGGTGGGTACATCAGCGATATCATCTTAAATGTGAATATTTTGGTAGTTCCCTGTCAAAATATTAATTTTGTCATCACCCCAATATTGACACGTTGATGCTTTTCTATACAATGGAAATGAATGGTGACCAAGGATCAAACTCTTTAAAGCACCCTAAAAGTAGGCCATATGACTTCAGAGGGCTTGAAATGAGTATAAATTACTCTTGGGGTGCCTTTTTGTCATTTTTGGAGCTTGACAACCTTGAAAACTTTGTTTTATTGTATGGAACAGAACTGAGCAGCATGAACATTAGCATCTCCTTTTTGGTCTATGAAATAAAGTCAAACATGTTTGGATCTACATGAGCATGTGTATATGTTGTCAAAATGTTTCTGATGTTGAGTTCCTGTCCTTTTTATAGTTACGAGTCTCCAGACATCGCTCTGAACTGTGGGATCATGCTGAGGGAATGCATACGGCACGAGCCGCTGGCCAAGATCACCCTCTGCTCCGAGCAGTTCTACGATTTCTTCAGATACGTGGAGATGTCCACCTTCGACATTGCCTCGGATGCATTTGCCACTTTTAAAGTTAGTGTTTTTGTAAATATACAAGCTTTGAGTGTTTGTTTTGTCTGGGTGGGATCTTTGATTTCATCTTCAGATGCACTGTATAATTATGTCTGATGAATTCCGTTTGTTTGGTTTTCTTCCAGGATTTGCTGACGAGACACAAACTGCTCAGCGCTGAGTTTCTGGAGCAGCACTATGACAGAGTGAGTCACGGGCTCTTCTGTCATTGGTTAGCTTTCAGTCGTTGTCTGTTGTTTTTGGATGTGATTGGATCTGTCATTCTGCGGCGGGTTCTTCTCAGAACTGTTTGTTTGCATTTAATGTGAAAGTCAATACAATTGGAAGTGATTTGAATTTTAAGGGGGCCCAAAGAGTATATGAGCACTTATGTCTGACTTCAAAAATGATAACAAAATACCAAGAAATGCTACTAGAGCTTTTCTCAGAACTAACTTCATGCCATCATATTTGCACAATGAATTTTAATTAATTGCTGTAAAATTGATTTTAGTGGATGTATGAAGTCAGTTCCCCATATGTTCTTCAGATTAACTGTGGATGGCTTTCAGTAACATTTGGCAAACACGTGTCCAAATATTTTTGTAATAACAGTATATATATATATATATATATATATATATATATATATTTGTTCTTGACATATAAAATCAAACAAACTACTTCTTGTGAAGTGCTTTGCTTGGAAATAAATAAATGCCACTTGGTTCTGTATTTAATTTAATGCAAGTGTGCCATAAGTATTCAAATACTTTTTGAGGCTACTGTATGAGAAGCCAAACAACTTTATATTTACTGTATATCTCTTTCCTGTCTTTTTTCCCACTTTTGATCTTCAGTTCTTTAGTGAATATGAGAAACTTCTTCACTCAGAAAACTATGTGACTAAGAGGCAGTCACTAAAGGTAAGAAATGGGTAAATTTGTGTGTTGGTTGTGCTTATTTAAACTAACATTCGAAGGTTTGGGATCACTAAGATTTTTTTTATTTTTTTTATATTAAATCTCTTACCAAGGTTGCAATTATTTGATAAAAAATATAATAAAAATAGTAATATTGTGAAATATTACAATTTAAATTAACTTGTTTCTATTTTAAAATGCAATTTATTTCTGTGATGCAAAGCTGAATTTTCAGCATCATTACTCCAGTCTTCAGTGTCACATGATCCTTCAGAAATCATTCTAATATGCTATTTAACAGCTCAAGAAACATTTTTTTATCACTGTTGAAAATGGTTGTGCTGCTTAGTATTTTTGTGGAAACGGGCAATAGAAATCTTTTTTAAAATACTAAATGTTTTTGTTTAATGTAATGCACCGTTGATGAATTAAACATTGAATAAAAAACATAATAAATCTTATTCACCCCTGACTTTAAATGGTAGTATATATCTGATTATGTGTATAGATGCTGTGGTATGGTACAAGCTCTACAATGCATTTAAACTGAATTCTGTGCCTGTTTACTATAGCAGCTAGATCTTTATTTTTATAATGTGTTTCTCTTTGTCTCAGCTTTTGGGAGAGCTGCTTTTGGACAGGCACAACTTCACTATAATGACAAAGTACATAAGCAAACCAGAGAACCTCAAACTCATGATGAACCTACTGAGAGACAAGAGCCGCAACATCCAGTTTGAGGCCTTTCATGTATTTAAGGTATGAATTGTCAGCTGAATCTTCCCAGTTCAACACTCACCAATATGCCATCCCAAAACTTGTCTCAACCTTCAACATAAGTTCTCTCTCTATGCATTTAGGTGTTTGTGGCCAATCCGAGCAAGACCCAGCCGATCCTCGACATCCTGCTGAAGAACCAGACCAAACTCATCGAGTTCCTCAGCAAGTTCCAGACCGACCGCACCGAGGATGAGCAGTTCGGCGACGAGAAGACCTATCTCATCAAACAGATCCGAGATCTCAAGAGGCCAACCGCGCAGGATGCTTGAGAAGGCTCACGAATGTATACGAATGCATAGAGGCCGTCTAGACAGTGTTTTAGGCAGCGTCTGGACGATGTTTGGCTCTCTGGGACGTTGAGTGGCCGCAGCGCTGGGCATGTTTTTGTGTTTTGCAGGAACTGTTAAATGCGTTTGAGATCGGTGGGCGAGAAATATGACGAAGAGGGTGAAAAGTAGTCTTGCTTCGCTGGGCATTCAACCTCTCCCCCTACAATGTTTTATTTTCATGTTTGAAAAATCGAGCAAAATGAACAGAAAAGACGGATGTAGATGCTGCTGCTTTATTGCACATAAAGGAGGAAGGTTTTGTACCTCATACACAAACATGCACTCAAATGTCTATTGATGCTAATTGGATATTAATGAATTTGACATGCAAAAAGCACTTAAACACACTCCTGTCAGCTCTTTTGCTCATTGTCGACTAGGTGAAAAACTGCAAATGTGAAGCGTAAATCATTTCAAAAACATTTTGCTTATCTTGGGTGAGTGAACATGTACATAGGCTTTTTCATCTTTATGGTTGCTATCAGATTCATTTTCAAAGACGAAAATGAGTAAATGTGTTGACTGAGGAGGGTTTAGTGATTTGTTAGAGTTGTGGCTGTGATGTTAACCCTGATTTAACATTAGTCACTACGCAGAGTGGGTGTAACGGAAAGTTAACTTGTCTGCTTTCTGTGATTGTGACCTTAAGTTTTGTGCTCCTACTTTTTTTACTTCTAATACTAGTTTCAGTATAACTAGCCCCACTACTCATACCTTTTAGTTAGTTTATAAGTTAAATTGTCCCTTGTTTGGATAATTGGATGAGTTCATGGGTGAACTCTTACAAAGAAACATGTCTAGGTCACATTTCACCCCAAAATCAAAAGAAAAAAAATATATTTTGGGACATTCCTCTCCCAAATTCTCATTACTTTACTGTATCTGGTCTTACTTTTATTTTCTGAAGTCATTTTCATTAGTCTCATTATTGTGATAGTTTTTTTTTTTTTAAATTAAATTACATTTATTTTTATTACTTGTATTTAAATAAGTAAAAAGTCTGTACAAGTACTAATATATATTTTTAACATGTATACAATTATTTAAATATAATTATATTAACTGTAATATATATACTTGTATACAGACATTTGTAAATTATGCATTACAGAAATTGGGGCAAAATTGTCATCTTAAAAATCTTAAGTTGTATAACCATACACAAACTATAATTTCATATATCTTTCTTTTGAATTTGGGGTGAAATGTGACCTGGTCAAGTTCTTTACTGGTTTTGTGTTTTTTGACTAAATTCACTAGCTTACGTACGGTTTTCAGTTGGGGAAATAACGAGTGTGATGTTATTAGCAGCAGACTCATCTGAAATGGTTGGATGTAGAGAAACAGCTCATATTAGCACCTGATTGTGACTGCTGAGAGAAAATTCAAGCAGTCATGTCCTTTATGAATGTTTTATTTAGGTTTGTTTTAACAACAGTGCAGTGGTTGATGGGGGTTGTCATGTAAGACTTTAAAATCTGGTGCAAGAATGAAAAACCACACAAAACTGAAAGTGCTTTGGAGGGTTTGGTTGATCATTTTCGAATTACGGTTGGCATTATTGCTTTTACTCATAAGACAGCCACAATCATCTACCATGAAACCCTTCATTTCTCCCCTAAGCGAAAGCAGGTGTTATTCATAATGGTAACTCTTACTCATTTGCAATGCAGAACTCTACCTGAACTCCCATAAAACATGTTCTGCTGAATGTTTACAGTACTGGTCAGAATAACAGGGATTGACATGTCTATAACAGTATTTTATTTTAGTGAAACCTACAATAAACTTTACGTAGCTTAAAGATGTAAATGTTTTCATATTTCAGTCTCAGCATATACTGTATATGTGGTGATGGGCAACTCAACATTGGTTGGCACATGTAACAGCAGCCAATCACAGTCATCTTGTATGCCTGACATCATAATGGCCCAGAGCATTAAGAATTCTGAGAATTAGCAAACTTATCTTGCATATCAGTGCATGTTTCTATTTTGCAGCCTTAGATTAAGCATGGACGTCTAACGGATGGGCTGGAAACCTCTTGCTGTCTGTTCAATTAAACAGTCCAATCTAACCTATGTAGATCTGGGCTGAGTATTAAGACACGGCTCAAAAACGGTGGAGTTTCATCTGAAATGTCAATCAGTAGCCAGACTAACAGTTGGAAATAAAGTTTGGAATAAGATAATTGTTTCTACTGTCTTTTTTCTTTGATTAGCAGTGTTTATTCACTACAATACTATGGTACAACCATTTTAGGACCTTGTAACAAGGTAATACCATTATATTATAACATTACAGCACCTTTTATACGTATATGTGTATAGATAGAGATAGAGGCAGCCTGGTTGGTTATTGTATGCACGCTTTCTCATTCTTGGTCGCGCACATCGTCGTTAATTTGTCATTTTTAATATGGCATATGAAAGTACCCTAGTATTACCATCAGATAGATAAATAAAATTATATATCTTAAACAGCAAAATTCGTACACGCATATGATGTATACAAAACGTGCGCGCGCTTGCTCATTCTGGGTCGCGCGCATCATCACCACTGTCGCTGGCACTGTGACTTTAAGAGCAATTTTTATGTATAAATATATAAATAAATAATAGATTCTTCCGGTCCATTATAACAAACGGCAAATATAGTGTCAGAAAGCCAAGGGGTATAAAGGATCTGCGTTCTCGCTAAAAACAGCGTTTTTTCCCTTCATCATGGTGAAGATCAGCTTTCAGCCCATCACGGGACAAAAAGCCGAGAAAGAGGATGGTGATGGAGATAAAACTCAAATATTCATACCGCATCCACACGTAAGTTTCGCTTTTTGTGTGCATCATGTGAAATGTCACGGAAAACAGCGGTTGAAACGAACCAAAAGCCGGAAAGGAAAGAACATCCATGGTAAACCATTAATCGTATCATGCGATTATGATCTATTGATAATACTCCCATCAGCACGTTTTTATGTATTTGTAGTTTTTTTTAGTTTTTTAAATACAGAAATATTGTTGCCCTTTGGTTTCATAACAAGAGGACATGGATGCTGCAGCACCTGCACCAACCACATCATATAACATGCATCATGTTTATCTCAGCCATAAAATGTGCACCAGATCTCCCTAGGTGCTCAAAATGTGTGCATTATTGTGATATTTTAATAAAATAGCTCTTCTTTAATAATTTGATTAAAGAACATCTTTGGTTAAACTAATATAAAATAGCTTAAAACAGCTTGCCCTTCATTTTAAAATATATTAATTGTAATGAATGCTTGGATTTTTATTGTCAGAGCTTAAGGCCTTTATTCTTAAGAGCTTGTAATGACAAGGGATGCAATTTGACAGTGCAGCACACACACACACACAACACACACACAAATCCAATAGAGACAAAATGGCAGATGGCTACGGTGAGGAGAAATGACTTCCGTGAGCTTTAGCTGATTAATATCAGCGTGTGTATGTATGTAAGCGTTTTGTGTCTTTGGGGACAAAATGACCCCCTAACGATGAAAAAAACAAGGTGAAGTGAGTAATTCGTGGCCCACTAGCATCTCTAATTATTCCTTTTGTCAGAATATTCATACTTCCCTACTATAAAAGATGCAAAAAAATCATGTCAAATGGGTATGAGCAGGGCCGTAGCTAGAGGATTGGGGGCCCCCTGAAAAAATATTGATGTGCCCCCCCACACACACATACATATCATATACTGTACAATATACAAGCATGGAACCAAATTGCATGCTTTTTTGTGGTTTTCATATCATCTCAGTTATACAACTAATAAAATATTAGAATTATTCACAGAACATGGGCCTATATAGTATAATTCCTGGATTTTGTGGGGCCCCCTGGGCGGTGGGGGCCCCTAGAATTGTCACCACCTTTCACCCCACTAGCGACGGCCCTGGGTATGAGTATGCAGTATTCAAGAAACATAGGCATCTAATGTTTTAAAACATTACTGCTTACTACTTGTTACTACTGCTTACTGAACATTAAAATGTAACATTACCATAAAACTGATAAAATGGAACATTCACTGAATGTTTTCTATAACATTTGTATTCAGTAATGTTTACATAACTTAAAGGGAACAATATGGCTATATCTGGATGACTTCCTGCATCCACAGAGATGCTAAATTGTGCAGTCATTGGACACTTTGCTTTCCCATAAGGCCATGGGAGCTGAGGATCCAGAACTGAAAAATACAAAATGAGGAGAGGAGACTTCACTTTAAACAAATGTTTTTTTTCTTTCTTCTTTTTGTAAAAATGGGGTAGGTGTTAGGTTTTTAGCATTTTTCTAATATTTCAAATCAAATTATCTTAATGTAAAAACGATAAGCTGAAAAGGCAAAAGGAAGTCACCATCATGACATCAAACCAAACGCGCGTGTGTGAGTTAAGAATGAGGACAGATCAGGCCATGTGCTGTGCAGTTGGCAGATGGGTTGCAAGACCGGGGGCGTTATTAGTCATTGCCTATCGGCATCTCTCATCTAATAATTTCCCGCTGTAGTACGCAAGCACTGAATAATCCATTCTTGGCTGCACGGCATGCAAGTGAGTGTAGTGCCGATTGTAGCACGTCTCCCAGTGTGTGGGTGATCATACTGAAAGTGGCACGGTATATTGAGGACATGATGAATTCATTACTTCTTTGTGTGTCTATGGGTGTGTGGGCGTCGGGTTTTGCCATCTTGGTAAGGAACAAATGTCCCTGCTGAGAGTACAAAAATGACCTACTTTGTGGAGGCCTGTGGGAGGAGCTCATGATGAAAACAACTTCATAAAGGGGTTAAATGTCTTCATTCAAATTAGGGTGTAGTAGTATGCTAAGGGAAATAAAAAATCGTAAATGCCCCTAATATGATATAAAAAAAATGTGTGTGTGTATTTGTAGGTGGACGAGGAGCTGGTCTTGCCTGTCGGACGGAAACGCTTCCTCTCTGAGTGGACTTTGCTGTCTGACAACTGCACTGATTGTCTTCACCTGCAGTTTGATATATGCTTCAATTTATATCTAACCGCTACTACATCATTCCTCAGGTAGCACACAATTTTATGAGTGGCATAAAGCCTGAAAAACACTGCACGATTTTTGGCTGTCCCAGACGAAAGATTGGCATCGTGAAACAATCGTGGTGATTTCTGTGATCGTGGCTCCTAATCGGTGGTTAGCTGTGTCGTACAGTGAGAAAGGTTCAATGATGGCCGTTATCACAGTCTTGCCACCAAAGATAGCCTACGATCATTTTCTGCCAGTGTCAGAAATACAGCATGATCATCGCACAGAGTGTTTGCAACTACGACCCACGTTTACTGACCGGCCAAAACATAAAAACGTGACATGAAATCAAAGCGACATGGCGCTAAAACATAAAACTGCTTTCCTCAAGCTCGTATCCCTTCCTCTTTCACCGCTTCCACTTTTTTAAGCACCCATAAAAACTACAACTGCTAAAGTGTGATTCATCATGCTCTTTTTGTTTACCACTAGCGCATGCTGATGACATTTTATTCTTCTATAGAAACATGCGTCGTAGCGTACAAGTCAATATGTGTCATTATCGTAGTCTACAGGCATGTCGTACCCAAGTTTATTAGATTCATGTCACACAGTGTGATTTGCATTGATCTTATAGGATTGCTAAAATCGTGCAGTGTGTAGGAGGTTTAACACTCACAATTATGACTGTATAATTAGTTAAGCTGAAGCCTCTGCTAGTTCTGGTTTTCTATTTTTGTCTCAGCAAGAGCTTAAATGTTTTGTTAGGGGTCGCTGCTGTGATTCATCCACTATGTGATTTGTTTTTGAGTTGTTTGAGTGAATGATTCAGTGACTCACTCATGAACTACTACTTTGTACTATTACTTTGTTTTTCCATTTATTGACTGACAGCTCTCCTGTCCCTGTGTTGAGAAAAATCGGGAGTAAGTGCACTGTGTAAACATGATGCTTACTGTAGTTCTAGAATAAGTGTGAACATGCATTTACTCAACTCACTTGCACAAAAACAGATTCAGTATTCCTCAAAATGAATCAAAACTGAAATGCAAACTCAGAATATGACGAAAACCTGCAATAATGAAATATATTATACATATATTTATCCTTTATGTATTTAATCCCATTTTATTAACCAATGTCTTTGCTGCTGACCTTCGATTACCCAATTCAACCATAATAATAAGCAAAAATGACTTTAGATAAACATAACGTGTTTGTAGTGTTGAACTTTGTTCTCCTGCATCCTATTTTTCTGTAATCCAGAATGGCAGAACAGCTGAAAGGTTTGTTTGAGCCGCATCCTCTACTGTACAGACGTGAATTTTGAATTTACATTTCCTTCAGCCTGCTTCAGGCGTCTTATTCATTTCCCTTTTGGCGTGAAAGGGTCAAAAATAGAGCTTTTTAATAGTAAAAACAAACAAGCAAGCCCAACCCAGATGAGAAAACGTAATGCAAAAGTAATGTAATGCATTTCTTTCTAGAAAAAGTAACTAAGTAACATAATTAGTTACTTTTTTATGGAGTAACGCAATACTTTAATGCATTACTTTAAAAGTAACTTTCCCCAACACTGCTCACGAGGACAACTCAATAGAAAATAACAATGTATTCTAACTATTATTTCGGGGTATACAACTCTTTATCTTTTCACATTTGTGACCCTGGAGCACAAAACCAGTCATAAGTAGCACAGGTATATTTGTAGCAATAGCCAAAAATAGGCTACATTGTATGGGTCAAAATTATCGATTTTTCTTTTATGCCAAAAATCATTAGGATATTAAGTTAAGATCATGTTCCATGAAGATATTTTGTAAATTTCCTACCATAAATATATTAAAACTTAACTTTTGATTAGTAATATGCATTTCTAAGGACTTCATTTGGACAGTTTTAAAGGCAATTTTTTGCACCCTCAGATTCCAGATATTCAACTAGTTGTATCTCGGCCAAATATTGTCCTATCCTAACAATAACTATACATCAATAGAAAGCTTATTTTCATGACTGTAGATTAAGAGACACCTGCTAAAGCAGTGCATAGTAAAAGACTGAGTTCGTGATAGGATAGTATTAAAATCTTTATGTTTTTTCCCGCTATTTTAAGTCCTATTTGAAAGTTATCTTATGTTCGTTTGTCAGGGCTTTTGGTTTAGGTGATGGTAAGATCAAAACAGTGTTATCATATAATTTAAAATCATGTATTGTATGTGATGGTGATTCAGGTTCCGGATCAGAGTCGGTTCCACTGCCGTGTCGTGTACGAGGACTCGGTGGCTGCTCCACTGCGAGGGTCTCACGAGCTGGAGGAGAGCGTTGGGATCTACCTGAAGGAAAACTACGAGCAAATCAGCATACCTGTGCCCGACTTCAGCAACACAGACCCTGCTGATATCATTCATGATTTCAACAGGGTAACACACTTAGCTCTCGTTATATTTACTAATACTAATACATCAGCAGAATATTCATGTGATGCGTTTGGGTTTTTAGGGTCTGACGGCTTACCATGACATTGCTTTAGATAAGTGTTATGTCATCGAGCTCAACACCACTGTGGTCATGCCACCACGTAACCTCTGGGAATTGCTCATCAACGTTAAGGTACCTGTATTGTTTGTATATAAAGGCATTTGAAATGTAAACTATATATATTTGATGATGTTGCCTTTCTATCTTTTTGTAGAAAGGGACTTACCTCCCCCAGACGTACATTGTCCAGGAAGAGATGGTCGTGACTGGTCGTGTTAATAATATGCATCAGCTCGGCCGCTTTATTTACCGTCTGTGTAACGGTAAAGATACGTACAGGCTCCGCCGCCGCACCTCACGCCGTCGTAAGTTTACATATTTTTGTATTTTTCTTTAGTGTGAATAGTGTTGGTCAACTAATATGGATCTGTCAAAGGCTGTTTCCAAAAGAGTGCATCATATCACGTGACTGAAATTGGATAAAAATGACATCATATTTAATGGGTTCACCTAAAACTGAAACATTAAATAAAAATATCTTAATTTTTAAAAATTAAGGTATACATTTTTCATCTCAACAACAAGCAACAAGCTACAAGCCCAATTTGGCAATACAATATTACGCCATAATTAATTCTTCATCTTCTTGGTGGGAGGAAACTGTGCTCCTGTGTGGCTTCACAGCTGCCATACAAATCTGATTGACGTCTAGCTTAATGGCTCATTGCAGCTAATTAGCGGAACAATTAAGTAACACCCACGGTATGGCTTCCTGTATAAAGCAATCTACTTCTCCCTGGTTCACGGAGATCTTTTTGTGGGAATATAATATGATAATATCCATGACAACCATGAACTTTTGGGAAACTGGGACAATTTCAGGGAGGCAGGCTATGAAATTATGAACCATGAATATTCAATTGTTACTTCCTATTTTATATTGTTTTATACAATTCAATATCCCATATTTTGTGATTACATTATGTATTTTACGGTTCTTGTACACTATTGTCACGCTACGGTGTGAAACGAGCACATGAAGAAGATGAATGAAGGCAAACAGTCTTTTAATAAATCCACACAGAGGGTAATCCACAATAGATATCGACAATACCGGACAAGAGAACACAGGACAGACTAGAACTTAAATACGGAGGCAAATGAGGATAATTAATGAGACACAGGTGAATCAAATGACGAAATCAAAGTATGAATATGAATTATTTTCTACTATGCGAGTGATTGATAGTGTAATTGTAGTATCATAACTAGAGATAATATTGTTTTTATTAATATTTAATTATATTTTAATATAATATTTTATTAATATTTTATATATATATATATATATATATATATATAAAATAGATTAGTTTTAGTTATTTTAGAACATCAAGGTAAACTAACTTAAAATGAGGAAAGTTCTTTGTATTTTATTTTATTTCAGGTAATGAAAAAGTTTAAGTTTCAGTTTTAGCTTTTGTTAATTATAACCCTGGTAATTTATAACTATTTTTGTTCACATTATATTTTTCCTGTTAGGTATCACCAAGCGTGATGCGCAGAACTGTCACCGAATCCGTCACTTTGAGAACACGTTCGTGGTGGAGACAATGATTTGTGAGACTCCATAGGCTGCTTGTCACTTTGCCCCGCCTATTTCTGACGAGACCACGCCCTCTGGTCTCGGTAGCCACACCCCTTTGAAAATCACACTCTTTACCTCTAATTCTTAATGTCTTTACACCCCATTTCTCTCTTTTTGTACTTCTCTCTCTGTACCTAGTAATTCATTACAAATGTTCCCTTGACAATGTCTGAACAGTTTGTTTCTGCATATTTGCAATAATGAGCATTTTCAAATTGATGCATTTAAAAATGTAACAGTAGCATCTGAAGTCTTTAAATGAGAAGATTACATGGGCATTAAGCTGCACAATGCCTGCATGCTCGTCCCTGCGTGTAACCTGCTGTTTGTGTTCCATCAAACTGCTCTTTGCTTTCTTATGTATTTGTGTGTTTTTAGATCTATTCTGGGATAGAGATGCACTGAAACTGTGGCCAAAAATACCATAAAATGATGCGAAAAATATTATCAGAAAGTATTACTCTTAACATCCAATCTCTGAACTGCTAAAATAATTTTCTTAGTATTTTTATCTTGTGTTTAAAAGCACATTATTATAAAAAGAGTTTGCTTGTGCTCAACACATTTGCAAAGGTAAAGAGTCTTCTTTTGCAAAAAAGAAAAACTGTCTTTTGCCGTGATTTGTGTGTTCTTAGGCACAATATATTGACTTTTCTTTCGGTGCATCACTACTCATGAATATCCTAACTGATCCTAGTGCCGGTTAAAGCGTCTGATGAAAAATCGCTTCCATCATTACATTTATCACATGTGTTCGTTTACTACGTATCTCGATATCTGCTTTAGTGCTTGTACAACATGCTTCCTGTGCCACTTCCTCTCTCTGCATGCTTTTCAAGACAACACATGCATTGTTTGAGTATTTTCTTATCATATGAGCAAAGCCTTAGGCCAGATTCATGCCCTGGACTAATGTATACAATCTCAAAAGCTCTTCGTGTTTATGTGTGTGCTGAAGTTAAAAGCCTTGTTTAGTTGGGTGAAGCAAACATGTAAATAAACCAATAAGATGCTATGCCACATCTTTTTTGTCATTTCTGTTATGAAACACTGACAGCATGGCCAAACACTGTTTTTTTCTTTAACAAAAGCAATTGCACAATACAAAAATTGCAGTTTATGTTGCATAACTGCTCGTTTTACACCCTCAGCAGGTTCTAGAAAAATATCCTGGTGATAAACAGCAAACAGAACACACATCGTTGCTGATTTTGACGTTAAATCAGCAGGGAAACTTCTTCAAAGCCCAGAGGAAGTCTGTATAGTATCAGACCTCTTGTACTCTATGAAACTGTAAGAAAGGGGAAATGAAATACGTGTGAAATACGTGCCTCTAAAAAGGGTTATTCTCATGCACGGCTTTGTAATTTATAATCTTGCACCATCATATAAGCCCATCCTCTCAGCTCAGTCTGAGGAGTCAGGTTAGATTGTAAGATCATGCATAAATCTGAGTCATAGAAGTTTTTAGATGGGTGTCTGAGAGCAAATGATATAAATAATTCAGTCAAATGGAGTAGTTCGATCAAAAACCAACATTCCAAACACACGACTTTCTTCTGTGAAACAAGATTTTTTTTTTCCATGCAATGATGCAAAATGACAAAAAAGCACCATAAAAATATTCTTTTGAAGTCATGTGATAGCTTTATGTGATGAAACTGAAAAATTATTCACTGTTAACTTTCCATCTCAAAATCTGAGTCGAAAATTGATTCAGTGAGTGGGTTATTAAAAAATTATTAATTTACTAATTGGACAATTTTTGGAACTTAATAGACATTGGTCACTATAAACTGTTATTGTATGAAAAGGAACTTTGTGCAGAATTTTTAGGTTTGGAACAATGTGAAGGTGAGTAAATAACAAAATTCGGTAACACTTTATTTCAAGGTGTCCTTATTACATGTGACGTATTATAATACCAATAAATTATGCATAATTAAATGCAAGTAAGCCAAACCTTAATCGTAACCCTAACCATATAGTAAGTACATAGTTAATTAATATTACACAGTGCTTAAATGTAAAATTACACTGTAACAAGGACACCTTAAAATAAATTGTAACCCAAATTCTTATGTTTTTGTTAACCATTTCTTTAAAAAAGTTTTAATGTGAGTAAACGCTACATATTGCTGACAAAAATGCAGAGAGCAATATAATAACTAATACTTAAAGAAATAGTTCACCCAATAAAGAAAATCTGCTGAAAATGTACTCACCCTTAGGTTTTGGAGAAAATGGACTGGAGTGGTGTGAATTATTGTGATGTTTTTATCAGCTGTTTGGACTCTCATTCTGACGGCACCCATCCACTACAGAGGATCCATTGGTGAGCAAGTTATTTGAGCATGTTAAATTTATCCAAATCTGTTCTGACGAACAAACAAACATCTTCGAGGTGTAGACTCAATTTTCAGCAAATTTTCATTTTTGGATGCACTATTCCTTTAAGATATTTGTTTCCGACCTTTGATCTTATCCATCCATGTAAAGATACTTTGAAGTTATTTTATCGCTGATGAAATATGCCACCAAACGCAAAGAACTGCTTCCAAACATGGCATAGTTCCAATCCTGCTGTTCATGCATCAGCAGTGTTAGTTTACTAAATCTAAACACAGTTTATAGAACAAATTCTTAACAGCTAAGTCATACTTAAGACTTCTAAACATTTTTCATCAAACAGGTTTATTAGGATTATATAAGATTATTAGATTTGTGGCAGCTAGACAACAAAAACACTATTTTTTCCATCTAAAAATTGTATAAAATCTTCCTGCTGCTCATTATTTGAATACTTTTTTGTATTTAGTGTATTTAGGTACAGTATTTGTCACATAGTGCACAGAGACTCAGGGAAGGAAACATGACTCAACATGAAAATATGACACCTGCAAGGCAACCGATCAAGACAGATTTAAATTTGTATTAACCATAAATCTTGAAACATAAACCAAGGGTATTAATACAAACTCCTTTTTAATATAACATTAAAAAATAGCTAATGCAACAACATTTAGTTCACATGATAAAAGACACCTTACTCGAGGAACCACTGAAACCTCCGATTCATGATTTCATGTTATAAAAAAACTCTTTTACATTTATTATTGTGGTAAAGAAGTCAATTTTAAACATTTGAGATTACAACAAAAAAGTGCTTTGATATCATCTGCATCAACTAAACAAAATAAGCAGATTTCTGTCATCACATTAATGACGGCAGATTTAACGACAGGCACATTTATCACAACACTGTATAAACCACTGCAACCATAACTGTGACTGTTTTATATGAAGAAACCACCTCAACTGTAAACATCTATGATAGCAATGATGATGACAAAAAAGGATATGTTAGTTTTCATCTAAAATATCTTCATGTTGTCCGAAGCCAACATTCCTGAATCACATTTAATCATCAGCATCCCCAGATGACCTCCGAGACATTCATGATTACTAATTTAGATGGAACCAGACACTGACATTTCTGTGGTTGAGACTGACATGCTTTGACAACAGATGCACATACTGTAGAAGTTCCTCTGAAGTGTTCTGAGGGCAAAATGTTTAAAAAACAAACGCATTGAAAGAGAGGTTGTTTTTACACCTTGGTAACACAGGAAGTGGAAAAAAGCATAGCTTCAGTGTAAAACATGTTTTATACACTATCAACAAAATATAACACTTCTTTTTTTGGAGATATTCTGAAAGTCTTTACATGAGGCTTCACCTATATTTCAAGTACATAAAAAATGCATTTAAAGATTAATATGTATAATCGATATGTGACTTATCATGGTCCACTAACATTTGATACTCATAAAGTGTCCAGAAAAGTTTTGAACACTACCTATATTTACTTTGTCCAAAGAGTCCTAACACGTTCTGTCTTGCTGTATCGAGGGACATGGTGATGGTGAGTGGAAAAAAAGCGTTGCGTTCTCTCGAAAAACGTTTTGCGTTCCATTGAGAAATTGTGTTTTTGTGAAATAACTTTTGTGATGGAAACAAAATAACGTCGGAGAAAATAACGTTTTCCCCAGTCATCTCAAAAGTGTCCCAATTTGCCCGCAATTCACTCTAATTCAATACTTCTGCAGCAAAAAAAATCTCAGGGGAACGCAATACTTTTTTGCGAAAGAGCGCAAAAGTTTTGCGAGCGAACAAAAAAAAAAACATTGTAATATAATTTTCCTTCCATCTTACATTTTTTCTCCATCTCCATGTCTATTCCTTTGCTTGGCTATTGTTTATCCTAACTGTTCTCAGCTGGTCAAGACCTGTCCATCGACCTGCTGAGGGAATAAGTGCCTGCATCCGTTTGTCTTTTACCCTTGTCCTGCCAGAACGAGTCCAGAGAGAAGTAGTAGATGAGCGGATCCAGACAGCAGTTGACACTCGCCAGGCAGACGAGAGCTCGTATAGTCTCGCCGCTATTGTTGTCATTGTACGTCAAGAGTTGTAAAGTAAACGGCAGGAAAAATATAATAAACACCAACATGTTGACTACAAAAATCAGTATCACGTTCATTTTGTTGTTAACCTTTGCCGCTCCGTCGCTGGGACGCTTCTTCAGTGCGATTATGACCACGAC
Source organism: Schizothorax lantsangensis (assembly GCA_027422415.1). NCBI lineage: Eukaryota > Metazoa > Chordata > Actinopteri > Cypriniformes > Cyprinidae > Schizothorax > Schizothorax lantsangensis. The sequence continues at coordinate 5,213,549 of CM049857.1, read as the reverse complement.
CGTGGAGACGATATTGACCAGCAGGAGTATTAATAAAAATATCGCCTGTGAGAGCGAAGTGACTCGCGAGTTTTCGGGGCTCGCTTGAATCTCAAAGCACGGTATGTTTGGACACCCCTTCATGGCGCCGTAGAGTCTCATAATCTCTGGGATGCAAAGGATGGTGATGAGGATCCAAATGACCGCGCAGCACTTGAACGCGCACGCGGAGGTTCTCAGAGACCGGGAGCGCAGAGGGAAGACCAGGGCGATCATCCGGTCCACGCTGATTAAAGTGATGAAGATACAGCTCGTTCTGATGTTCACGCGAAACATCATCAAGGCAGCGGTGCATGTGGCCGCTCCAAACGGCCACCGGAGCGTTGCGTAAAAGTAGACGCGCAGCGGCAGGGAGAGCGCGAGGAGCAGGTCGGACACGGCGAGGTTCACCATGAGCACGGCGCACGGTGACCGGAACCCGTGAGTGCGCAGCAGGATCCACAGGGACAACGTGTTGAGCGGTAGACCCACGGCCAGGACCAGGCCGTACACCACGGCCGACGCCAGGTACCGGTTCGAAGGGTCGAGGGTTGTGCACGAGTTCGTACTCAAGTTCGTAGACAAGTTCATGTTTCAGAGGAGAACGGCGTATGAAATCAGAAAGGTTGGGTCGAAGTTGGCCTCTTAGATTTTGATTGACCTCTGGGTGGATTTTAAAGTGGTTTTGAGGGAACCCAGCGAGCAATGACACGACTGAAGAGGAAGGATGTAGAATAAGTTGAGGGGGTTTCTCCGCCTCTTTAGTGGAGTCTGTCCTATTTCTCACGGTAGGTTGATTTTTTTTAATGGCAAACTTTATTAACTCCAAAAATGTCCACTCTCTATGTCTAGAATTTCTTTTTACAGTTCTCTGACCTTATTTTGACCGTTTGGGACATGTTGTCACACTATGACGTCACATGGGAACCTGCTATATTAAACAGGTATTATTATACTTGAAGAAACATTTCAACATTTCATAGTGTTATGTAAACATAAATTTCACTCCAACCATTATCCTTAAGTGTTATGTGAGAAAACACTACTACTACTAGGCCTACTACTACTAACAATATAAATACATTTATATAAATCAGTTATGTCACATGAACACAAACGTGAGAGTAGACACGTATACTGAGTATATACTTCACATCCACTTGCATCTATATGAGCATGTCTCTGTATCTTACTTTCTACAGCCCAAAGTCAAACAATTTTAGACAACAAATGTTGTAAATATTGCCATAAATATAGGAGTTAATAAATTGTAGATTAATATAACCTATACAATTTTAACAGATGTGACAACATGCCCCTAACTTGATATTTAATTAGAATAAACTTTCAACCTCTAAGAGAATGAATGTCAGTGTGGTTATATTGCATTCATACAAAACTACTGCTGGAGAAAACAATTTGGACTGAGAGCGTTACTGAGAGCGCTTGTGACGTCTAGCTGTGCTTCAACACGTTCCCACAGCTAAAAATATGTACTCTCGTGGTTTATATTTTATATGCTGATTTCATGTAGCACACTGGCAATCATCTTGAGAAAGCTGAAATGAATATGCCTCAAACAGAGCACACATATTTTAATACAAAGTCTTATTTATTGCAATAAATAACATGAACACAGACAAAGGGAGATGGAGACAACAGAAATCAGTTCTTCGTGAGGAACCTCAAAAATTGTAGCTGAAGCTAAAATACTCTTAATTTCTAATAGATCATTAGAGTCAAGCTAAACTTTTATAAAATGACTCAGCTACATTAAAGCAGCATTATCTTTTTAATTATAAAACACATGGAAGTATATCTATAAGCAGAGCAACATGTATCTGGTTCAAAAAACGAAACAGTTAAAAAAAACTGAAATGTAGTGTTTTGTCACACTTCCCTGCTGTAAAACAAGACACTCCCGGTCAACTGCATTTAACCTTTACTCTCTCCTAGCACATTTAACACAGGTGCATCTGCTTCAGAACAGGAACCTTTGACATCAAATTCAACTTTAATCTATGGCAGGAAGATAGCGTTAAAGTTAATCATTTCCTTTAATATGAACACTGTCACTGAACTCACTTAAGGTGACCTGTGAACCTCCTGATGACTGACAGGCTTTACCACGATTAAAACAACTGAAAGCTGAAGTGCGTCCTCTGCTGGTGAAAAGAGGAGCTGGAGCCAAACAAATCATGAAAACATGGACATTCCTAACACCAAAAACGGGTTTCAAAATATTGTCATTGATTACATCAGGTTAAAAAAATAAAATGTAACCTACAATTAGGACTCTTTTAGGATTTATTATTATTATTATTATTATTATTATTGTGACATTATTTTCAGGACAATTTATCACCCAATTCCCACTACTGTAATGCATCTGTCTTTTTAAAAGAATTCTTAAATGATGATTCTTATCACTGTAACAAAAAATGTATTAATCTGTATTACTGTATACATTAAATTAAAATCAGCTTTTAATAAATTAAAAGCAGTAAAAAAAATCAATATTAATAACTTCTATTCTTCTATTGTATTAGAATAATTAGATATTCTATTCTATTATTTCTAATAATTTTAATGATACAGTAATGAGAAATTATTTATATATTCTTTGTTTTACTGCCTTCATTAAAAATGTATTTATTTTAATTTGCAAACTGTATTTTTACAGTAACACAGATGGATAAAAATGACATGTATGACAGCGATGACAATAATTCAAGGTAAAGAATTATAAAGGTGGTAAAATTAGCATAATTGTCTTAAAATAATGTCACGATGCAAAAAAAAAAGAATGACAAATAAGGCTTCCAATATATAAAAATATTTCTTTCTTTCTTTTTTCCTTTGATTTTTTTTGGGGGAAAAATCTGACCTGGACCCCCCCCCCCTCCTAAATAAACAAAATGTAATCCAAAATAGCAAAATGTTAATTTCATGGCTCATAAAAAACTTTAACCCATTACCTTTGTGTTATGTGATTTCACAACTCAATTGTGTTACAAGAATGTTCCAGAAGGAAATCGGCATGGTTTCAGATTAAAAGCAGTAATAAAATTCCAGTGCATAAGAGTTATTGTGATTTTGTTCCCAAAAATTCACCTACATCACATGTAAACACACATCCTGTGTGTATATACTTCCCATCAAACCAGCGTACTCAACTATACAAGCATGTCTTACTGTCTTCTGTCTTCCTTTGCTGTGTTCCTTTAGGATTAATCATCCTTGCATTTACTCTCCATGAGTTTTGGTGTACATCTTTACGTAAAACCAGTATCCACACATATTTGCGTATTGTCAGTGGCTTTGGGCGTACCATTATGTATTTCTCCAAACGTTAAACTCTTTGATGTTCGTATGCGTGTCTCTCTGACGCGTATAGCCATTCTCCTCTCTCGCTTCGCAGTCTCCAGGTTCTCTTTAAGGATGAAGTAGTAACATGCGCCATCTGCCAAGATGTTCACATTGCTAATACATATGCTTATGTGAACAAAGTAGCGTAGATGATTGATAGTGCTTTGCTCCCACTCGCCTGTCTTGGCATGGAAGTATATGGGTGCTGCTACGTGGTAAGGAATGAAGCATGTGAGGAAGACCACCAGGTTGCTGAGAACGATCTTCATGCTCTTGTTGTTGCGCAGTTTGGAATCTCCAGGGTAGCGCTCCCTCAGTCTGTGCAGGATTTGCACCACGCGCATGGAACAGAACACCATCACCAAGGCGCTGCTGCAAAACACTGTTTCCATAGATGCCAGAATCCAACTTTTCGTCCACGTTGAGTTGGAGAATTGCTCAAAACAGGACAATGTTTTGTTCGCTGTATTATCGTGAAGTCTGTAGATGGGGAAGCTGCATCCAAAGATCACCATCCACAAGATTAGGCACACGAGCACAGCCTTACGCGGAGATCGCAAACGGCGTGCAGCGAATGGAAACTGTAGAGCGATGTATCGGTCAACCGCGATGCACACGCTCAGCATGATGCTGCCGTAGATGTTGACATAGAGCAGGCTCTCCAGCAGGGAGCAGAAAGTCTGGCCTAGTTTCCAGTCCTTCTTGTAGGCATGTATTTTAAAGGGTAGGGACAGCATTAGCAGGCTGTCGTTGATGATCAGGTTGCTGAGGTAAACCGTGGATTCGCTCCAGCATCGAATGCGGAAGAGCAGCTGCCACAGAGCGGCCAGGATCAGAGGGAAACCGAAAACCAGGATGGGCACATACACACACCTCTGGACCCAACACACCCAATCACAGTCTGTCCTGGAGAGAGAAAGAAAGAGGTGGCTTTGAAGAAATAGTTCAGTTTAAAGTGCTGTATGGAATTTTTGGAATGTACTCAAGCATAAAAAATCCATAATATGTTTACAGATAATTAGGAAACATGCTTTGTGTTTCTACACAAAAACAATGCAACAGCCAGTTATTCTACTTCTAAATGTGTGTTCAGTGTCGGAATGACTGTCATTGTTTTGGTTCCACCCACTGCCAAAAGTATTTCAACACCCCGGGTTGCCAGTTAGTGGAAAACACAGCATATTGCAGGCAGCCATGGAAGCGAGCAAACGAACTGGGTCAGAGATTGCAGACTCTAACTAGGGGTGCTCCGATCAGGATTTTTGAGGCGATCGCCCATCACAGAAAGCAGTATCTGCCCTACGATCACCGATACCAATCTTTTTAAAGCCTTATTTTTATCATGTAGAATTATTTATAGTGATGATCCAATCAAGATTTTTAGACATTTATTCAGGGCCTGAATTTCATTTTTGAAAATGAATTCCCCTCTTAGGTGACTCTTATGAGAGGGGATTTGTTTTATATTCGAAGGGTGGAGGGGGGCATTTTTTAGACATTTTTCAAAAATATATATTTATCTCACCTAAATGTTTGATCATGCACTGCATTTTTTTTTGACAATTGTGCAATTGTTGCACAATAGCTTACACACAGCACAAGCCTGATTTTGTTAGCTGTATGTGAGGCGGCCTTTTACACCAGGTTCACACATACTCTGTTTGCAGTGCGTATGCAGTCCATGTGCGGTACGTAAGAGGTGCAGACTGAGCAGCACTGAGGAGTCAGGAGATCCATGGCTTTATTACAAACACAACAGTTATCCATTATTTTGATTTCAAATCCAAACATGATGTTCAAATGCAAAATGTTTCCAGTGATTGTGACACAGTACAGTAATACAATCTTTACAATAGACGTAAGACGTAATTACACAATGCTTAAATGCTTTTTACTTTTTTTTAGGCTTGATATATTAAATTGCTTAGCAAGTGGCAAAGCAAGTAAACATTTTAGTTTTTTTACATTATCACAAACATTCTAAATTAAAACTTACCATTGACAGAAACAGTCAGCTCTACTGCCTTTTCTTTTGTATTTAATTATTTAATTACAAGCAATCCTGCAGTTCATAAAGAACTTTGCTTTACAACCTTCACGAGTGCCATCTATTATTGCCTTGTTTATGTAAAAGTGCTCTTTTCCTTTAAATCTAGCCAATGGGCCATAGCCTATGTGTTGACTGTAAAACACAGTAGAGTTTAATTATAAGCATTTATGGTGTAATTACTAAATTTTCGTGTCAATCCATGTTCATATTTACCGCAAACAATGCGCTGTTACTTTAATTCAGCGCGTGCAGCACGGCAAATTTTTAGACTCGGTGTGGAAACTATCTCTGCACTGCTGCAGACGCACCGCTACTGGAACGCACTGCCGGACCGCAATCGTGTGCAGTGTGAACGCTTTAATCTGTTAACATGAGCGTTGAAAAAATACACACCCGCACTTCAAACGGAGAAATGTGAACCTGGCGTTATGTGTGTGCGCTGCGAGTGTGCATGAGTCTCCAGGAGAGTGCGCAAGTGCTGATCGGTTAAACACCGGCAAGAATTAAAAATAAATGCAATTTATAAACTTTAGTGACGATGCGACACTGCCTCGATTGTGCAAGTGACAATTCCTGTGTCAACTGTGCAGCTCGCTTATAAACAGACGCGATGTGATTTGAAGCCATTTGCGCATTTTGAGAGAGAAAAGAGAGCGCGCGCGGTGATTCACTCACACGTTTGTGAAATTAGTGTATGTCTCACAGAAAGTTTTCAATTACTTTAAGTTATTTAATGAAGAAATATGAATTGTACCTCACCTTCAGCATTATAATTATTTTACCCACGCCGGACAGAGACTGTCGGTACAGCTGCATGTCATGCCAAGCTTCTGACAGCAGGCGCGTCATCAGCTTGAGATCGGTTTTATGAGATCGGCCTTTATAGAGACCACCGATCAAACATCCCAAAGCGATTATCGGCCGATAGTGATCGGTAGCCGATCAATCGGAGCACCCCTTCTAACCGACCTAAAAGCCACAGCATACATCTAAAAAGCTCTATGATCAGAGGTATATTAAAACGTGGATAAATCAACTCAGCAACTTAAATTGTAAGGCTTGTCACCTTCCATTGTCAATTGTGATCGCTCCTGTTGCATGCCCTCAATCTGGCAACCTGCGTGAGTTGAGGAGGAGGAGGGTGCAGGAGACCAACTCTCTGCAATATTTTGAATTTGAACTGCAGTACCCAATTCAACCGCTAGATGGTATACTGTATTACATACTGTACCTTTAAAGCTCAATCTACAGCATAATAATTGAGCAAAACAGAAGGACAAAACAATTGAAGTGAATACAGCCTATTTGTAAACGTTAAAATAGGGCTGGGGGATTAGCTAAAAATATATATATAATTTTTCATATCATTCGGTATAGAACATTATTGAAATTATTTTATAACCTTTTTTAAACAAAGAGCAGTAGAAAAAAGGTTTAATTTAAAACCACTGTATTTTTAATTTACCCAAATGAATAAGACAAACAACAAATAATTTTAGATTTAACAGTAGAACACAAAATAAAATGTAAACAAATATATCCTTTCTTTATACAGATTAAATAAGTGTTAAGTAAACTTTTGGCTTGACTCCTGAGGCCAGAGGAGGGTGTAATAAGCAAAATAATGCAGTGCATTAAATTGTTATTTAGTGCAATGAAATAACGACTGTATTTAGGCTACGTCTAAACTAACAAATATAAATCAAATATAATTTCATAAATTGCACAAACTAATATGAACAAAACAGCATCATGTAATTATGCATAGCTTAATACAAAGAGCCAGTGCGCTGATCACAGATCGCATTTGAAGACATATGAGAACTGAATGGAATAAAACATTCGAGTGCAACAGCCGTCTTGAAATGTGCTGAATATGCCTTCTGTGTGAATGGTTTGTTTCGGTTTTAAACCTAACCAAGATCTTCTCCGCATTGAGCTTCTATTTTTCTGTAATATTTTGAATGAAAAATGCAGCAGCGGCGCATCTCGTGATTTCAACTGGGCATTAAAATGCAACAACAGCACTTACTAATGCCTTGTCAAAATACCCACACTTGCGGTCTTTGCACTTGACCACTTGACAACTTATATGACGTATTTCCTGTGTTTGGCCCAAGTGTTCAAGTCTAACTTTTCATTACCTGATGGGACACACTATAGTGTTGTAAAAATGCAAGCGTTTACATAGATTTATTTTCATTTTAATTTGAAATACTTTGCATTTAAAATCATCTGTCTGTTCAGTAGTCCCTATAACATTATTTCAATTTGTGGTGTTTCTAATTAAATGATAAAAAGCAGTTGCAAATGTTGTACAAAATAAATATCACCACTACTCATCTTTGCACCAATAAAACGTAAAAACACAGTTTTTCTACCATATTATTTGTAATATCTAATCATTATATTAATATTTAATTTACATTGGAAATCTTTCCGTGACTTCTCGCGAGATCTCGGCAAAAAGTCTCACGATTTATTTCCAGAACATGATGCATGATGGGATACACTTAGCCGGAGCGGTATTCGAGACAGTGTGGATTTAGCGTGCGTTAAGGGCACGCTAAGAGTCTTGCGCACTTACTTCCTGTCGCGCATGCGCTCTCAAGTGGCCAAGACAGCAAGTGTGGGTATTTGGACAAGGCAATCATCATCACCGCATCTTGTGCGCCACTGATAAAACTCCCTGATGCACATCTAAAATTCAAACACACCGTTTTTGCATTCGAATGCAAATTTTTATTTTAAATTGAACTTAATATTTATTTTTATTCATCTCCTCAACGCAGGCAGGCGTTTCATTTCAACATGTGTTCTTATGTCACAGCTAATGGCTGATACACAAATACACAGAGACATACAATGGGAACGGATAAAACAACCGTAAACATGGAAGTGTTTTTACAAGATGGAGGAATTTGATAGATTGTTTGGTTTCAGTCGATACAGACAGGTAGCTAAACGGCTGTTCCATAAGCGCCACCTAATGTCAAAAAGTGAAACTACGTTCTCAATCAGCCCGTCTGCTTCAAAAAGCCAAAGTCAGACCATTCTGTTTTGTGTTTCAAAAGCATTTTCTGTACAAGCAGCATTTTCTGTGGACATGCTGATATTTCTTTTTTAAAAAAAGCTGAGAAAGTGCGCACGCAAAGTCTTACTTTATTTTTTATAGCCTATTAAATGATTATTTTATTGTATTGCATTTGTTTATTTATTTGATTTGGGATTAGTTTAAAAAAATATATATTTGACAAAAATATTTCAATTTCACAGTACAAAATTTGCAACATTTTGTGTGAGAAATAACAAAAGCACTCCTATACAACTTCATAACTTCTAAAAAAAATTCAAGGTTATTTTTTCAACCCAAATGCTGGGTTGAGCTTATTGGGTCCTTTTTTTTTTGGTGTGTGTTGGGAGTTTTTTGGTACCCCCTGATTGCACAAGTACATCACAGAGACGTCTATTTGACATCTGCAGTGTTTGCTCATCTGCAATACGTCTATAGGACATTTCTATCTATCAGATATGAAATATACATTCAGAAAATATCTTTAAGATGTTTATGATTTAGAATGTATTGTAAATCTGACATCTTAAAGGTGTCTATCAGATGTTTGTACACAGCAGATGCTTACCAGATGAAGCGATCTTTAACAGACATCTTGTAGCACACGTACGTCTGCAAGATATCTGTTAAAGATCTCTTGATCTGGAAAGCCTCTGCTGTCCACAAACGTCTGACAGACGTCTTTCAGATGACAGTTTTACATACATTCTAAATCATGAACATCTTAAAGACATCTAATAGACGTCTATTTGACATCTAAAAGGAAACGTCCTATAGACATATTGCAGATGAGCAAACACTCTAAAAAATATGTCTTGCAGATGTAAATGCAGACGTCAAATAGACGTATCCGAGACGTGCTATCAGGGGTGCTATCTGGGCCAGCTCCTGGGTCAAATGTAACCCAGTGTTTGGGTAGTTTATGTGTTACCCAGATCTTGGGTCAGACACAACAACCAGTGTTTGTGTAGTGTTCAGTCTAGATCAGAAGTGGGAACATTTGAGTTGAAATGTCCATTCAAACCTCAGGGAGTTCAAGACAATCACAC